>CAIGQZ010032689.1:1432417-1447939 GCA_903798205.1 Danio tinwini
AAAAAAACAAAACAAAACAAGAAAGCATGTTAAATGAGAATCTGAAATATTTTATGGCATACTTAAAAAAAAAAAAGATGATTTAGTATTTAACAATGTTTTATGAAAAAAAAAATTGCAAATATTTTATAAAAAATTACCATAAACCGACATATCAACACTTGGTAGAGGAGCAATGCATAATTTTTTATTTGTCGGGGCAGTTAAAGAGTTAAAAATTATTTTCCTCTGTAAATATTCTTTTGGAACTGAGAAGATTAAGATTTAAAAAAAACCCAGAAACAACACTAAAACTAAGTGAAAAGAAAATATTTCAATGAAATAGAAACTGCTACATATTTATATATATATATATAAAAGCACTACATATTCATATTTTGAGAAGATGAAAACGAGCAGCTGTGCTACCAAATGTGCAAGTTAAACAAGTACACGTGGGCGTATAATGCAGTGTCACATACGCAGGGCCGCATTTGACATGTTTCAATTTGGAGATTAACGGCAACTCGCGACCAACAGGCAACACGGCGAGACAAATGAAATGGGTAATGAGGCTATATGAGGCAATCCAGCAGACTGGCCCGGCAGCCATAGCTGTGACTGTGCCGTTTAAAGAAACAGTCAAACGGTAATCACGCAGCCGTGAATCATAAGCCTTAGGTAAGCTATGTAATGCTGGTAAGACGGTGAGCTGTGTTTTATTGGTGCAGAAAGAGAAATCCCTCACACAATTCAGAGAAAGAATCACAACAGTAATACCATTAACTTGCACCAGGGATCTCCAAATGCCATTTAATTGCCAATAGCAGGCCCATTGTTTGGTGCGGGTAAACACAGACTTGGCAAGAGGGGGGTTCAAGTTGAAGGAGTGTCAGACTCTGGGCGTCTGGCGACCAGTGGCCCCTTCTCCCAGTCCCTAAAATACGGAGAGGGATTTATACACACACACACACACACACACACACATACACACACACACACACACACACACACACACACACACACACACACACATATATATATAACACACACACACACACACACACACACACACACACACACACACACACACACATACACACTAGCGTAGCCCCCTCATCTCCACCTAAGCTCCAGAGTAACTAGCTTAACTAAAGTCTTCAGAGACGGTAAATTGGGGCAAAGTCTTCTCTTCCTCTTCTTAATACCAGATTTGTTCGACAATGTGATTTGAGGCTTGTCTATTCAAGGCCTTTTTGCTTTCTGAGCAAAGGGCTTGAGGCTCAAGGCCATTTTACCCCACTCATAGTATAGGCCCATTTTCTTGTGTGTGTGTGTGTGTGCACACAAGTGGATTTGTGTGTCTGCGTGCTTGTTATATGGAGGTGTTGTGTTTATAATGTGTTTATAATTCTGATTAGGTCTGTGGGGTTTTCATTTCACCGTGTATGGTGAATGTGAAGCAGCGCCGCTGTAGCAGGTGGTTGTTATTTAGTTGTATCGGTTTCTTCTTTAATACGTTTCTCTTTTATGTCCGACAATGGTTTCAGGGAAAGTGGTGAATTGTTTATGCTGCTCTGTTTATGCAGTAAATACGTGTCTTTGGGCTTTTGTTCGCCGTTGTCTGACAGGCTTGTTCTAGGAGGCCTGTGATTGGCTGCGAGCTGCTCGCAGTATGTGTGTGCGCGCGGTGGCTCACAGCAAACTCTATTGTCCAGCACTAGAGTCTGGCCAATGAACAGCCATCAGCAGTCCTCGCCACTGATTGAGTTTGACAGCGCTTCAGGAGGAGGCAAGCAAAACGTCTTTTGGCCTTTCATTTGAAAATAAAAAAAAAAGATTTTTGTTCTGTTTTTTTTTTTAAGAGGCCTCCTTTCTTTCTTACCTCACTACCTCCTTCTTTCCCAGAAGCCTCTGCTCTTCTGTTCTGACCAGGAGGTTAAACGATGGAGAGTTTAAGAACTCAAAACAGCCTTTAACGGTTGTTGTAGTTTAAGCTCTATTGTAATCTTCTTTTTCTCTGTTGTAATGTTACACAGTAGACAGTAAATTTTTGACTATTTACTTTTGTTTTTACTTGGAACTCAACCCTGCTAAAAACGCCCGTATTTCTGGTCACCAGCATAGGCTGTGTTTTGTATGCTGGTCCCATAGCATGAAATGCTGGTGGACTGCTGGGTTTCTGCGCTTACTTAACCCGCAAGGCTAATTTGGGCAGTAACTGTTGAACAATGAAGATTTCCGGCAATGCTGGTCCACCATTTCAACCAGCATCAAAAGTAACAAGTGAAAAGCAACCTGCATCTGCAGACCAGCAAAAACATCCACACATATAAGCAGGGATTGCAACACTGAGCTCATGTACTGCATTGCAAGACTTGTCATACTGCATTTACTGTCATCAAATATAGTGTTGAATGTTATGAAGAAAGAAAAAAAAACTTTTAATCTCTAACTATTAACTTTCAATCTCATATTGTACAAAGCAATAGAAATGTTAGTATAGAAAGAAATGATAGTGTCAGTTTACTAAGACCATTAAAATTGTAGCAGACTTTTTTCTTTGGTAGAACATTAAAGCAGATTTTTTTTTTTTTTTAGCAGAAACCACGGTCCATTGTGGTTCATAAAATGCAAGGCAGTGACCACTGGCACTTTAAGAGCAAATAAAACATACACAGTACTGGCAAAACTAAATGAAGGTAAAAAAAAATTCTCTTTACGTTCTGTGTACTTACTATATATAATCACATACATCGGCCATAAACCAAACCCACACTAATTAATATACCAGTAGTTGAATTAGTAGTTACAGTGTAACAAAGACACCTTACAATAAAGTATAACTTGTACAAGGAGGTTATATTAAGTGAAACTACTGGTCTGTGAGCAGTATTTACAATATTACCTTAACATTATTAATCCACAGTTTTGGCTAACACTCACATTTGCAACTGTCAGTACTGTATGAAACCTTGACATTCTTGGAAAGTCTTCATCACTGAGATTGTGCATATGCAAAATCTTTTTTATATATGTATATAAACTAAAGTAAATACAATTTTGAAGAAACAAATAACACACATGCCCGCCCTATACATTTGTTATGATGCTACAGGAAGCTTGTGCTTGTGATCACAATTGAGTTGCAAAGGCTGTGAATTAATGACAATAAATATTCCATTTCTTCCAAAGACCTCATTATATCATCAGAAAACAAAGGTTATTAGTATTACTACGTCCATTTTTATACTCTTAAAGTAGCTAAAATTGACTTGTGTTTTATGAAGGTCAAAGGTTTCAGCTAAAAATCCTCTTCAACATTCTGCTAATGAAAAATAAATCACCTGTATTTTGAATGGATTGAGTGTGATTAACTGCAAACTGAAAGAATTTATTCAAATACAAAAACAAAAGCAACACAAATTATTTACCAATGAATTCCAGGTAATGAGCTCTCCTGCTATGTTATACAGAACTGTTGATGAGAATGTATTCGTGTCATACGTGTGTTGACTGTAACGCACAGTGAATGAAATCCACAGCGCTGTGTGATTTACTTGCAGGCAGGCGAGGTCCCCAGTGCCCTACGCTCCTTATTTAATGCAAATGATTGTCATTTAGAATCCAATGCATTTCTCATGACAGCACATTGCCTAATCAATGTGAAGAGCCGTGTAAAAAAAACATTGGATCTTTGTAATAGTTGTTTTTGACCGAGTCAAGTGTGGCTGCTAGAAGTAATCTTAACCTGAGATTCAATTATTAGTGCCTGACTAAGCAAAAGCAGAAGGAAAGCTTGATGGAAATGGAAAGGCATGGTTGTGTGTGTGAGGATGTCGTAGATGCTGAAATATTAAACGCAACTTCTTTTGCCTTTAGAATTGTCTTTAGAAACTCATATACAGTCTTGGGTTTGTAGATGAGGGCAGTTTGAGAGTGGTGTTAAACAAATAAGCATGTAATTTTATGGCATTTTTTTAACAATATTTACTTTTTTCTTTGATTGTAAGGAATCGTATTATAAAGCTTAAAAATTGGAATCTGTGTCCATCATACACTATGATGTTTCGTTAATAAATCCTTAACACAATTTGCTCACTTTTTGCAAAAATTGTCAACTAATGTCGAGGCAGGCGACGCAGTGGCGCAGTAGGTAGTGATGTCGCCTCACAGCAAGATGGTCGCTGGTTCGAGCCTCAGCTGGGTCAGTTGGCGTTTCTGTGTGGAGTTTGCATGTTCTCCCTGCGTTCGCGTGGGTTTCCTCCGGGTGCTCCGGTTTCCCCCACAGTCCAAAGACATGCGGTACAGGTGAATTGGGTAGGCTAAATTGTCCGTAGTGTATGAGTGTGAATGAGTGTGTGTGGTTGCTTCACAGGGCAAAAAAAGAAGAAAAAAAGCAGCACAAGTTTCATAATGTTTTCAACACTCCACTTTTTTAATAGGCTCATTTTACAACTACCTTAGAGTTAAAAAGTAGATTTTTACCCTTTTTGAATCCATTCAATAGTCTGATCTACTGGTTTGTCAGGTACACTTTTAGCTTAGCATAAATCATTGAATCTGATTAGACCATTAGCATCTCACTCAAAAACGACCAAAATTATTTGATAATTTTACTATTTGAAGCTTGACTCTTCTGTAGTTACCAAGCGGCAACCTCCCGCTCTCCCTTGTGAAGCAAATACAAAAGTTACTGAAACTGCAATTCATCGACTCGCCTTTGGGTCTGGCTCCAGTAGGTCCAGATGTTCACCGACTGCAATGCTAAATTGCCCAATTTTACAGCTGATAAAAACATGTTTACAGCCTGGTACAAAAGATGGTTTTGGTGTATATAGCTAATATTACACTTCAAGTCATATTAGGTCTGCATAATTAAGGGCGTGGCCACTTGAGTAACAGCTAGGTCTCGCTGGCTTCCGGCTGATTAGTCGCTGAACGCTGATTAGTCGTTTTGTTTTTTGTGGCTTCACACAGTCAATTGCCTTTTGGAATTATTTTCTACAATTATCAGATAATATGGCATGCTGTGGACTTAATTGTGCTCACAAATCATTCAAGTTGCCTCAATTTCCCAGGTGAGTGAAATTCTTATATACTTATATACCATATCTGTAAATGTACTTGTTTTATTTAAGATAATTATCATTTATAATTTTCTTTAGAACTTGACTGCACTCAAGAATCTGACAGATTATAGCATGGTCATGTGAAATGTTGTCATACAGTGTTATGCCTGGATTTCATAAATAGCCTTGCATTTACTAACACAGACTATATTTTAAGTGTTTGGAAGTCATTCGCGTTTTCCTCCTGTAGAAAAGCGTCATAAGAACAATGCTAAGTGGCTCGATGTATTACAACAGTTTTTTAAAAGACTGAACACTTTATTGATATAGTATACAACCAAGCAGATGTAATCAGAACACAAATGACTAATGAAGAATTAAGCGTTTCTCTCAAAGAAAAGCCCGTCTAAGCAAAATGCTAGCATGCGTCTGTAGTTCCGCTCATGCTCCGCCTCTTTGCCCTATTTTGGTCACCCCCGGTCAGTGCGATGACGTGCGAACAAATGTTGACGGTTGGCCATGCCTACTTGTAGCTTCATATGCGCTCTTCAGAAACCTATGGGTGATGTCACGAATCCTACGTCCATATCTTTTACAGTCTATGGTATTTACATTGTGTACTACTGAAGGACAAAAAAATAAAATTTGCCCAATATGGCTAAGCAGTGATATTGCACAACACCTGAAAATAGCTCTTAATAGTCTTTCTCAAATGTCTTAATGGTTGGAAGTGGTGCAAGTAGAAAGCAGGTGGTCAAGTTGGTTAAATGGATAGAAGTTAGTCAGTTTTCAGGCGCTGCATAATATTATTTGGCCTCCTCTATGGTACAATAGCAAAGTTCCTTGATTATTATGCCTCAATGACAGTTATGGTGGTCTTAATAAATAGGATCTTAATTTTCCATCTGTCTAGTACAAGATGTAACTACAGAAGAATCCAACTTTAAATAGTAAAATGATCAAAATTCCTTTTTGAAAGTTTGATGGAAGATGCTGACGGTCTAATTCCATTCAATGATCTATGGGACATTCTACCAGAAATCTACATTATCTGTCCTTGAAATAAATACATAATAAGTGAATAAAACGTATTTAATCCCCAAAAAATCCTAAAATGGACTGATGGTTGATTTCTGTGAGTTCTCAGATTTTTTATTTATTAAAAACACTTTACAAATGTACAAACCTTATCATTGTCCTTGTCCTCAGCCATTTGAACCTACAGCTTTAATAGATTTGTTATGCTAAAAACTGTTAGTTAGAAAAAAAAAATCAGAAATAGGAAGTTTAAGTTGTCATCATTCTCATACATTTATTAAAAAACTTGAAATTGTAAATAAATTCTACAATTAAACACTATATTACAATTGTCCCCGTTTTGGTCAGTCCTGTCACATGTGCATTAAATTTAATATAAACTGTGTGCAATACACCTTTAAGACTATGAGTCATCCTGTGACATTTGACCGAGGAGAAGCTGACAGTCATCAAAGATCATTGAATTGTATAATTTTATGCTTGTTTTTTGTATGGTTTTTTTTAGGAGGACAAGCTTAAAGGTCAGACCCTGTCACATTTTTGAAAATATATGTTTCTGGTAGAATGTCCCCTAAGCTAAGCTAAGCTAAGATTTTTCCCGCCAGACCTGAATATCAGCTGAATGGATTCAAAAATGATAAACTAAATACTAAACTGTTTATTTCTGTGGCAGTTGTAAAATGAGCCTACTTTTTATTTTTGTATTTTTTTAATGGAGTGCTCTTTTAAACCATAGCTAAGACAATTAAAATTCACCTTTTAAAAATGTTTCTAATATGTGATCATCAACATACCCATTTAGCACAAATTCTGTCAGTACTCTTGAAAAACAGGAAAACAAGGGTTGTTACTGCCACATAGTCATTGTATTTTTATTCTTGTCAATGGCTGAATATTCATTTCCTACGTTTCCTTTTCTGCCATGGTGACAATGGATGAGTGTGCTGGCATCAGGCCTCCTGTGGCAATTCACAGTCAGCTGGTGTCACATGGCCTTGTTCGTGCATGGCTTCTAAAAGAAGTATGTGGCAAATTTTAGCTCAAAATCTCATTGTCACCTTTTTAATAACAAGCTGCCTATCTGTTTTCCCAAATGGAGCGTTTGGAGAAAACATTATGGACCGGAAAGAGAGGGTGATTGCAGAACATCTATGACACCATCCTCAAATCACGCTCCGGAAATTCATATATATATATTGTGTTCGCCAGCTGACAGGCATGGTTAAGCATAAAGCGCTCAGGCACACTGGGGAATCATTACATCCATGTCCTTCGTGATATGTGTCGATCTTAAAAATTCAGTCAATTAGGATCATTAACAATGCAACAAATGAAAATACTTCCGATTCTAGCACATCAGAAGAGGTTTAAACCCTTGAGGCAAAATGACTTTGAGCTGATCTCCTCTAAAATAGAGAGAGAGAGGAGAGGAGATGGGTTGTAATAGAGGAGAGATTGGTGAAAGGACAGCATGAACTGAATAAACATGCTATGAAGTGGATCTTCCTCTTTCCCAAGGACATTCAGAGTGAGTCTCTCTCTCTCTCTCTCTCTCTCTCTCTCTCTCTCGCGACTTCTTTCTCTTTTTTTTCATTCTTCATAAAATACGACAGTGGGCTAATGACAGCAACTTAAACACAAAAAAGGCAATTTAGCTTCTTCTTGTAAAACTTCTTTGAAAATAAAGGAATTTTAATTATGGTGCACAATGAAAAAGAAAAAAAAAAACGGGGGGAGGGAAAGAGAAAACACTTACGCACAGTAAACAAAGCTGAAACAATTATCTTCTGGTGACCAGTGTGTGTTTTTAGAACACTCATTTAATCTTTTATTTACTGCGGAGAGAGGAAGAGCGAGGGAGGGAGAAAACATGCATGTTTGAGAGTGGGAGTGAGGGAGATAGAAGGGGAGGGGTGGGAGAGAGGCTAGGGTGAAAAGAACAAGATAACGTGCAAACATTTTGCATATCCTTGCCCTAATAAGTAAAAGATGCAGTTTTTATGTGGCAAATCATTCAGCTTGCATTGAGCTAGCATTGCAGGATGTCATTTGTTGTTGAAGACCAACATTTTACTACCCCCAACAAATCAACTGTGGTTACCACTCATCAGCGCATTTTAATGAATTGACATTGAACAACAGGGATGGGTTTGGAGTAAATGTGGCACAAATGTACCCAGTCAATCAGTTTGCCCCCCTCCCAGTTGGCCCTCTGACACTGAAGGGGCATTTAAGTGACAGATTAATTAACTGAAGTTGTTTTCAGGTTCTTTTACACTGTTTAATTGCATGGTTCGAACCAGAGTTACCACCTCTGCCACCACACAGAATTATTTTCACGCCTGTACTTCTTCAGTCCAAATTGAAGTACACTTAAATCTTTAAGATGTTTACCCATTGCCACTGTACAGTCATTACATTTACAGTACATGGACACAAATATTCTGATTAAGAGTGTAACATTTAAGCAGGTGTTGAAGTAAGTTCAAGTCATAGTACATAGAAATCGATTTAGGATGTGTAGTATTCCTATTTTCGGGCGACACGGTGGGTAGTGAGCAGTGGGTAGTGCTGTTGCCTCACAGCAAGAAGATAACTGGTTTGAGCCCCGGCTGGGTCAGTTGGCATTTCTGTGTAGAGTTTGCATGTTCTCCCCGTGTTCGCCTGGGTTTCCTCCAGGTGCTCCGGTTTCCCCCACATGTCCAAAGACATGTGCTATAGGTGAATTAGGTAAGCTAAATTGTCCGTACTGTATGAGAGTGAAGGAGTGTGTATGGGTGTTTCCCAGTGTTGGGTTGCAGTTGCTTGGGTTGCGGCTGTCCTGGTCTTCCAGATTGGGGGTTGAGCATTGGGCAAACAACACACCTCATAAAAAAATTTGATGTTACGAAACACCAATATGGTGCGGCTAAATATCAACTTTGATATAAAATGGCCCTGTAATTATTTCTATTTCAGTCCCATTATTGAAGTGCAGTATCAACATGTATACACCTTAATCATACAACTCCCGTAGTATAAGCATCACTTTGTGGCACAATTTGTGACATTATACACACAAGACCGTTTTCTACAATTTTAAAGATAATTTTTTCGCCTTTATTTTGACAGGACAGTATGATGTCTGTAAGTAAAGTTAAGAGAAGTATGGGATCTTGCAAGATTCATGAGTTGAGACTTGAACTCAGGACGCCCACATTGATGTTGCTGTATATGTTGGTACACTGTCCACTATGCTATCAGCACCAACACTGGTCAACAATTTGGGAAATCATATGGCAAAGCCTTGAACAAGAATTTATCTTGGCCGCTAACTGTAGCATGACACATTATTAACTACATTTGAAGCTTACCGAAAATTAACAATCTATTCCCAAATATTTATAGGGTCGATATGTGAAATT
The DNA here is from genome assembly GCA_903798205.1 of Danio tinwini. Lineage (NCBI taxonomy): Eukaryota > Metazoa > Chordata > Actinopteri > Cypriniformes > Danionidae > Danio > Danio tinwini. The sequence continues at coordinate 1,441,911 of CAIGQZ010032689.1, forward strand.
CTGGAGCAAATGGGATTTTGTGGATATGACGTGCCATTAATCAATCTATGTACTATGATTTGTGAAGCTAAAACATGAAAAAATACTCTAAAAGCAACTCATTTAAACTCAAGTCTTATTCAAAATAACGGAAATAACAAAATACATTTATTTCCATGTATATGTACCCAGTTATGACGAAAAAGACCTGTAAATGGACACTGTTAGTAACATCAGTTTTGGTTTTGTTTGTATCAACACAGAACAACACTTGTGCATAGCAAACCTTTTAAAGTGCATACAGTAGAAGTCCATTTCAGCTGTAGCCAAGCAAAAGTCTGCTGTAAATTTACCTCTTAGCTTTGCCATTTGTCAGGAAAGTGTGTGAGCACAAACACACATATACATTTTGTCAGATTAAATGCTATATCACCAGCAAACTTTATCAGAGTCCACATGAACCATACTGCAGATCACCTTTTAAAGATGTGGTTTGCAGGTGTATGCAGTGTTCAGAATGCAGAGTTAACATCCACCAAACAAATTACGACATCAAATTAACGACTGTGCACCAAAGTGTCAGGTCAGATTGCCCTAAAGAAAATAAAGCATATCTGTTCATCCACACAACATCATAGAGTTCACACTAGAGACTTCTTTAAATAATTATGAAAAGCAATGCTACTGTATACAAGTAGCAACACCTTCTCAGATTTGCTGTTAAATACCATTTTTATGCCTGTTCACCTTTTCTGGTGAGCTCGTCTAAACCCCTCTTTAAACAAGTTACACCGAAAAGAATATTCATTGGTTGTTGTTAAAATATTAACACATACAAGTTTATAAGTTTTATGCATTGACTTGTGCTTTATTTTACCTGCAGTAAATTCTGCAATTCCAGTCCAGTGCAAATACAGTGGGATCAAGTTGCAATGGTGTGGAAGTGATGTGAGAGGCACTCAAAAGGCTATTACGCGTGTAGGCCGCCTCTGAATGACATATGGTGATTAAACTAAGTGGATGTCCAGCGGGAGAGCGGTGTATAAGAAACTTAATTAAAGCTATCACTGTCAACTGCCAAACGAGCTTATTGACACCTCGGCCTGTGCTGCCACACTAGCTCACGTAGATCTTTATCAGTCTTTACTCAAAGTGTTCTTGGCTGGCGTCTGCTGGTTTCTCTTTTAGGGTGTTAAACACCAAGCAAGGCATCAGTGTTATCCTTCCCGTGCCCCTTTCACCAACTTACATGTGTGAATGTGTGTGTTCGCTCATTGTGATTACTGTGGTAAGATAGCAGAGAGGGGCCACAAAGCTTCGTTTGCAATGAGCAGGAGAAGGAGAGGTGAGGGAGAAAATTCCATAGGATTAATCTTCTCCAAGGCACCCCAACACCCGCTCTTGCAGTCCCTAGCCACCCCCGACCGTAACTTCAGCTGTGCAGCCCGGTGTTAAAAGGCCCAGAGGAATACCGTCTTTGTCATCCCGTTGATTTGGGGGGAAGAATAAGAGAAGTTTAATCCCCATTGTCCGTGGGTCTGGTCGGGAGGGGGGTTGGCGGCTGTAAGATGATCCAACCGGCCTTGCTAATCCTCCCGTACCCAATGGAACCCCCCCTCCCAAACACCTCAACAATGGCACAGGCCTAACTGGGAGTCAGACCCCAATGTCCACATTCTAAAGAGGAAAATGAAGTGAAGTAAAAAGTTGCCCCAACTGAGAGAATGGAGTGCAGGATGGAAGGACAGAGGGCGGAGAAGACTAAAGGAGGTGTGGGTGGCAGAATACCTTGTGTCCTTCGGAAAGCTGTTGTTGCTCTTTTATGGGCTCCTTGGCAACAGGGCATGCCGTGAGACTCCCTCACAACCTTAGTATTTATCTCCCACATAAGACTCCAGTACCAGTGCAAAGAGGGGGCCTACCTTGGGAACCAAGAAACTCTGCAAGTGATGACGAATACCACGTCATCAAGGAATACATCCTTGCCCAAGTGCATCACTTAACAGATACTGCCAAGTATTAGGTCAGCATCTTTAAAGTTGGAAGATCTCTTTCAAGACAAAATTCCTGTTGAGTGCGAACACAGATAAAGTTGTTTTTTTTTTCTGATTGCATTGAGGCAATAACTAAATATGCAGGATTAGGGTTGACTGGGATCTACTCATTGAAAAACCCACTAAACTCTTAATATTGGAGAGCTGTTTCCCCTGCAAGGCTCTGCTGTGGTTTCAGTGGTTAAGTGCACATCAGTGGTATAGTAATGTAATGAAGTAGCAAAGTACATGCTTGACTTTATATTTACTGAATCTCTATGTAGTAGGATGTGATTGCAAAAGGTTGGAAGACAAAGGTAAGCCAGAGAACAAAGTATGGGTGCACATGACACAAGGATACTCAACCTCTTTAACAGGTAAAAAGAACATAGGAGATTTAAGACCAGAAGTCAGACAAGGAGGCTAGGGGCAACTCTGCAGACCTTCAGAGTAAATATGATGTTATTGACTGGCAGTGACTCCATCACTTAAAACATAGTCTCCAAACTCTGATGAGGTACACGTCTGATGAGGTACAGTTGGGAAAGGAAGAGACACTGTGGGGGTAGGGTTTGCACAGGAGAGAGTGAAAGAGACAGAGAAAGGGAAAGAGCCAGGAGACAGCCGTTTAAAATTCAGTTTCCTGGGAGTGAAGAGGCTAATCCTGCCTCCGTAATTCCCTGCAGCAGAAGCAAACCCCCATCCATCCATCCCTCCCTCCCCATCATCATCACTTCTCTCCTCACTCGCTGACTCTACCCTATCTCTTTATTCCTCCGTCTCTAACATTCTCTCTCGCTGTCTTTTGCACTGTCTCACTATTTCTCCGCTTAATCTCTCGCCGTCTCTCCCTCTCTTTCCCCCATCTCTCACTTTCTCCCTCTCTCTTTCTCTCTCTGAGTGACAGTACAATGCCCAGACCCTCACATGCTTATCTAACTCTAGCAGATGGTCGACTTGGATCAATGCACACATGCCACGATCAATGGCTGCGATAAAAAGCGGCGGGGATGGTACTTGTTCCCCCTCTTTTTCTCTCTCCCCATTTCCCTCCCTTCATGCCCATCGAGCTGCCCGGCCCGATTGTCTCTCCCTTTTCCACATCTGCATCTGGACCAGCACCCAGTGAGGGGAGGCCTGGGAGAACATGGTGCTTCCAGTCCTTTGGGGCTGCCCGCTGCTCTTGCCTGCTGACTTTTGTCCTCTAGCAGCATTTCTATATGTGCCTATTCTCTTGCCCCCTTCTTCATCTTGCATGTCATCTTCTAGGTCCTGACTGAGTCCAATCCCCCATTTGCTATCAGAGTTGGACTCATCATGAGACTGCTGTTCTACATCTTTGCTTTCATCTCTTTCACACCTGCCCACCTGCCATTGCAGCTGTATTTGTTTATAACACAAGTTGCAGGCATCCATGACGTTCTCAGAAGTGTGTCGCACATTCTAGGTGATCGCCAAGCTCCCCTACAAAACCTATTAACCTAACTTTACATATACCCCACGCAGTCCCACCTTTTTTATCTCGTAAATCTGACCTGCTTCAGTTACTCTCCACACATCCAAAACTTTGCCATTTTAAATGTTGATTGTAACATCACTGAACACTGGCTGTTTGTCAGTGGCTGTTTGTGGAATAAGCTGTAAACATTATATTTACACCACCAAGAATTCTTGACATTGATTTGTTTATCTTTATGGTCGTATAAGGTGGTGCACAAACTACCCATGTCAACATGTAAATTATTCAGTACATTTAAATTGTCTAAGTGACAAAACAATAATTTTGAAATGATATAGAGGTTTTTGTATCTACAATACACGGTCAGCATAAAGTGTCATTAATCTTAAAGACCAGGTGTGTCCAAACTTGGTCCTGGAGGGCCGGTGTCCAGCTGAATTTAGCTCCAACTTGCTTCAACACACATGCCAGGAAGTTTATAGTATATCTAGTAAGAGTTTAATTAGCTGGTTCAGGTGTGTTTGAGTAGGGGTTGGAGCTAAACTCTTCAGGACACTGATCCAGGACCTGTTATAGTCTCAAAAAGTTTTTTCAAGAGGTTCTAGTATCAACACTTTTAACTTCACAGTCACATGTTGCCTTTACTCACAACTTTTAAAGCATACTGTTCAAAGTTTACCAGCATAAGCTGCCTCTTCTCCACTTATGGAGCTTTTTAATTGGGCATTGGTGATGTAATGTGCCTCATAATAAACCCATTAAGCCGTCTTTTTTCTCTGCATAGATAGAGCGCGTTGTGGCAGTGTGGACACCTCTGCTATTTATACTGCTCAAATCCTCATGAATATTTACACCGAGCAGTGATGGCAAAGAGAGTAGGCAGACACCCTGACAAATAGCTCTCATGGGGAGGATTTCACTCTTCCAGGAGACACACTTGCACTGGAACTTATTTTCTATCAGGACTGCACCTCTCCCAACGGCTTGAATACTCGCAGCGAAAGCAATTAATTCTTCCATTACATTTTACTAACTAGAATGGGAAAATGCATTAGTTTAACTAATTTTCCCCTTGAGGAAATCTATCTGTACAGACATCTATCACATATGTGGACCCGAGTGAGACTCCAATCGCAATTTTGAAGTCTTGATGACTTGACTTGACAAATATTAGAATACTTGAGACTTCGCTTTGATTTTGGCGCAATTACTTATTACTTGGACTTGAGCTGATGACTCAAGACAAGTAATTTTTCAGAAAAAACACAAATCTTCGACCTAGATGCTTTTTTGATGGGCACATGCAACATTTCCCCCCTAATAAAGCATCAAATGTGTGTGCAGAAAAAAATTGGTTTGTCACTGAACGCAGTCAAAAGACAGAATCCAGACTTTTCAACAGTCTATTAAAAATGATTCAGAAAGGAGCTCAAACCTGCTCCAAACTACAGCTGTTGACCTCTACGTCAAATCACTTGTCTATTTCACTAGTATTTGACATGTCCAAGAAGAGTGAACCAGTTTGAAAGAGGTGACAGCTTTACAAGTTATCATTCAGATAGTATTTGCGGGTGCTACGGTTTCCCCCACATGACATGCGGTATAGAAAAATTGAATAAGCTAAATTGGCCATAGTGTATGAGTGTGAATGTAAGAGTATACGGGTGTTTCTCAGTACGGGGTTGCAGCTGGAAGGGAATCAGCTGTGTAAAACATATGCTGGATAAGTTGGTGGTTCATTTCACTATGGCAACCCCTGATAAATAAAGGGACTAAGCCAAAGGAAGATGAATAAATGAATAAAGTATTGCTGTGTCCAAACATAACTAAATAGTACAGAGTGAACAATACTTTACCATGTGATTCAGAATTACCTCAACATCAGTGTACGCTGCCTACTTGAAGTAGTGAGGGCTGTCATGCCATTCAGTGGACCAAAAGCCTCGTTAAGGCTCTGTAAACTTATTTAATATGGATTAGAAGTTGACGCAAACACAAACGCAGTCTCTGTGTGTGCTACGGCAGCAGGGCAGTCATGAGGTCTGCCCATGGTGTCTAATCCTTGTTTAGGGTGTAGTGAGGCACAGCAGATTAGGTAGCCTGCTCCTCATGCCACCCACAGTTACAAGCATCAAATTCTCTCAGTGCATATCTCTTGCCCTCTATCGCTCTCCTTTTTTTTTTGTCTCTTTAACACACACCAGAACATTTTCAATTTCTTAACAGGGCTTAAAGATCATAGAAAAACAGTGAAACAGAAAACATTTTGCGAAGGAACACAAATCAACAGAAACTGAATTGATTTCTAGTGTTCCGGAACTTGACTATTAATTAATGTGGGAATAATTGAGCACACTTCAGTTGAAACAAGGGATTTCAGTGGTGTGCTATCATTTTTAGTTGGAAAAGAGCATTCTTGCCATGTTAAAATTGGTGTGCTCTGAAATAAACACACTAACTACTAAACGCTTTTACTACTTACAGATCTACGGGTTTGCTTTCACATTTTTTGTTCTTGTTCTAAAGATTTATGATTTAAGACAAATGATATACAATAT
>CAIGQZ010032689.1:1458322-1469590 GCA_903798205.1 Danio tinwini
TGTGTGTGTGTGTGTGTGTGTGTGTGTGTGTGTGTGTGTGTGTGTGTACAGTCAGCACTGTTATAACCCACAGAGTCCTGCATTTGCCAACTAGCATGTAGAAGAAATTAGTTTTTATGAAAGTTCTTTGTTAAAGAACAGCTGGTCATTAAAAACAAAAAAGTGACACGCTGATTGTAATTTTTAAAACAACATGTCTTGCTATTAATGTGTACCATGGAGCCTACCAAACTTTATACAATATCTTCATAATTTTCAAAGTAAACTGCAGAGTTTTGTTTGGACAGTAAAACTTTTGTTTTAGCTCTAGATTTCATAATTGTTTCATGCAGTCATAGATGAGGAATTAAAAAGTCAGTCATTTCCAGCTGTTTTAAATGTTTAAAAACAATCTGTTATATCGCTTGATGTTGCAACGTTGCATGTATGAAAATATTTGTATTCATTCTAAGAGTCAAACACACTGTTTTGTATGACAGATACTTTTACTACTGTTTTAGCAGCACCGAATGCTGACACTGTTATCGTTTCTGGGCCAAAATGTTTTATACTTTTTTACAAAATGTATTTATAATTACCAGCAGCTCAGACGAAGAATCAACACCTAAGGTGGTCCAAGCTTTGTGCAGAACACATTGCGACAATTGGTCTGACAGACTTTAAATAATGGGTGAAACACTTCCCCTTGGTGGTCTCATCCTGATGGATGCCATAAGCAGTGGACCATTTTTGCTTATGAAATTCGCATCTTCATTTAGAGGTTAATCTGACTAATGTCCCCTGCAAATGCTTTTAAAGACGGTGTTGTGTGAGTGAGTTTTGACTGTATTGCATTATTAAATTAGGTTAAATAGGCAGGTTGGGGTAATTAGGCAAGTTATTGTATAACGATGGTTTGTTCTGTAGACAGTCAAAAAAAATAGCTTAATGGGGCTAATAATTTTGACCTTAAAATGGTTCATAAACAATTTAAAACTTTTTCTCTTCTTTCTGAAAAAAAAAAACAAATAAGGCTTTCTCCAAAAGAAAAACTATTATCAGACATACTGTTAAAATTTCCCTGTTCTGTTAAACATCATTTGGGAAATATAAAAAAAAAACTAAGACAAATTCAAAGAGGAGCTAATAATTCTGACTTCAACTGTTTTTAAGAATTAACAGGGAAGTCCTTAGGGAGTATCTTAGATTTGTTTGCCTTTCAACAATTTCACAGTAAATCTAAATCAATACAAATAGTTAATGTGGGAAATGACTTAGAAAATTTCTAACAATATATTTAAGACTTTTGTTAAATTAGTTTTTATAATAAAAATAAAAAAAATATTTTAATGTAAAATAATAACTAAGTTTTGTCAATTTAAAATTTCCAGAACTGTTTACAACTTTGTATTCAAAAAATAAATGACAAAGGCTCTCTTTATCTGCATTACAGAAACTACAGATGTCCTCCAATTCAATGTACTTTGATAATAAAGATTTTACTGGGTAAATTGTATGTAAATACGCTTTTATACAAAAGGTTTATAACAATGAAATGACATCATCAACAGCAATAAATAATACCTAAAATAAAATACAAATCTAAAACAACTTTTTAAGACTTTCATCAAAAATGAAAGACTCACATGCTCACATCCTGGTGCTGTGTCTGTTTGATATGATTACACACCTTATACGGAGACATGTTAATACGCAGCTGTCAATCAATTCGGTGGGCGGGGGGACCGCACTCCTACGTCAAGTTGCGGTCGGTCTGAAAACCGCTCCAATTGGTCCACCGTTTTTATGTTGTTAAATTGAAAAAAAAAAGGACTGGGTGTGTTTATATCACCCCAATATGACGATCTATACACTATACCTACACATATGTCTGTCCAAACAGCTTGAAAAGTAGATTCACATTTTGAACAAATTTTTATAGATTCACAGATAACAAATGTTGTCTGATAACATATAAAAGACATTGCAAAAGTCTGTCAGTTAGGTTGCTATTGCAATATAGACTTTTTTACAGTGTTGTGTATCATTCAAATGCTTCATTAAGCTTTGGACAGGTAAATAAGCTGTAAGTAAAATACACCTCCTAAATTAGCTTTAATTCATAAATTGATGTAACACAAAGCAAGATATTTATGATGATGTCTAATTGTCAATGACATGACATAATTGAATGTTGGCTAAAGATTTCAGGTGTCATTAAACCTGCATGACTGTCTTTCTAAAATAATAAATAATAAAAAAAAAAACATTGAGAGAAATTACTTTTTTACCCAATGACATCCTGAGAAATTAGTTTTTTTTTCTTCCATACGTCGGAAATCAAGGATCTTCAAAACAGTTTGGTTACCAGCATTACTAATATCTGACTAAAAATGACATGAAAGGGAATTAAGCATGACAGAATTTTTGACAGCCTTTTTGGCTGAACATTTTTCTTTTAGCATGTCTGCTGTTTGAGTTTGGCAAAGGTGACTAAGGTCTGGTCATTAGCGGACATCTAGAAGGTCTGTTGAGAAGCTGTCTGGGTGGGTCTGAGGCTGGAGTTTAGAGGTCTTGCTCGAGTTCAACGAGTGTCTTTGAACTACGCTGTGGCGTTGATTCGGACAGCCATGGCAGGTATTTGCACAGCAAATATTTTAATCCCCAACTAATCACTTGGTTAGACCCCGTGTGTTATGGGGGAGCGAGCTCGAGGAGGGTGTTAGCATGTTAGCTGGTGGCCTGGCACATTCCTCCTGTCAATGACGCCTTTGTTCTAAGGGGATTGTGGGAAGAGTCAAACATGGTGACCCCCAGAGAGGCACCCTCCGAATGCACCACCCTTCCCTCCTCCCATACCCCTAAACACATGTCAGCATCCTGATGGACCTGCATGTGTTTCTGCACAATGGCGCCACTGGTCATGTGACATATGGCATATGACACATGCTCTGGCACCGATGCTGGGACATTTAATGAAGCACAATCCTTCAATGCAGGTCAGTGCAACCTCTCATTTCCCCCCCTGCCATATATGGCCTGGCAAGAGCGCAATTAGTTTTCACACAGTTTCCGCACTGTATTAGCACCTGATTCTAAGTATATCAGGTGTAATGTATAATATATAATTGATATATTACTTCATTGGCACTCAGCTCTTTAAAATGTACTTGACTATGCTGTGAATCTGGAAGTATAACCAGATTAAAGTTTTATCCTTTATCCTTTTAGCAATAAATCAATAAATGTAAGCAAAAATATTTATTATGGAGTTTTGGTCTAAATTTTTTTTGCCGGCTGTTTTGACGTTAAGCACAGCGTATGTCCTTTTCACTCAGTTTGTTTGAATTTTTGTCAAATATTACTTAAAGGGCACATAGGTTACCACCTTTTCCAGATTTAATATAAGTCTTTTGTGTCTCCAGAATGTGTATGTAAAGTTTCATCTAAAAACACCCATCAGATTTTTTATTATACCTGTCATAAGTTCCTTTTTTGTAGCATTTAGCAGAAGCTAGCTGTTTTTGTGTACTGTGCCTTTAAGGCTAGTCCTTCACGCCCACCGTTTCCTTGTGCCTGGCAGCGGCTCCCTCGGCTGCGTCAGACAACAGACAAACACGAAGGAATAAGATCTCACGTAACATTTGTGAGGAAAAACAACAAGTAAGAACTTTACCAATGAGTATTTGATGCATGTTGTGGAGTTGCAGGCTGAGTCACACACAATGTCGTTACAAAGTTCACGCACACACACACACACACACACAGCGCTGACAGGCACACACAGACAGCGGGCGTTTAGCTTTGCACTGTTTTTGCACGCAAATGTGACAGGATACAGGTTAATATCCACTGCAGTATGGATGTCTGTTATGTTAATGTACAAAATAAACCTGATTTAACGTCCACAAACCGGGATTCAAGCGTCTTTTATGATTGTTCTGACACGCGGCTGTGTTGATGAAGTAAATGGCTGTAATTCATTACAAATATGCACTGTTTTAAAACATTTTAAACTTGTAAAACTCACTCTTGATCACATTTGATCATGATTGATGATCCTAGCAAACTAAACAGACCTTTTATTTAGGGTTGCTTAGTTTGCTCACATCCTGGTGCTGTGTCTGTTTGATATGATTACACACCTTATACGGAGACATGTTAATACGCAGCTGTCAATCAATTCGGTGGGCGGGGGGACCGCACTCCTACGTCAAGTTGCGGTCGGTCTGAAAACCGCTCCAATTGGTCCACCGTTTTTATGTTGTTAAATTGAAAAAAAAGGACTGGTTGTGTTTATATCACCCCAATATGACGGTCTATACACTATACCTACACATATGTCTGTCCAAACAGCTTGAAAAGTAGATTTTTCACCATAGGTGCCCTTTAATGTACACTCAATGGCCACTTTTTTTAGATAAACCTTTCTAGCACACATTAGGGTAGGGATAGTTCCCAAATGGATAGTTTTACAATTGATATATTCATTGTTAAAGAATACAAATAAATTGTATTGTAACACTTAGTATTTATTTTCTAAGATTTATGTGTAGGCATATTCCAGATAATGCTACATATTATGATTACAGTTGGATGAATAAGTCACAGCATAAATCAAAAAACTTCAGTAAAGTGTTTTTCTTTTGAGTTTGTGTAACATAGGCTGTATTCTGCCAAAATGTACATCATATGGGTATTTACTGAAAAAATATATTAAAAAACATGCTTGTTATTTAAAGGAGTGATGACTAGTTTTTACTTCACTGATCGATTTTGCTTGTGATTTTTGCAGGATCATGAGAAGTGCTGCTGCCGTTTATCACTTTCCCTTTTTCCACAACATCATCACCTTCATCATTTGGCCTTTATCATTTTCTGTCTTGTTGCAGTATTGTTTTTAAATTGCAATAATCTTTGATGCATTAATTGTTGACTGGTTTTAATGATCAATTGTTCATAAGTGTTTTGTTGCTCTATTGTATTTAATTATTGCTACTGTTATTGCTACTGTGCAGTTAAAGTTTCAGTTTTCCTTATTTACTTTTTTTAAAATAACACTTGTCCAATTTTGTTTACATATTTTACTTATTATAAAGTAGCACTATTAAAATAAATGTAAAATACTATAGAGTAATATTGAAAGTAACATTAAAATACTGTAGTTCTGCATGGTAAGAATGTACAGTAAAATACAGTTTTCAGTTTTTCAGTATGTGGTCCACTAATATAATTAGTGATACAGTAAAAAATCTAAAGTAAAAAGATTACATTTTACAGTAAACCTAACACAGGGATGGGCAAACTTGATCCTGGAGGGCCGGTGTCCCTGCAGACTTTTGCTCCAACCCTAATCAAACACACCTGCCTGCAGCTTTCTAGTGATCTTGAAGACACTGATTAGTGTGTTCAGGTGTGTTTGACTAGTGTTGGAGCAAAAGTCTGCAGGGACACCGGCCCTCCAGGATCAAGTTTGCCCATCCCTGACCTAACACTATTGTAATTAGTATTACAGTAATTTTACTGGTTTATAAAATACAGCAACTACTAGATAACTGTTGCCAGTAAGTTACTGTTCAATTTACAGTATTTTTTTACAGTGTATAATTCAAAAATATCATACATTAGTCTTATACATACACTGTAAAAAATGCTGGGTTCCTCCTTCATGTTGTCCCAACACAAATCGATTAATTGTTTCACATATTTGAATGGATTGAACAAAGAACAACTAAGTTGACCCAAAAACACCTTAAGAATTGTGTTGTTTTTGGGTCAATTTAAAGTTGGACACATTTAAGTTAAAACAAACAGTAGAAGTTATTTTTTGAGCGTAGCCTTGTAATCTACCATTTGCAGTATTATTATCATTATTAGTATATTTAAAAGTTCTTTAATGTTAATCTCAAGGTAATGAGAAAAAAACTGAAAGAAAAAAAAAGAGCCAGTTTGACCTCAGTATAAGTCATCTTTACACAGGTCACCAAAAAGCTTGTCTGCTCAGAATTGACTGTAAGAAGCTATGCTGCATTAAACAGAATAGATTATATGCTGTGTGTGGCCATGTGACATGAACAATACACATGCATCTTGAATGTGAAGAGAATAGTTCTTTTTTATGAACAGACCTTAGCAAACACTTTAAACGAAAGGTTCCAGGAGAAGGGTTTTTGAAAGGGCTCCATAGAACAGCACATTTTGCTTCCCCAAAGAATAATTTTGGGATCAGTTCTTAAAATAAGCATTCATTTCTTACTGCAAAAAATATTTAATGACCAGAAGAACCTTTTTCACTTTCAAGAAATGTATGGAATGGATCTTAAAGGGTTAGTTCACTCCAAAATGAATACTATACTAATAATTACTCACCCCCATGTTGTTCCAATCCCCCTTTATTCAACTTTGAAACACACGCTCAGATATTTTAGATAAAATCTGAGTTCAGAAAAAGAAAACAAATGATTAGGGGTGATAACTGCAAAATATTTGATCATCTCAGGACTTGCTGTTCTATGAAGGATAAAAGATCCCTCGGATTTCATCTAAACTTGTTTTGAAGATGAACGAAGATCTCAGGAAATTGGAACGACATGAAGGTAAATAAAAACAACATAAAAAAACTGGGATATGTATCCCTTTAAAGGTTGACCAGGAATGGACAAGGTCATCAGTAACACTCATGTAGGCTGTAAAGACTAAAAGGAGCTTAAATGGAAGTAAGGCCAAAATGTGAACAAAATATCCTCCAAACTATTACACCACCAGCAGCCGCAATCACTGATACAACAAGGCAGGACAGATTAGTTCTTTAGAGAAAATTTTTATTTACCATATCAATGTTGAGGCAGAAAATCTAAACTCATCAGACAAGGAATACTTTTTCTATTTTTCTGTTGGCCAAATTTGGTGAGCCCATGCAAACTAGCCTTTGGGTTTAAGTAAAATTCTTAAGTGACAAGATTTAATGTCCTGTGTTTTGCATGACTGCACATGTATTACACATAATGTAGAAACGTTGACAAGAGTTTCCAAGTTATCCAATAACAACTGACTTCTGCACTTCACCAAGCCACCTAAAAATACAGAGTGCCTGAGCTGGATGGAATTCAGCATTAATAAAAACCTTGGAGAAAGTACAGAAAATAGACGTTGTGAACATCTGAGTTTGAATTGAGTAATGACACAATGACAATAATAATGGGGAGGCATAATAAGGCAAAAGATTCTCCATCCGCACCTCATTGAGAGCGGGAAGAATTAGCCAGAGCAGTGTGCCAGATCACAGCCCACTAACTGATGGAGAGGCCCATGAAGACAGCACTGTGGCAGTAGATATGCTTCTGAGAGAGGTTTAAAGAGTGGAACTGATTGTGCATGTCTCATTCGAGCTCTTCACAGCCCTTGCCCAGGGGGCTTGGCTTTCAAAGCTGGGCGACATGAGTGTGCGCACACACAGAAACACACTCCATTGACAAAGCTGCTCCACTCTCAAATATATAAGCACACAAATCATTTTGAAGAAGTAGTCTAAAAATGTACTCATGAGTCCAGCTCTCTTAACTGGTTCTTTCTGTTTCCTGTTCTATGTATTCGCTTTAGTATGGTCTGGACTAGTGCTTCTCTACTGGTTTTGCTTTAGAATCCAGTTGATTAAAATGTAAGTTAAATGTGCAGTACAAGTAAATTCGACACCCAGTGGTGTAACTAGGTATTGCATTATTGGTTCAAAACACACGCAATCGCAGGTTGCCAAGGAGGACCATGAGGTGCGAGCCTAACTATTGAGCCTATATTTGCTGATTTAATGCTGTGTTCACACCAGATGCCGAACGCGCAGATAAATCGTGCTATTCGCACGTAAATAGATGCGTGAACATTTTGAGTTTAATCGTTTTATTGCCGTGTCAAAATCCACTTCATTCGCGCGTCGAATCCACTTCTTTCATACGTCAAATTCACTTCAGAACAGACGCGGATTCACGTCATGGGCAGGGCTTCTTTCTGCCCGGTAACTATAGCGATGTTGCTAAATGGCTGACATGTATTTTATTGAGAAAATAACTGTTTATGTTTCTAGCCTAACTCTCGAGCCTAAATTTGCTGATTTAATGCTGTGTTCACACCAGACGCCGAACGTGCTGAAAAATCGTGCTATTCGCGCATAAATAGATGTGTGAACATTTTGAGTTTAATCGCTTTATTGGCGTGTCAAAATCCACTTAATTTGCGCGTCAAATTCACTTCTTTCGTGCATCAAATTCACTTCAGAACAGACGCGGATTCACGTCATGGGCAGGGCTTTTTTTCTGCTAGGTGACTATAGCTATGTTGCTAAATGGCTGACATGGATTTTATTGAGAAAAAAACTGTGTTTATGTGCTTTACGAAGTCCACAAGATCCTTTCAGAGATGCACCCAGTCCTGTGAGTTCATAAACTCCTTCAGAAACATAACCTGGATGATGGAAGCATTTAGCGATGCTTCTGACTGAGCCAAGCCCAGTTTGATGAACTGTTGTCAGTGTAGGCAGGAGGATTTTCCCCCGAGACAGCAACAACAGGCGCTACATCATAATCACACTCCCACAAAAGCAAGCTCCTGATTGGTTAGCGCGGCGCGAATGTCCGCTGAAGTTCAGATTTTTAAACTCAAGCAATTTACACGTAAAACGTGCAAAACGTTCGATTCACGCCGCGCCATTTGCACAATTGACATCATTCGTGCCGCAGGATGTCTATTCGCATCTTTGCATAGACTAAACATGTAAATCACTTGCACTTGATGCTTCTTTCGCGTCTGGTCTGAACGCAGCATAAGGCTGATTTAAACCGTGTTCTAAATAAAAGGAACGGCACGCAATAGACAGTATAGACAATAGAAAGGGAGTTTTTGTTTTAACCAACACCTGAAAGTTATATTTTAGAAAGGGCTTCCATTTCTTGCAGGTGAACAACAGAAAACTGACAATAATCACCTCAGGTACACCTCATGTGCTTTATTTAGTGCTAAATGCTAACAATGTGAGTTTGAATGCCATTTTACATTTTTGCCATTCTGAAAGCAGCAGCAGATAGTTCACCTCAGATCTCAGCAAATCATGAAATAATGCAAAGAAAATTTATATGTATCAATTAGATTATAAACCTTACCATTTCGTTGAAGTGCAGTAAGTGCACTATTCTGTGCTTCTGAATGGCCGTATTTAAATTTCTGTCGTGTTTTGTCTGGTGCAAACAGCCAAATTACTTATCATTGCAAATCTTGTCACACAGAGTGTTGTTAGGACACAGGGTTACAATGTAACCTGCTCACCTAATCTTTACCTTCATAATATTTATAATTTTTGTTAATTAATAACCACCTTGTGTGGAACTCTGAGTCTGTGTCTCATTTCGGAGACTGCAGCATGCTTTGAGAGCCTTTCTGACTGAATGAATGAAATACGTGGTTTTCCAACAAGGCAACCTGGGGTGCTGAAATATAATTGGCTAAACTGGCATTGGGTGGGTTAAAGAGACCAAAATAAAGACAAACGTTCTGATATGTAGCACACATTTTCAAAGCAAAATATCTGATTCAGCATTGTATTTCAGATAAACAAGAATGTTCCCTTAGCATGTTTCTTAAATATCTGCACACATATTATGGTATTTTTCTGCTTCAGAAGAGTCAAAAACATACATACAGTACCTTTAAAATGTAATAGAAGCAATAACAGTACATCTTACTTTTGTAGTGGCTGTAAAAAAAACAAAAACTGTTGCAGATCTTAATAGGCAAAAAAACGTGTGATTTAGGAGATTTAATAAAAGAAAAATGTTGTTTAAGTTAAAATCTGTCATTTTACTAGTTATCCAATAGCCTATTGCCAATAAGACCTTGTGATGTAATTACTGTATTGTTTACAATAAGAGTAATGAGCAATTCAATTGGGAAACAACAATGGTGGATATCACCAATAGCCTAATGGGGAAGTTCTATTGGTAATGTATGCCGACATATAACACTGCAGTGTTTACAGCAACCTGAGTTCAATTCTGGCTCGAGGTCCTTTGCCTAACCTTCCCTATTCTCTGCTCCCCACATCTTCATATCTATATTCTCCACTATCCTGTCCAATAAAAGAAAAAACCCTATAAAAAGTTAAATAGAAAAAAAAGATAGGGTTGTGCAGTGGTGTAAAGAGTATAATTTATCACTATAATTTATTTTGTCAAAAAAAAAATAATAATAATAATAAAAAATAAAATAAAAAAATTATTCTTACACTCAAGGTCTCTGGGGCACCATAGCCCAGTGTTCATTCATGATAAGAAAGTTAAGCAATGACGCCATACAATTATTTAGAGATTTAATTTGGTTCTCAGCTTTGATGGGGTCATCAAGTAGAGTACTGTTTTCTGTAAAGAGCTAGGGTCTATAGGGTGGAAAAAAGTATCACATTATGGTTTTATAAATCCGCTATTGAATCTATTATATGTTATCCTTTCACAACATGGTTTGGTAATTTGTCTGTTAAATCTATGACACAACTAAAATAATGGGGGGGGGGGGGTGTCATGACCTTTCCTTCAGGATATTTCAGAGTCTGTAAAATTATTAGTGACCCAAGCCATATTCTCCATAATGAACAGGAGCTGATGCCCTTAGAGATGAAGAGTAGGCTGCCAGCCTGTAGGTTAAATAGAAATAAATTCTCAATATTTCCATTATCAATTACATTAGTGAATATTATGAAATTCATAGTGTTTCATAGTGTTGACACAATTCTGACCCAACTATCCGTGTGTCGCCGCGGAAATCGAGACTTATTAGACCAGGCAACGTTTTTCCAATCTTCTATTGTCCAATTTTGGTAAGCCTGTGTGAACTGTCGCCTCAGTTTCCTGTTCTTAGCTGACAGGAGTGGCACCCAGTGTGGTCTTCAGCTGATGTAGCCCATCAGCCACAAGTTTCGACATGTTGTGCGTTCAGAGATGCTTTTCTACATACCTCAGTTCAGTCGTAACAAGTGGTTATTTGAGTTTACTGTTGCCTTTCTATCAGCTGGAACCAGTCTGGTTATCCATAGAGATGGTTGTGCATGAAAATCTTAGTAGATCAGAAGTTTCTGAAATACTCAGACCAGCCCGTCTGGCACCAACATCCTTGCCACATTCAGTCACTTAGATCACCTTTCTTCCCCATTCTGATGCTCAGTTTGAACTGTAGCAGATCGTCTTGAGATGCCTAAATGCATTGAGTTGCTGCCATGTGATTGGCTGACACACACACACACACACACACACA
>CAIGQZ010032689.1:1469690-1496506 GCA_903798205.1 Danio tinwini
ATATATATATATATATATATATATATATATATATATATATATTATTTATTTCTTATTATTATTTTTTATCTGCATCAGAAAACATACATTGCCATGATATGAAATGAAGGTTTTATCTTATTTTAACAAACAGCATCCCTATCGACAGTGCAGCAGAAGAGCGAATCAGTGAGAGAGAGAGAGAGAGAGAGAGAGAGAGAGAGAGAGAGAGAGAGAGAGAGAGAGAGAGAGAGAGCAAGAGAGAGAGGGAGAGGGCAGCTCTGGATTGAGATCTCTGGCCTGTCCCCTGCTGACACTCATGCAGGCAGATCACAGGCTCATCATGTCGCCAGTGTTTGCCCAGAGCCTCCTTCATCAAATGACACGTTTGCCACACGTTTATCTTTATCAGATCTGCCGAGAACCAGAGATGAGAGACGGCGAGGGGGAGCGGAGAACGAGAGCTATTGCCTCTTTTGCGCTCTCTCTTTGTAGCCACCATCGCCTGGGGGCCAATTACCTTCTCCTCTGACAGGAGCCCCCCTCACACTCGTCTCCACCGCTTTCCCTCGCTCTCCTGCACTAGAACTCCCAAACATCTGCCCCTGAATATGCAATCAGCTTGTCAAGGAATCAAGAAAACACATATACATACAAATGTAGCGGCAGTCGGAGGGCTAATATTTACTCACATCAGATCTGTCTGTACTTACTCACCTCTTAAACTGCAGCTGGAGGAATCCTGAACTCGACTTGCACTACTGTTCTGAACCTGATACTAAAACCAGCTTGGACTTCCTCTTGTCAGCTTATGGCTGTGCTATATTAGAAAAAAAAACAAAAAATAATAATAAAAAAAATATTACTAATATAATTGAACAAATTTGCAATTTTGCTTTTCATTCACTCAATCATTAATTTTCTTTTCAGCTTAGTCCCTTTATTATTCTGGGGTCTCCACAGCGGAATGAACCGCCAACTTATCCAGCATATGTTTTACGCAGCGGATTCCCTTCCAGCTGCAACCCATCTCTGGGAATCATCCATACATTCTCACTCATACACTACGGACAATTTAGCCTACCCAATTCACCTATACCACATGTCTTTGGATTGTGGGGGGAACCGGAGCACTCGGAGGAAACCCACGCGAACACAGGGAGAACATGCAAACTCACAGAAACGCCAACTGACCCAGCCGAGGCTCGAACCAGCAATCTTCTTGCTGTGAGGCGACAGCACTACCCACTGCACCAATTTTATTAATATTATTAATATTGTTATTATATAATATCTTAAGTGTCTTACTAGTTCAGATTCACATACATGTACACAAATGTATACAGTTGAAGACTACAGTTATTAGCCATCCTGTGAAATTGTAATTCTTTTTTAAATATTTCCATGTGATGTTTACAGGGTTCCCACTCTGAGCTAAATGTCAAATTCCCTGATATGTCCCTGACTAAAAAGCAGAATTTCCATGACCTATAATGAACAAAAAACAGACAGCTGTTGTGTTGAGTAACCCCTTCAGAATATTGTGATTATGCGATCACTGGAATAATGCAAAAAAAAAATAATAATAATAAAAAACACTCAGTATAGAAAAATAAATTTTTAAGTAAAATTTTAAATGACAAACACAAATCCTGGATATTCTATTAGTTGGACAAAATAATATTGATTGTGATTTTTCAATGTCTGGAATAGGCATATTAAAATTCCAATGTATGACAAGGGAGCAAGGGAATCATTTATAATATATATCCTAATATATTTTCTCCTGGAGAATGATTTGTTTTAGCTTGGTATTTAGCTTGGAAAAAAACATATATTTTACTTTTTTTTTTAAGCTGCTAAGGTCAATTATTTTTTTATTATTAGCTCCCTTAAGATTATTATTTTTTTAAATGGCTACAGAACAAACCACCGTTAAACAGAACTTGGGAAATATTTGAAAAATGTTTGACATTTTAAAGCAGGGCTAATCATTTTGTCTTCAACCATTTTTATCTGAATGTATATTAATTTATATGTAGTTTCTTATCTTGTTGATGGTATTTATATGAATGTTTTTGTGTCTGTTACAAGCTATTACAATGATAATGTTTATTATGTGATCTTAAAAAGTAATATTACACAGCAGTTGTTTTTAACTGCACTTTTTAAAAGAACATTTCAGAACAGGAACATTTCATTCCAGACAGGGTTAGTACCACTTCCAGCCCTGGCTTATGAAACCCTGCTCTGTTATCCTCGTATTGCCTTTTTAAAGGTAAATAATGAAACAATGCAACATACAATTTTTATGGCTAGACAGTACAGCCTCAAATTAATGTGCTTTGGACCATTGTGGAAAAAAAATTATATAGAAATAGTCATTTAATATGTGCTACTTAATATCTTCATAGGTTACAAATTCCATACAAGAAAAAGCTTGATAGCTGCTGTTGGGAATATATAATATGAGGATGCGCAACACCAGAGCCTTTATGCAAACAGACAGTGTGCTGTCTTTTTGTCCAATCAATGACAGTGACAACGCAAACACAGAATAAAACTTGATAAGGTCCATTTCGGCTTAAAAAACTGTTATACCAAATGTTATATGATGGCATGCAAATTATAAACCATCTCTTATGATAGCATAAGAACTTTTATACATTTATCTTTCTAAAAATATTATTTTGCTTTGGTAAATATTTCACCATGTCATATTCAAACATTTTAATCAACTTCACTTTAATTAATTATAATGACATCCAAAATTGTCATTTTGTAGAACAAAAATATTCATCTGACATAAATTTGTTGAGTATAATATGTATAAAAATGTAACCAGATATTTAAAAATTAACTACATTCATTTAAGTTATGTATATCTGACAACATGTGAATACTGTCTTAACTGTGAACACTTGAGCTCATTGAGAACATTATAATGTACATAATCTGTGTTTTCACTTGATACACTTGTGCATTTATCATTCAGGCCAGAAACACACTGCAGCTAAAAATCGGTTGTCATTAATTCTTCTCTATACACACATTAAGCAAATGACAACTGCATTAACAAAAAATTTTATATCAAGGAATTACATCCATCAAGCGTTGCCAGATCTTGCTATACAACAGATCAGATTAAGCTAACAGTAATCTTAAACTCAAGTACTTCATTTTACAAATAAACAGGACACATGCCAAAACACCCCAACATGCACCTGACTACTTTATTACTCAAAAAAAAATAATTAATACACCACTTAAACTTAAAGAAGCTTAAACTTAAAGTGGAGATGGCAACCTTTCAAGAGTGTGCTCATATAAACGAGCAAAACATGACTCATCTGTTGACAGTTAGTTAAATATGCCGTGCTCTCAGGCACATGCACTATTAACTATATACCCCAACCCTAAAAGTGATGTCACTTGAGAGTGTAATCCTGAGAATGCATGTGCAAGTCTGCATCCAGACACTATTGGAAAGTCTGGATATACATAGGCATAGCTGAATAATAAGAGTTCAGTACAAGGCAATATCATATCATGATCTTCAAACACCATCGTCTCCTTGTGTTCATGTTAGTCCTGTGAGTGTAAAATGACTGATTGTTATGATGCACATGGATCATTAATGCATGACCCAGGATGCGATTACAATTATATTTTTTCCGTATTTTTAAGTTTACTAAACACACTAAAAAATGCTGTCCCAACACAAATAGATTAAGTTACCCTAATTTTTTTTTTTTTTTTACAAATTTAAGAGTAACATAAAACAAATAAGTTGTCCCCTCAAAAAACCTTAAGAATTGCACTGTTTCAACTCATTTTAAAAAGTAGCTTAAACAAGAAGCAAGTGATTTTTGAGTGCAGAACTCTTATTTTGAAAACATGTATGATCACAAAGTAGCTCATCAGTTCAAAACGCATCAAAATGCGAGATATACAGAATATATTCAATCCCACACCAAACACTGTAAAAAATGCTGGGTTCCACACAATCGATTTTGTGTTTGGACAACATGAAGGACTTAAGTTAACTTAATAGTTTGTACAAATTTAAGTGGACTGAACACAAAACAATTAAGTTGTCCCAACTTAATAATCATGTTATTTCAGCTCATTTTAAATTAATAGTTTGAACAAACAGCTAACATCAATTTTTGAGTGAAGAAGCATAAAGTCTAAATCAGAGATGCCCAAAGTAGGGCCACAGGGCAAAGTTGGCCCATGTTAATCTTTGATTTGGCCTACCGTCTCATCTGAAAAGAGTTGGACAATAATGGAAAGGTCATTTCGAAATAAAGTAACCTTTTGTTTCTTTGTTTTATTGCTAAGCTACAACTGAAATTACAGTAAATGTTTCAATTAATATAAATTAAGTTTTTTGGCCCATTGTAAGAAAAAGTTTGGGCACCCCTGCTCTACATGAATCTTCAAAGTTTAAATGTCTCTTTTGTAAGCTTAATGTGTATATTGTGAAATTTGCCATGTAACTAAAACCAGAAGCATGTACTGTAAACTGCTGAATATAAGTGTTATGGAAACTTTATGCATTGCTTCATATCAGCTCCTACTCTAATTTTTCTGGAGTGAAAGGAAGCCAATTAAGCCTTTAAAAATCTTATCTGTTTATTTGGAGGCTTGAGCATCAGAGTAGAGCATTTTGAAATTCATGACCCTTGCAGTTATGGTCAATACCATCTATATCATATTAGGGTTGATTCCTAGGTTTGGAGTATTTCTGCACTTATCTAAGCCTACACTATTAACATTTATTTTTGTAAATCACATAGTATTTAACTGTAATATGAACTGTATTTTACTGTAGAACAGTTATGCTGTATTTTTAAAGTTGCATTGTGAAAATCACTGTAAATTTTACAGTAAAAATATAAAACACTGTAAATGCATATAGAGCAAATATAGATTTTTTTGCTGGAATAAATTTTTTACAGTAAGTTACTGGGAACCTGCTGCCAGTAAGTTATTGTAGATTCTATAGGAAAGTGTTAATCGTGTACACATCAGAAAAGAATTTAATATATTGTATAAATGCATTCTATGACACCTTTAAATTCAGGAGTCATAATGAGTGTCTATGTCTAATCATTGCAATTTGTAAAGAAAGGTGTGTTCAATGCACACACACAAAGCAACAATTTAGAGGATTTACTCAATTATTACACTTCTGAATCTTCACGTTATATTAAAGACCTTAGCATTCGGTTTTTATATGCAGCTCAAGTGGATCAGTCCCAAAAATACTATCTACAGTGGGGAAAATAAGTATTCAACATGCCACCATTTCTCTCAGAAAACATATTTCTAAAGGTGCTGTTGACTAATAAAGCTTTCACCAGATGTTGGTAACAACCAAATAAATCCATCTATGCAAAGAAAACGAACCTAATTGGTTTAGAAATTAAGTAAAAAAAGCAAGTATTGATAAAAGTATCGAACACATGAAGAAAGGGAGGTGTAGAAAGACAGTGAAAGCCCAGACAGCAGCGGAAATCCCTCAGTAGTTCTTCAGCAACCCTCTGCTCTTCCTCATTGTAAATTAATATTAGCTGCTTCAGTCCAACATCTACATTATCAGGATAATGAAGATGAAACCAGGGTGGACATTTCAGCAAGACAATAACCCAAAACACAGCCAAGGAAACTCTCAAATGCTTTCAGAGACTGAAAATCAAGCTGTAGAATGGCCCAGCCAATCACCTGACTTGAATCCAATAGAAAATACAAAATAAAGATCAGATCTGATAGATGAGACCCACAAAACCATCAAGATTTTTACACTCTGTTGAAGTCTGAGCATGAGCAATTCATGTGATCAAAAAATGCCTTTTATAAGCATTAAATACATTTCAGTAGTTCATTCAGGTTTTTGTTGTGTTTTATTTTTATGTTTATATTGTTTTTTTCCAAAATCTGGTTTAATTCCATGTCAACAGCTCCTTTCAAAATATTATTCCCTGGAAAAAAACATGACATGTTCAATACATATTTCCCCACTGTATTTTTTTTTGCATTTCCTCATCCTTCATTTTTACAAAGCTGTTTGAGATTCTTTCATCTATGGAACACAAAATAAGATATTTTAAAGAATGTTGAAAAGAAGCACCATAGACTTTGAATTTTGAGCCACTGAATCTTATGTTCATGCTATAGATGTCAATGGCTCTATTTTTCTCAACATTCCTCAGAATATTTAGTTTTGTGTTTAACAGAAGAAAAAAGTTTATAAACGTTTAGAACCATTTAAGTGTGAGTAAATTGTGAGGATTTTTTTCCACATTTTCAAAATTTCTCAGACTTTGTATCTCATGTTCAGAGGTGTTAACTATGATGAGAAAAAAAGTCTAATTTCTCAGACAAGATTAACGGCTCCTAAAAATGGCTTTTACTTTGACATCGCCAAAAATGAAAAACATCCTGTGGCGAAGTTCCTCTTATGACAACAGAAGAACTTGCAAGTTCCTCCTACGGTATATGGCACCAGACCGTAAAACTAAATTTGGTTAGAATTTACGGTTGCGTTAAACCCACTCTGTTGCATCTCAAACTCTGAGAACCGGTCATTCCAGTGCTAATTTGGGAAAAACAGAAAGTTTGGTTAATACTGTATGTGAGAGCATTGAGGAGCAAAACAGTGCATTTCAGCTTGGAGCTTTTTTTTCCAGCTGTCAGATTGAGGAAGCAGAAGAAGAAAAAGAGGGAAAAGGAAACATAGACAGACATAGATGCAGATTATCCTCTCTCTCATTTCCCATCCAAAGATTGCAGGAGCATCAGCACCTCGGAGAGAGAAAGAGAAAGAGAGGGAGAGTCAGAGGGAGGGCTGGGATGACAGGAGCAGCCTGTGTTTTGACAGCTGTCTCTTTTATGGGACCCGTCACAATCTCATCCTGCTCCGAGATTAGAGAAACACAGAGAAGCAGAGATGGGAAGAAACAGAAAAATATTCACATTCTATTCTGGTGAAGAGCATAAAGTTTAGGGACAAGTGTGGAAAAATAAAGGACAAGTGCAAAATGATATACAAGTTTGCTGATGACTTTGTTTAAACTACTTATATAAAATCAGCTCAAACAACACAATTCTTGATTATTTTTGAGACAACTTAATTGTTTTGTTCAATCCTTTTAAATGTATTAAAATTATTAAGTTAACTTAATTCTTTCATTTGTGATTGATTGTGTGAAATCCATTCAATCCATCGACTGTGGTTTCACATAATTCCTTTATGTTAACACAAATTGATTAGGTAAACATAATATTTTTTACAAATTTAAGTGATTAAACAAAACGATCAAGTTTTCCCCAAAAAACTGTGCTGATTCAACTCATATTAAATAAGCAGTTTGTACAAGCAACTCTAAAAATATAATTTTGCTGCTTGTTCAAACTACTGTACTTAAAATGAGCTAAAACAACAGTTATTGAGTTTTTTGTTGTGACAATTGTTTCATGTTCTATACACTTACATTTTTCAAAAGTATTTAGCTGACCTAATTCCCTTGTGTTTTCCTAACACAAATCGATTGTGTGGATCCCAGACTTTTTTACACTGGTGTGCCCACACTTTTTCAGCATGCAAGTCAACATGATCTACCTAACATAATGCAAAACACATATTTATTTATAAACATTGAGAATTCAGTTTTTGTACAATGTTTATTAATGTACCTTGCATAACTGTATGAACCCTATTGTGCAATAGTCTACACTGTAAAACCCAATAGTCAACTTTATCAAATTAAATTAGTGTCATAACTCAAAATAGACTGAAAGTTAATTCTACTCATTGAAAAGATTTTTGAACTCAGTGTTGAAGGTAATGAGTTAAATACCTCATTACTTCAATTTAAATGGAGCAAGTTCACAGTACTCATATAGATTAGTTTTTTTTATCTCAAATGGTTTGTTGCAATCGGTTTCCTCAAACGGTTTGAGTTGCCTTATCTTATTTAGTTTAACAGTACTCAGTTGGTTTGAATTCTCTTCATTTGTTGGGTTTTACTGTGCTCAAATTGCTTCTTTTACTCACATGGATTAAGTTCACAGTACTCATTTGGATTAGTTTTTGAACTTTAATGATTTGTTGCAATCGGTTTCCTCAAATGGTTTGAGTTACCTTAACTTTTTGAGCTTTACAGTGTACAAGTCTGTACATATTTTTGTCATTACCTTACTTTGAGGACTTGCACTTAATGGAATCAGTCAGGGAAGCATAGTCCGGACAGTAGCTGCTGATAGCCAGCCTTAAGCACACTACCAAATGATCATCAGTAAAGGTGGAATGGTATTTGGACCGATATAACCGATATAGTCCTTGCTTAGCAAAGCTGCCGCAGTTTTTGAAAAACGAAAGTTGGGGAGGAGCCGAATTGTGCCGCCATCTTCATATCAAATTTAAAGGGCACAGAGACGATAATTTGGTCTACAGTTTATGAGCTAATCGGAAAAGTCTTAGGGGGGCCGAGTAGAAATATAGGGGGCTACAGCTCCCCTAAAATAGGCCTAGCGACGGCCATGCTATCTACCCACGCTACCTTTGCAATCGACGTGTTGGGCACCCCTGCTGTACAACATGCTGGGTTTTACACAATTCCTTCATGTCATCCGAACATAAATTAAGTTAATTTCATCGTTTTACAATTTTAAGTGGATTGAACATAAAAACAATTAATTTGTTCTTAAAAATTGTGTTATTTCAACTCATATTAAATAAGTAGTTTGAACACAGTCATTGTTTGAGTGTGCTGAAAAAATATTTTTGCTGCTTGTTCAAACTACTTAGTTAAATTTAGCTGAAACACCACAATTCTGGAGATTTTTTGAGGAAACTTAATTGTTCAAATCCACTTAAATTTGATATGTTAATTTAATGGCCAACATGAATGAATTATGTGGTACCCCTGTGTTTTTTTACAGTGTGTACATTGCAGTGTCCTATGACTTTCATTCAGAGCACAGAATAAAAAATATATATATAGAAAAAGAAAAAAAAGAGGAAGAGCGGGAGAGAGGAGATATAGAGAAGAAGCATTTGCATAATGTCCTCCACCACAGTCGGACCCCGAGGCTACAGCCCAGGATAACAGAGAGCCAATACTCTTAATTCAATCTCGTTATTTTTTTTTCCTAATACTTGAGAAATTAATATTTCCGGCCCCCGCCTCCGCAAACCACCACGCGCGCTCCGCATCACAGAGCTGCCTAAGTTTGTAACTTTAACCCAAGCAATTGATGTGGGGAGGCCCTTCAGGCAGACCTACTAATGAATGGATTGCATGTGAGAGAGGGAAGTTAAAAGATGGTCTTTTATAAAGTAATTTAAGAAAATCCTGTTAGCTGGATCAAGTACAAGAGTTTAATTTCTTAAAATGGGGGAATAAGTGAAGGATTTTTTCCCCCCCCATGTCTCCTTCAGAGATACGCTACATAATGCGCGCACACAATGCAAATGCACACAGGCGCTTCAGTTTTAGTAAATAACAAATTGGGGAAAGTATTAATGCGGGAGGATATGTGGTCGGTGCATGTTGAAAGGAAACCACTTAGTCTAGTAAACACTGGATCAGTCCCGGCTTATGCTACGACAGATCAGATCAGATTTTTCATATTCACCTTCTGTCTTGCTCTTTCTCTCACATACAAACACTCACATGGTGACGTATCTACATACAAACACAGCACACTACAATTGGGTGCTTTCCTTAATCAGGGCACACGTCGATTCAATATGTCAATGTCATCATATTTAGCTGCCATTCAGCTCTTCTTTTACAAATCATCTTCCTACATAAATAAATCTAAATTCTATAATACAATAATTGCCATCTATACAAGTTACTATCATTTAATATTAATAAATATGAGCTATTATAGGTTTTAATTTCCTTATTCTTTGACCAAAGATCATCCTGAATAAATAAATACAACACTACACAAACAAATACACATGTAATGTATTAATATAACCATACACTGAAAAAAAAAGATGTCTGCAAAATTGTTGCAAACAATTTATATGGGTTGAATTTAAACAAACTAATTAAATTTAGTACTGTTCAACCTAATTGGTTTGTTTAAATTCAGCCCAAACAAACTATTTACAGCCACTTAACTTAAAAAAAATGTAGTAAATGCTTAAGCAATCATCTTTGAATCATTTTTTTCAGTGTACTACAGTACATCATACTGTAATATATAGCTACCACATTGCTATAATTATGTTGTATGCAATAAAGCAAAATTACATTGTTTACATTGCATTCATTTTATTTTTGAATAATGAAAGTTCACAATTAATTATAGTGCTTATTTTATAATATAATCATAGGTATTTGTACTGGCTTTTGTTATTATTATATTATTAAAATGTTATATCAGGCTTTAATTTAATTGTTTTTGGCCAAACACAAAGCAAGAAATTTATATATATATATATATATATTTAATTAAGATCAACTATAATACCAAAACATATATTATTGTCATTATTATCATCATCGGTTATTATATCATGATTCATATATCACTTCACCATGTTTTCTGACTTGTTCTTGACAAAAAGAGACTTCACTTTTACCTGCTTGATTTCACGTTGTAAAACTATAAAATCAACATTTTATTACTCGAGCTGCGAAGAACTGCGATGGATAAATCTGTCACAACACAACGCTCCGTTTGAATGATTGACCTTTTGTTTGAATGTTTGGACTGTAAATGTTTGACCTTCTGTTTAAATGTTTGGACTGTAAATGTTTGACCTTCTCTCCGCACATCATAATATCATACAAAATTACAAAAGTTTTCACAGCATGAAAACAAGAGTTGGGCATACGAATTTAGTTTAGTTCCGGAGAAGGCGGTTGAAAATATATACAGTGGAAATAAAGGTCAAACAGCATAACATAAATCCTGCTGTTACGATTCCATAATATTGAAATGTTGTCGTTGTTATTTTTCACGCTTCTTGCTTGTCAATGCCATAGAGTAACCTAGAAATCATCTCCAAAGTTTGTTATAAATCATAATTCTTCAGTTTTATTCGCAGGTGTCATATGATGTTGGTTGTTATCGCGAAAGCCTCATTAATTAAGTTAATGCTAATTTAGCCTTTCTCCTTGTCTCGCTCTCGTCTGTGTGATGTGCCTTGGGACGCATCTTTAGAGCTGGAGGGCAATTGAGAGATACTGAAGTGGCTGGATGGCAAGGACTGACTTTGGTGAGCGCACACACACACACACACACACACACAGTTATCCTCACTTCTGGCAGACATACACAAACATTCCCAATTTCTAATCTCTCTCTCTCTCTAATCTAATTTTCATCATTCTCTCCATCGCTCTTTCTCTCTCTCTCTCTCTCTCCTCAATGGCAGCCAACTCTCTTTTTCGAAATTCTCTCTCCTCTCAGCTCTCTTTCTATCTCCTATTTCCCTTTTTGTTCTCTCGCTCTCCCTCTCTTTTCCTCTCCTCTCTCTCTGCATCTCTTACAAAGGCAGCAGGCAGTTTGCCTCGCCTGAAAATGAGGCCACGCACGGCAAGTATGCAAATGAAAGCAGTGCTGCTGGATTAGAATGGGACACCATATACCCTAAATCATGATTGTCAATCATGGCGAGGGATTAAGGGATACGGGCTTATAGACCTAAAAAAGCAACACTTCCCCCCCCGGGCGCACTTCCATTGTGAAAGGAGGAGTGTGGGAGAGAGGGCTTGTTGGGGGGCTGTTTTAGTGCACTACTGCCCTCTGCCTTTCCATCTGCTTTACTGCACGTTTCAAAGCAGCGTTCGTTTTGAAGACTTGGCTCCGCTTCCTGCTCAGCGGCAAAAACCTTAAAATATGCCACACATTGTTTTATTTTGAGATCAAAGACAGGAAATGAAAAGTGAAGTGGGTTGGTTTTGGGGGCTTTTTTTGCATGTGGATTGAACATTTTAAAGTCACTTCAGGTAGTGATCATGCATCGTTATATTGAATGATGGAAGTGATGAATATTATTTTACTATATACTATTAATATTATAATATTTTACTAAATAAATATTATAGTGGTTATGATAATATTATAGTAGTTATGATATTATATCATATACATGGGTCAAAGTTTTGTTTAAAAACATGATTTTGTGTGCACAGAATATACTTTTGTTACTAAATGATAATAATAATTTGTGAAAATGTAAAAAGCATAACAGATGCATTTATTCTGAACTGCACTTTTTATCCCATATACAATTGTCAGAATTATTAGGCCTCCTTTGACTTTTTATTTAATATTTTTCAAATTATGTTTCACAGAGCAAGGAAATTTTCACAGTATGTCTGATGATATTTTTTTCTAGAGAAAGTCTTATTTGTTTTATTTAGGCTAGAATAAAAGCAGTTTTTAAGTTTTTTTAAGCTAACATTTTTTTCGATAGTCTACAGAACAAACCATCGTTATACAATAACTTGCCTAATTACCCTAACCTGCCTAGTTAACCTAATGAACCTAGTTAAGCCTTTAAATGTCACTTTAAGCTGTATAGAAGTGTCTTGAAAAATATGTAGTAAAATATTATTTACTGTCATCATGGCAAAGATAAAATAAATCAGTTATTAGAAATGAGTTATTAAAACTATTATGTTTAGAAATGTGTTGAAAATGTGTTGTTCCGTTAAATAGAAATTGGGGAAAAAAATAAACAGGGAATCTAATAATTCAGGGGGGCTAATAATTCTGACTTTAACTAGGAAACAAGTTTTTTTCATAATTTAAAATAATATAAATGTCAGTTGTTTGAATGATAGATTTAAAACTGCATTGTAATTCTTGCAAATGTAATTCATCCCAAAATAAAAATAAAAAACTATTTTAATTTACTTACCCTCAGGCCTTCCATGATGTCCTATAGGTGACTTTTGATCTTCAGCAGAACATTACAGATGAAACTGGTTCTTCGTGATTCATTAAATGCAAGACAACAGGCACCAGCACTTTGAGAGTCAAAAAAAAAAAAAAATACACAGGCATTACAAAATTTATATGACAACACTGTAAAAAAATCCGTAATTTTAAAATACCAGCCGTTAAATTACAGAAATTTATTGTAAAATAACTGCCCTTAAATTACAGAAATTTACAATAAATGTATTAATTAAAATAAATAAATTTCTGCAATTTAATGTCCGAACACATTGAGGTTTTATGAACAAAACAATTCTCTGTCAAAAAGCTAAAAATTTTTCCATTATTACCTTATTATTACCTGCAAAAGTTCCCAAGTGCTTTCATGACAATTTTGGAATGTTGCATAATTACGCCGTCAAACTTCAAGAATCTGTTAAAAGTCAATTTTGTCAAATAAGAGACATCCTGCATGGGAACAAACTTTTTATGTACATCCAGGATTCTCCTCAAATGTAGCTGACATGTGAGTTCATTCATATGCAACAGGAAGCTGTGGATTAAAGGAAATAATTTTGTCATAATAAAAAGTAATTTTTACATACATACACACACGCACACGCACGCGCACGCACACACACACACACACACACACACACTAAATACAGCACACCACCAAAACATCAATTGAGAGGCTTCACAACAACTCGGTGAATGTCCTTGAGTGGCCCAGCCAAAGCCCAGACCTAAATCCTATAAAACATCTCTGGAGAGATCTGAAAATGGCTGTACACCGTAGCTTCCCATACAGGGGTTGGACAATGGAACTGAAACACTGGGAAATTTAGTGTTGCAGGTTTCATGGCTAAATTTTACCAGACTGATGGCACATTCAACCAGTAAAAGCAGATAGTGAAGGTTTAATTAACAGTAAAGCACAGATTTGCTTAAAATATTGCAATCTACACAACATTATTGGTGACATATCAGAGTTCAAAAGAGGACAAATTATTGGTGCATGTCTCGCTAGCACATCTGTGACCAAGACAGCAAGTGTGTGTGTGTGGTGTATCAAGAGCCACAGTATGCAGAGTAACGTCAGCATACCACCAAGAAGCATTAACCACATCCAATAGAATTACCTTGTGGATGCAAGAGAAAGCGGTCTGAAATGAATGTTCAGGTGCCAACCAAAATCTCCTGTTTTCACCAAAACTGTTCGTCTGGAGATCCACATGGTCAATGTACAATGCTCAAAAAATAATAATAATGAATTTAATATTAATTCATAAATATAACTGATATCAAATGTATTAACCCATGAAGTGGAAAAACACACTACAGGCTGATCCAACTTCGATGTAATGTCCTTAAAACAAGTCAGAATGAGGCTCAGTAGTGTGTGCTGCCTCCATGTGCCTGTATGACCTCCCTACAATGCCTGGACATGCTCCTGATGCTCTAACTCCTAGACAGTCTGTGGTGCAATGTGGCGTTGGTGGATGGAGCAAGACATGATGTCCCAGATGTGCTCAATTGGATTCAGGTCTGGGGAACAGGTGGACCAGTTCATAGCATCAATGTCTTCATCTTGCTGGAACTGCTCCACATGAGGTCTAGCATTGTCTAGAATTAGGAGGAACCCAGAGCCAACCGCACCGGTATATGGTCTCGCAAGGTGTCAGAGGATCTCATCTCGGTACCTGATGGCAGTCAGGCTACCTCTAGCGAGCACATGGAGGGCTGTGCGGCCCTCCAAAGAAGTGGAAGAAACCCCACACCATTACTGATCCACTGCCAAACTGGTCATGCTGGAGGATGTTGCAGGCAGCAGAACATTCTCTATGGCATCTCCAGACTTTGTCACATCTGTCACATGTGCTCAGTCTAAATCTGCTTTCATCTGTGAAGAGCATAGGGTCCCAGTGCTGTATTTGCTAATCTTGGTGTTCTTTGGCAAATGCCAAACTTCCTGCACGGTGTTGGGCTGTAAGCACAACCCCCACCTGTGGATGTCAGGCCCTCATACCACCTTCATGGAGTCTGTTTCTGACCATTTGAGCAGACACATGCACATTTGTGGCCTGCACCACCAGCATTCAAAAGTGATCAAAACATCAGCCAAAAACCATAGCAACTGAAAAGTGGTCACCACCTGCAGAACCACTCCTTTATTGGGGGTGTCTTGCTAATTGCCTATCATTTCCACCTGTTTTCTATTCCATTTGCACAACAGTATGTAATCAGAATCAGAATCAGTTTTATTGCCAAGTGTGCTTCACACACACAAGGAATTTGTTTTTGGCAACAGAAGCTTTCAGTGTACATAAAGTGACGAGTGACAACACAAAATTAAATACAAGAAAAGAAAAGGCAATAAACATTAAACATTAAACATTAAACAGAGATGCAGTTAGTCAAAAAGATCTGGATGTTGAATTGTATGTACAGATATGCTGTAAATATACAGGTTATATGGTACTGTGTACAAGTGCGTATGAGAAAGTTGCACGTTTATTGCACAGTAGGAGAATATTTAACTGTTAATGAGGTAGATGGCCTGAGGAAAGAAACTTTTCCTGTGTCTGGCTGTTTTTGTGCTTGTGCTCTGTAGCGCCGACCAGACGGTAACAGTTC
Source organism: Danio tinwini (assembly GCA_903798205.1). NCBI lineage: Eukaryota > Metazoa > Chordata > Actinopteri > Cypriniformes > Danionidae > Danio > Danio tinwini. The sequence continues at coordinate 1,485,225 of CAIGQZ010032689.1, forward strand.
GAACAGGTAGTGTGCTGGGTGTGAGGCGTCCAGAGTGATTTTACGAGCCCTTTTACTCACTCTGGAAGAGTACAGTTCTTGAAGTGTAGGAAGTGTAGTGCCAGTGATTCGTTCAGCAGTCCGGACTATTCGCTGTAGTCTACGGAGGTTGGTTTTGGCAGCTGAGCTGAACCAGACGGTGATTGAAGTGCAGAGGATGGATTGGATGACAGCTGAGTAGAACTGTACGAGCAGCTCCTGTGGCAGGTTGAACTTCCTCAGCTGACGAAGGAAGTACAGTCTCTGCTGGGCTTTCTTTACAATGGAGTCTATGTGAATGTCCCACTTCAGATCCTGAGAGATGGTGGTGCCCAGGAACCTGAATGACTCTACTGCCACAGTGCTGTTCATGATGGTAAGTGGGGGGAGTGCAGGGGGGTTTCTCCTAAAGTCCACTATCATCTCCACTGTTTTGAGCGTGTTCAGCTCCAGGTTGTTGTATCTGCACCATAAAGCCAGCCGCTCCACCTCCTGTCTGTATGCAGACTCGTCACCGTTCCGGATGAGGCAGATAACAGTAGTGTCATCCGCAAACTTCAAGAGCTTAATGGAGGGGTCTTTTGCAGTGCAGTCGTTTGTGTACAGGGAGAAGAGCAGTGGGGAGAAAACACATCCCTGGGGGGCACCAGTGCTGATGGTGCGGCTGTCGGATGTGATTTTGCCCATTCTGACTAGCTGTTGTCTATCTGTCAGAAAGCTGGTGATTCATTGACAGACAGAGCTAGGGACAGACAGCTGGTCAGTTTGTTCTCGAGCAGTGATGGGACGATGGTGTTAAAGGCAGAACTGAAGTCCACAAACAGTATCCTTGCGTAGTTCCCTGGTTTGTCCAGATGTTCTAGGATATAATGCAGTCCCATGTTGACTGCATCATCCACAGACCTGTTTGCTCTATAGGCAAACTGCAGGGGGTCCAGCAAAGGTCCAGTGATGTCCTTCAGATAAGCTAGCACCATTCTTTCGAATGACTTCATGGCCACAGATGTTAAGGCAACAGGTCTGTAGTCACTGAGTCCTGTGATCTTTGGTTTCTTTGGTATTGGGATGATGGTGGAGCGTTTGAAGCAGGATGGAACTTTGCGTTGTTCCAGTGATCTGTTGAAGATCTGTGTGAAAATGGGAGCCAGTTGGTCCGCACAAGTTTTCAGACAGGCTGGTGAAACACCATCTGGACCTGGTGCTTTTCGTCTCCTCTGTTTACTGAAGATCTGACGCACATTATCTTCACTGATCTGAAGTGCCGGGGTGGAGAAGGAGATGGCTGGAGGTGTTGATGGCTGTTTACTGAGGATCTGATGCCCATTATTCTCACTGATCTGAAGTGCAGGGGGTGAGAGGGAGATGGCTGGAGGTGTTGATGGCTGTGTAGGGAGATGATCCGGGTGGGTGTGAGGTGTCTGGTCAGAGGTGTCAAATCTACAATAGAAGATATTCAGCTCGTTTGCAAGATGTTTGTTGCTGTCGATACTGGGGGATGGCGTTTTATAATTTGTGATCTGAATTGTGATGTCTTTCAGGCCTTTCCATACTGATGCAGGGTCGTTGGCAGAAAACTGGTTTTGCAGCTTTTTGGCATAGCTTTTCTTGGCCACACCAATCTCCTTTGTCAGTGTGTTCCTGGCCTGATTGTATAAAATCCTGTCCCCGCTCCTGTAGGCATCCTCTTTTTCATGACGAAGCTGTCTAAGTTTTGGTGTAAACCATGGTTTATCATTGTTAAATGATAAGTAGGTCCTGGTAGGGATGCATAACTCCTCACAGAAACTGATGTATGATGTTACAGTCTCTGTGAACTCGTCTAGGTCAGTGGCTGCAGCTTCAAAAACACTCCAATCAGTGCATTCAAAACAGGCTTGTAAGACCTGCTCTGTGTCGTTGGTCCATCTCTTAACAGTCCTTAATACTGGCTTAGTAGTTTTAAGTTTTTGCCTGTAAGTTGGTATAAGATGAACCAGGCAGTGGTCGGAGAGTCCTAAAGCTGCTCTGGCGACGGAGCGATATGCATCCTTTATTGTGGTGTAGCAATGATCCAAAATGTTATTGTCTCTGGTGGGGCATGAGAATTTTATCACCGAGAATGATAAAAGCAGAGTCCGGGTGTCGTTGTTCAGTCTCTGTGATCAGATCAGACAGCTGTTGTAACGCAGTACTCACATGTGCTTGTGGTGGGATGTAAACACCGACGAGAACGAACGAGAAAAACTCCCGCGGTGCATAAAACGGCTTACAGTTATTGAAAAGCGCTTCCACATCAGGACAGCACATCTTCTTTAACACAGTTACATCCGTACACCATCTCCTGTTGATGTAAAAGCATGTCCCACCACCGCGTGTTTTGCCCGTTGACTCCGTATCGCGATCTGCTCTGTACAGCTGAAAGTCCGGTAAGTGTAATGCGCTGTCCGGAATGGCTAAAATTGATTGTCAATTAGTGTTGCTTCCTAAGTGGGCAGTTTGATTTCACAAAAGTGTGAGTTACTTGGAGTTACATTGTGTTGTTTAAGTGTTGCCTTTAATTTTGAGCAGTGTACAAGGCCGGGCTGCTATAGCCAAACATCTGGTCACTCATGCCAATGCCAAACTTCGGTTTCATTGGTGCCTGCAGTGAAAATATTGGTCTGTAGACAATGTAAAGCATGTATTGTTTTCTTCACTGTCTTTCTCAAATGAGAATCATGAGGGCAAAGGAACTGCCTGATTAGCTCAGAGACAGTGTTGTGGCAAGATAGATATCTTGCCAGGGTTAAAAAAAACTGCACTTAAGGTTCCTAAGAGCACAGTGGCCTTTATAATCCTTAAAAGGAAGACATTTGGGACAACCAGAATCATTCCTAGAGCTGGTCGTCTTTCCAATCTGAGCAATTGGGGGAGAAGAGCCTTGGGGAGAGAGGTAAAGAAGAGCCCAAAGATCACTGTGGCTGAGCTTCAGAGATGCAGTCGGGAGATGGAAGAAAGTCAACCATCACTGCAGCCCTCCACCAGTCCGGGCTCTATGGCAGAGTGGCCCGACAGAAGCCTCTCCTCTGTGGAATTTGCTAAACAATACCTAAAGGACTTCAAGATGGCGAGAAATAAGATTCTCTGGTCTAATGAGAGCAAGACAGAACTTATTGGCCTTAATTCTAAGTTGTATGTGTGGACAAAATGAGGCACTGCTCATCACCTGTCGAATACAGTCCCAACAGTGAACAGTGTGGGGGTGTTTTTCAGCTGCTGGGACAGGACGACTGATTGCATTTGAGGGAAAGATGTATGCAAATTTTTTAACCAATTACAGGGATATTCTGGATGAAAACCTTCTCCAGAGTGCTCAGGACCCCAGACTGGGTTCAAGGTTTACCTTCCAACAAGACAAGGACACCAAGCACACAGCTAAAATAACGATGGTGTGGCTTCACAACAACTCTGTGACTGTTTATGAATAGCTCAGCCAGAGCCCTGACTTAAACCCAATTGAGCATCTCTAGAGAGACCTAAAAAATGGTTGTCCACAACGTTTACCATCTAACCTGACAGAACTGGAGAGGATCTGAAAAGAGGAATGGCAGAGGATCCCCAAATCCAGGTGTGAAAAACTTGTTGCATCTTTCCCAAAAAGACTCATGGCTGTATTAGACCAAAAGGATGCTTCTACTAAATACTGAGAAAAAGGTTTGAATACCAAGGACCATGTGATAGTTCAGTTTTTCTTTTTAATAAATCTGCAAAAATGTCAACAGTTCTGTGTTTGTTGGTAAATATGGGGGTGCTGCGTGTAGGTTAATTAGGGAAAAAATGACTTAAATGATTTTAGCAATATAACAAAGAGTGAAAATTTCAAAGGTGTCTGAATATTTTCCATAATGTATATTTACATATATCCTAATATATCATAAACATATCACCACCAAAGGAAAAGGTTTGGTGGCATTGATTTGTTTGGAGGTCTAAATCACAAGCAGATGATTGTATGATATTGTTGCACTTGGATAACATTTCATCTGAATAAAATTACCAATACAGTGTGTTCACGTCAAAATTCTATTTAAAACATGAAAACAAAACTCTCAAAAAAGATCAAGCAAAATAAAGCATTATCAGAAATAGATCCAAATTACACACCAACATTATCCACAGTTCATACCTGTTTTCTGCTGGATTTTTATATATCCATTGAGTCCCTCACTTAGCATGGCACTATTGCTTCTGGGGACTTGGCATGCCATAAAAGGTGCAGAGGTGGGTAAAAACAGAGGGCAACATCTGCTTCACAGCAGGAGACAGGACTGCCACTGTATTGCACACATACACACACACACACACACACACACACACACACACACATACATACACACACATGAACACAAAGACAAGGCCTGCAGACAAAAAATGAAACCCAATGCAACCCAAGCTCCAGAAAAACAGCTCCAACAAAATCTTTCAAATTAGACTCATATTTCATTTTCCATTTCTTAATGCCAAGAATTTTGCATCCTAATCTTTTATTCAATTTCAAAGCAACAGTATTTAATAAAAAAAACAATATTCACTGTCTGTGCACAGTACAGTATGTCTGAAACTCAAATACTGTAAAGCACAAGAGCTTCACCTAGAAACACCAAACAAACATACAAACAAGCACTAATTGATATGAGTCTATCGACGGGCATAAGAGCAAAGGGCTAATCGTTCAGCATCATTAGGTGAAGATTTAGCTTAAAAGCTTTGAGCTGGCATTAAGCAAAGCTGCTGTTGACATGGATTGAGTGCTGTAATGCTGTATTGTCACTGCTCCAGGAGGCAGAGAGAGGGCGATTTGAGAGAGTGATGCGCTCAAGCTGGGATTTGTGGGCTGCCATAACACTGGAGGGCACTGGAGGCAGCGTGGACCAAAGGAACGCATGTGGGAGCTCTAATAACACTGCAAACAATACTGGATTTGCCATTTAATAACTAATTGGATGTGTGGGTAGGCGCGTGTATCCAAAAGCTACAGAAAAGTTTGTAAGAAGTTTTCTCAAAAACCTGTTGTGGACAATCTGCTGTGTGCTTTCTGACATGTGATTCATATTTTGTCATTTAAAAGGCCTTTAGGTCCATCTTTAGGCCATGTTTCATCTGCATTTTCGCAGTGAAAATGCTCAGGATTTGTTTGTTTCTTTTAAGAAAAACGTTTATATTATATTTTTTATTAAACTTTTATTTCAAGATTTAGCATATTGAATTCATGTTTTCTTACCTGACTGAATATATAATTTTTATTTAAAATAATAATAGTGTTAAAATGAAAATATGAAATATGATACTATAAGGGTTGTATTTGTACTCAAGAGTTGTTATTGTTTAGTGCTGTGTTATATGTTTGGCCCACCACAATAAAAAGTCTGTTAATTTACTCATAAATTTGATTAAATATTGAGAAATATAGAGTGATATATAGTTATATGATTTTACTTATGTATTCTGATATACTACTACAAAATTAAAACATTTATATTGACTATGCTATTGACTAAAGTTACAAGTATAAAGAATTTTTAATATCGAGAGAGAGTGACAGAAAGCACAAAAAGAGAGACCAATAAAATAACATAAAAATAAAAAATAATAATAAATAAAAACTTAATAAAAATTATTTTAGATCTTGATTATTATAAATGAATCTACGCAAATATACAGATTATTATTTTTTATTATTACTGGTTTACCCATAAATGTTGATTTTTAAAGGTATAGTTTATTCTGATTTATTATGTCTTTTTAATATAAACTTTAGAAATGCTCTGGCAATACATTTGTAACATTTGTAATGCCAATAAAGCAATTATAGAATACAATTTAATTGAGGGAGAGTGAGAGAGATAGAGCTAGAGACCCCGAGATCTTTTACACCTGATACATAAACTAATATAAGCCCTAAAGATTAAGATGATCCTCCTGAACAACAATTTTCATCCAGGTAGACCAGCTGTATCATGTGTCCAAATAATACCATAATGCCATGACAATACTTAGTAACTTAATAGGATACTTGGGTAAATCAATCAACCATCGTATCCTTGTTTACTTCATAAAGATGAAAAAAATAACTAAATACTATTTCAGTTTCAGACTAGTTAAAATTGCAAATATTAGCAAAAAAAATCTATATTCTCACTATACGATACTATATGACTAGACCCACATGGAATATAGGCACAAAGAAATCGACAGATGACACTGGAAAATGACCTGTAGAGTCAGCTATGTAGAGACGGGGTTACCTCAACTCCAGATTTAGACTAATTTAGTTTAATTTCTTACACCAGCTTTATTACACTCCATCCAGATTACACAAAAACATCCAGATTACACCGAAGAAGGTCAGTTTTGCATTCTACATGGCTGAGCCCTAAAGTAAAAGTGTTGTGGGTACAAGTATGCAATATCATATCAGATTCATGAAATAGATTTTCCATTGCATCCAGAGATTAGTTTATTGGGCAATTATACAAATTCTAACCTCCTTCATGCTGTTAAGCTTACTGAAATGTTATTGACAATTATTAAAAAAAATGTATTGAAGTATCTATCAATTGGACTGTGGATCTCAGAGGTTTGCAACTATATTTATGTACAGTATTCATAGCGCTTCACTTTTCCCACATTTCTTTTATGTTACAGCCTTATTCCAAAATGGATTAATTTATTTCCTTAACATTCTACACACAATAGCCCATAATGACAATGTGAAAAAAGATTTGTTGAAATTGTTGCAAATTTATTAAAAATAAAAAACCTGAAAAATCACATGTACATTAGTATCCACAGCCTTTGCAGTGAAGCTCTAAATTGAGCTCAGGTACATTCTGTTTCAACTGATCATTCTTGAGATGTTTCAGCAGCTTCATTGGAGTTCACCTGTGGTAAATTCAGTTGATTGGACATGATTTGAAAAGGCATACACCTGTCTATATAAGGTCCCAGGGTTGATAGTGGATGTCAAAGCACAAACCAAGCATGAAGACAAAGGAATTGTCTGTAGACATCTGAGACAGGATTGTCTCGAGGCACAAGGCAGGGGAAGGTTACAGAAAAGTTTCTGCTGCTCTGAAAGTTCCAATGAGCACAGTGGCCTTTATCCGTAAGTGGAAGATGTTTGGAACCCCCAGGACTCTTCCTAGAGCTGGCTGGCCATCTAAGCTGAGTGATTGGGGGAGAAGGGCCTTAGTCAGAGAGGTGATCAATAACCCGATGGTCACTCTGTCTGAGCTCCAGCGTTCTTCTGTGGAGAGAGGAGAACCTTACAGAAGGACAACCATCTGTGCAGCAATCCACCAATCAGGCCTGTATGGTCGAGTGGCCAGACGGAAGCCACTTCCTGCCTGGAATTTGCCAAAAGGCATCTGAAGGACTCTCAGATCATAAGAAACAAAATTCTCTGGTCTGATGAGACTAAAATTAAACTCTTTGGAGAGAATGCAAGCCGTTACGTTTGGAGAAAACCAGGCACCGCTCATCATCAGGCCAACCCTACAGTCAAGCATGGTGGTGGCAGCATCATGCTGTGGGGATGTTGTTCAGCAGCAGGAACTCGAAGACTAGTCAGGATAGAGGGAAAGATGAATGCAGCAATGTACAGAGACATCTTGAATGAAAACATGCTTCAGAGTGCCCTTGACCTCAGACTGGAGTGACGGTTCATCTTTCAGCAGGACAATGACCCAAAGCACACCACCAAAATATAAATGGAGTGGCTTCACAGCAACTCGGTGAATGTCCTTGAGTGGCCCAGCCAGAGCCCAGACCTAAATCCTATTGAACATCTCTGGAGAGATGTGAAAATAGTTGTACTCTGTCGCTTCCCATCCAACCTGATAGCACTTGAGAGGTACTGCAAAGAGAAATGGGCAAAAAATCCTAAAGACAGGTGTGTCAAGCTTGTGGCATCATATTCAAAAAGACTTGAGGCTGTAATTGCTGCCAAAGGTGTATCAACAAAGTATTCAGTAAAGGCTGTGAATACTTATGTACACGTGATTTTTCCAATTTTTATATTTTTAACAAATTTGCAACAATTTCAAAAAAATATTTTTTTATATTGTCATTATGGGGTATTTTGTGTAGAATTTTGAAGAAAAAATGAATTTAATTCATTTTGGAATGTAACAAAAAAAAAATGTGTAAAAAGTGTAGCACTGTGAATACTTTCCGGATGCACAGTATATGAAGAGTTTAGATGCAAAAACCTCTAAATGCCATATTAAATTTCCTCTAAACCAGTGTTGCCCAAACTTGGCCCTCGAGGGCCAGTGTCCTGCAAAGTTTAGTTCCAACCCCAATCAGAGACACCTAGGCTTGCTAACCAAGCTCCTACTAGGCATTCTAGAAAAGTCCATTCAGGTGTGTTGAGGCAAGTTGGAGCTAAAATCTGCAGGACACGGGCCCTCCAGGACTGAGTTTGGACACCCCTGCTCTAAGATTAGTATTTTTATATGCATGTGTGTGCGTGTGTGTAAAATGTTAAAATGCATATTCAAAATATACAATAGGCTTGTATTTGTACTCTTAAATGTTATCGTTTTGCACTGCATTATATCTTTGGTATTATATTTTATAGTTAACTTTTTTATATAGGTCGTTTTTGTTTTCTTTTATAGTTCAAGTAGGAAAAGTAAAAAAAGCTGGTAAATTCATATTTTTGTCACCCGAGACACAGATGTTTCTTTTTTTGTCCTCTGCATTTGCTATATATTCATTAACAAATGTTTTACAGCTGAATGTCTGAGACTGATTGTATTAACCTCTATTAGAGCAATTCCAGCGTTATAGATGTGATATTTGCAGTAAAATCTCAGAGCATAAATTCACAGCGAATGTGAACATTATAATGCAACATCTGTTTATATTTTCCAAAATTACTAGCCACAGAGCTATGGGAGCAGAAAAATATCAATCTGTAAATTTTTTTTGTATTTCAAATGAGGAACTTAAACATGTTATGGATGTGACAAAGAAAAATCTGTGAGTTTTCAGTCTACAACATACTTTGTAGAAATTCTGTGAATTAAACTGCACAACCCTAAAGAAATAATGGTAATCAAAAGGATCAGAGTTGGCTCTTTATAGAATAAACATGATTGATTTTATTTTATTTTACATTTTTTTTGCATTTATGAGGAAAAAGCTTCGTTATGGATGTGACCTCTCTCCGTTATGGATGTGACAGATGTGAAATTAGCACTTGTGTGATTTTGGGAAATCAAATATAATTGTTTGAAAACATTAACAGACATTTTTAAGTATTTTTAAATCAATGTAAAATGTTTGCTTGCACAAAAACGCGAAACGGTTTCACTATTTTGGCCAAAACCTAATTGTTGTCATGGCAAGGTTGACATTTGCATGGAATGGCTCATTAGTTAATTAAAAAAATTGATTATGTTATTATTTTGGAAAATAAACTTATTATTTAAATGTTTTGCTTTTAAATAAATACATATCCATTACTGAATAGTTTGACACACTAAAATAATAGGTATTAGAGCAAGTACAAATTTAAGAAATATAACCATATGCATATGTAACTTGCCTTAGCGCTGCCATTTTATTAAAGTTTAAAACCGTGACGCAAACACCTAAATGCCAAAAACATGTTTGGCTGTCATGGGATTAAAATATCAAGTCTAATTTTAAAATAGTTTAACTTTCAATGCTAAAAGAGAACTATGGAAAGTTAATTTAAGTGTATTGTTCAAAAACAAGAGGGGGAAGTCAGACTGTAGTTTGAGCAACTTTTGGAAACAGATCCACAAGCGGAGAAAAGATCACCATTCCACATGAGGATTCGTCTGTGAGCATTTTCCGTCCCCCCAAACAAACCTTACCTCTTCAGACACGAGTGTGTGAGGGAAATGGTAAAATGATGAGCTCTAATGAGCAGACTGAGGAAAGGGTGAGCAGAGGCTTTATCCAGCGTTCAGTGTTGACAGCAGCGCTAATCCTCGCCACCTGCTCAAACACACACAGGCCTCCATAAACAACAGCAGCGGCTCGCGTTCACGCTCGCCGTTCCCGCGGGAGACTGCGCGGTCCCGCCGCTGCGCTTCCCCGGTGCGCGCGCGCTCGCTCGCTGCAAGCAAACGCTAATCGCCATGCAAAACAAATAGTTGTCAAATGTTTGGAAAAGGCCGCGCTGTTTGCACCAGGGCCTAACAAAATAATTTTTACAAGCTATCCAGTTGTGATTAGGGCAAAGAGAATTGAATTTCCCTGGCAGTGATCATATTCATATTAGCCTAATTAATAGTGCTGTTTAACTTTGGCTGTTTACCGTTGCGGAAGCGGCCTGGTGTGGCGGAAACCGCAGCTCTGTTCAACTCTGAAGCGTTTCTATCTCTCGCGGCCTTTCCTGGCCGTGACGACCGCACACATCTTAAACACTGCCGGGCGGTTAAGCTTTGCCGTTTTCTCCCATTTTGTCTTTTAAGTCGCGGGAATAATTTTCCTCCTTTGGGAAGATATTACCCTAAACCTTCATGGTTAAGAATACACGATGAGTCCTTGAGAAGAGATTTTTCAAAGACCTATTGAGCCTTTATATGTAGACATAGGCCTATATTCTATCTATATATTCTCCACTGAATACATAAAAATCAAGTTCTTAATTAAATACTTAGCGCAGAAGTTAATATGTCTCTTATTTGACATGCACTCCTATTTATTTTTTATTCTGTTGTTTCATTACCAACCTTTGAATATATAGAACAATTCTATTCATTATATTTACACAGTTTACAATCTTTAAAATCGATTGCACAAAAGGTTCTTGTGATGTAAATACACATGCATGCATGAACACAAAAGTTCCTCATGATACATTTTTCTGAAAATATATGGAGTAATATGACAAATATATACAATTAACTTTCCAATACACCTATTATTATCACACTGTAATAAAATGTAATGACAAAAAATTCAAGACAGCATGTTTTTTTGTTGATTTAACTGATTTTAAACAGTTAATCAAGTTAGTCAACCTAATATTTTAGGCGGTTTGATTGATTTAAGTTGAGATGACTAGAAAAGTTCATTTGATTCTAGGCAAGGGCCAGTATTAGATTCTGACGATATGAAAAACTTGGATAAAAAAAATCATGGTTTCATGGTTTGACGGTATTGCGATTGCTGCTCTAAAATATATTCTTTTTTTAATTGTCTGGTAAAAACCAAAACTTATATATATATATATATATATATATATATATATATATATATATATA
>CAIGQZ010032689.1:1496906-1536349 GCA_903798205.1 Danio tinwini
TCAAAAATGTCCTGAAGTTTGTTGCCTTAAAATTAAGTTCCATCTTAAAGTCAAATTTTTTTGTGTGTTCTAGTCATATTTTGAAATTACGCCTTTAATAAAAATTGAAAAATTACAGGAAAAGAGACTTTCCTAAAAAAATGTAATTGATTATACATTTAAACAGAAAACATGCCTAAAAGAATTTGTTCTGATTTGTTTTAATAATATTTAAATAAAAAAATAGCAGAATAAAGAATATCAATTTTTTTTTATAATGGCCGCAGAATATACAGTATGTACAACAACATCTGCTCAAAGTAGTGAAATTGTTTAGATTTCACCCCTATGTTCACTTGATTGTGATATTCTTATTTCTTGTAAACATATATTATCCAATTCATTAAGAGATGATCTGAATAATAATAATAAAAATAATAATAATAATGACCCATTACAGACCACCTTCACCTTCCTTGTTCCACACATTTTATTTTGGGAAATAATTGATTATAATGAGCAGCTTGTACAGATGAATCAGCTCATGTAGCATTGTTTTGACATAAATTCCTGTTTGAAATGATAATTACAGTATAATGGAATCAAGAATTAGACCCTTTAATCCTTTCTACCAGTCAAACAGCGAGGTCATGCCTAAAGGTCACAGATCTTGACCCCTGCCTCTTCAACCGGGGTTAAGTGTCAGAGTTGAACTAGTCACAGGACATACTGCATTCAGCATATCCCTGCCAGATAAAAGCATCTTGGTTTAATGCTTTTTGACTGACGGTTACTCCAACATTTCAGATCACTGAGCTTCAGAATATCTATCCAGATGTCAGAATACAAGGAGCATCAATCCTTATGAAAAAGAAAACCCCTACATTGTGTGACCTGAGCCCTTTAAAACATTACACAACTCTCAAAGCCGCTTGCTTTATATTGTGCTGTACGCCAATCCTTTGTATGTGAACACCATATGAGTGTATGCAAATATTACTTTCATTTTAGTGAGTAGCAGGCTGTTAGTACAGATGCAGTAACTATAATTTACATCTCTGAAATGTTCACGAATGAAGATTTATTTTAGCATTGAGCACACTGGGGGGGAAATCAGCAGGTTTGCATGTAAATCAGATGCAAATGAAACATTCTTATATTAGAGTTAAGTATTAAACATCATGAATAGTAAAAGTAAATTAATGTAGTCATGTTTAAAACTCACTGTAAACAGTGTACTTGTAGGGATAGTTCACCCAAATGAAAATATACCCTCCATATACTCTCTCTCTACTCAAACTGATTATTAAGTAGGGGGCGGGGCTTGTCACATCATTCCCTTGTAGCAAACATACAGTAAAAGGGCTGTGGTTAAGAATATCGTGGCTCAAGCTGTCAAACTGACATCAACAGAAGAACCGCCAATCCAAATGCCAAGCAAATGGTCAGACTGAGAATTACCAAAACAATTTTTTTAGCGTAACAACCTACATGGATTTATTGTTCACCTAAAGAATGTCAATGTGCGCTAGCAAAACAAACTAATTTGTAAAACAAGCTAATTTTGATTCCACACAGACTTTAAGCAACCATTCCATGTCATGCCGATCCAGTCTGCACAGATGTGGTTTCATTTCCTACTGTGATGCTGATATCGGAACTTTTTGGAACGTAATACAAATGCGCCAGCCAAGTGCAGCTTAAACAGTATATGGACGTCAATATTAGATATTTCTTCTTTTCGGACTCCTTTTTTTCTGATATTTACTTTGTTAAATAAAAGAACAAAGAAATAATGTGCTTCTGCTTAACCAGATTTGGAGAGACTTGTAACATCTCTACAAACTCTACATCTCTACAAACGTCAACGGTTTACTCTACACAGTAAAAAAAAAAAAAAAAATACTTTATTGAAAAAGTGTGTAAATCCGTTATAATTAGAATGGTCAAGTTGATTTAACTTTTTTTTTTAACTACCCACATAGCTCAATTACTTAAAAATGTTAAGGCAACAGTTTTACTCACTTTAAGTAAAGCCAACTGATCATTTTTTTTTAAGCGTACCAGCATGGCTGTCTAACTGTGGCTAGAATTCCAGGCTTTTTAAATGTCTGGTAAAAACAAAAGCCTTTTTCCGCTTTAAATACAATATTTTTTTCTTTGAGAAACAAATGTACTTTGTAAGTCAATGGCTACCAGTTTCCAACTAAATAAATAAATCCAAACTTGCACTGTCTATAGTACTGAAATGCAAAAAAAACTTGATACCAGCCTGATCTCACAAGAAAACGTAAGTATTTTATGTTTTGTCAGTTTAGTGGCTAATTCGTACGAGTTGAGTAGTACGAAAATGTATGATTTTAAAAAAGAGGCGTGTCACCCAACCCCGCCCCTAAACCCAACCGTCATTGGTTGAAGAGCAAATCGTAGTAAATGGTACAAATTAAATCGTACGAATGCATACGAATTAGCCACTAAATCAAAGTTACGAATTGCCGTGAGATTGTGTTGAGGATACCAGCATTTTCTGAGTGGAAGACTTCCATTAAAATTCTACAAACTGGAACCAAAGCTAGTACTATTACAACCCTAACTCAGTCAGCAAGGAAACAAGTGTAGGGTGAGTAAATGATGACAGAATTGTCATTTTTGAGTGAACTATCCTTTTGTATGAAATGAATTAAGGACAAAAGTTTTTTTTCTAAAGCATGGCAACATTTGTTAAACACCAGTATCTCTGTAAAGCCCTGTGTGCACAAGAGCCTGAGTAAAATGAGCTGGACAAACCCCTTTTTTATCCCAGAAGAGCCACACAGGATGAATTTGGCACCAACAAAATCAAAGAAAATAATGCGAGTCTCTTGACCACCCAACCCCATTCAAGTGGTCCACCTCAGTTCATCTAACATCATCCTCTCTATATTTGAAGACAAAAACATAGGGAAATGTACAAAACGCCTCTCAATCCCACGCTGTATCTTCTTCCCACAAAAAAGGAGTAAATTGTAATAGAACACAATGCTTGTATTAAATTGTGCATGTTGAACAAAATGGGTAACTTAAAACGGAGCAATCTGAGAAGTGTTGCACTTTTGTTCTTTAAACACAAAGTTTAATTTCCACACTGAATCATAGACAAAGACAGTTCAAACGCCACTCCAGATTGGCCACTTGTGATTCTTGCAGCTCTGAATGGACGGCAGTACAGCAGATGGGGAATTGGGCAGTCATTAGCTGAAATGTCGGCCGAGTCGGGCTGACCGATAGTCTACTCTGAGCTGGACGAAAGCGTGGAGGAGGTTCCTGTCCAGGTTGGTGAGCTGCTCTCCAGAGCACACCTGTTTGAGGTTGTCTGGTGCGACAACCAGGAGGTTACAGAGAGCGTGAAGCGTGTCGAAGAGCTGGAGCACCAGTGGAACCTGTGGAGGATTGTAATGCAGCTGTTAGTATAACAATTTGGTGCACTGATGCGAGAAAAAAAAAACAAAACTGTTGAATTTATTTGAAGCAAAACTATGTATGTTTCTCTCACAGTTTCCCTTGTGGTTGTTAATGCAATTGCATGTTATCGGTGTTATAAAAGCTGTTGTCGTGCATTGGTTGGCTATCCTGTCAGAACCGAAGTAAGCTGAAATCACGTTTGGAAACCATGTCCACTAACCAGGTAAAACTGTCTAGCTGTGTCTGAAATCATGATATATGACTTTTAATTTACTACGACCGTTACCAGGGGTGCCCAAACTCTGTCCTCGAGGGCCAGTGTCCTGCAAAGTTTAGCTCCAACTTGCCTAAATATACATGCCTGGAAGCTTTTAGTTAGTTTGACTAGTAAAAGCTTGATTAGCTGGTTCAATAATCCTCTAATTAGGATTTGGGCTAAACTATGTAGGACACCGTCCCTCCAGAACTGAGTTTGGGCAGCTCTGTTCTATGCAGTATGAATGTGAGTAGTATGAAAGGACTTTGGATGTACTACATCCACCATTTGTCATTATCACATGACCTACCCATGTCAGTTATTTCGCTTCACTCCCATTCATTTTTTTTTACATGGCATCATAGCATGGTGATGGTGTAGCATCCATTGGATGTGCACTTTAGAATCTTGTCGGAAGTAGTTGGTCATTCTTGCATACTTTTTTCGAATAATATGAATTCAGGCATACTACATGGCTCACATAGGCCATTTCTCAATGCCAAGAATGCAGAGAATGGACTCGTGTTTTTGTTGAGACCGGTCTTGCCAAGTTACTTCGGAAGAACAAACTCGGGAAACGGCGAGAACAGAGAGAGAAACGAGTCCTGTGAAAAACGAGATGCTGCGCTCTTCCTGATGGTCACATGACCTTCACGCATTTTTTACTGAAAATTATTTAAACATTACAGCATTCATACAACGATTTATTGCTTTTCCCCTTTTCGAATATATGCTATGCATACAGGTGATGCAGTAGGTAGTGCTGTCCCCTCACAGCAAGAAGGTCGCTGCATCGAGCATTCGAGCATCGGCTGGGTCAGTTGGCATTTCTGTGTGGAGTTTGCATGTTCTCCCTGCATTCACATGGGTTTCCTCCGGGTGCTCCAGTTTCCCCCACAGTCCAAAGACATGCGGTACAGGTAAATTGGGTAGGCCAAATTTCCGTAGTGTATGAGTGTGCATGGATGTTTTCCAGAGATGGGTTGCGGCTGGAAGGGCATCCAATGCGTAAAACAAATGCTGGATAAGTTGGCGGTTCATTCCGCTGTGGCAACCCCAGATTAATAAAGCGACTAAGCCGAAAAGAAAATGAATGAATGCTATGCATACATACATTATAAATATACATTGCAACAATACAAATAAAACAGATTTTATTAGGAATTTCAACAAATACATTTTCATGATAATGTTTACTTTCAGTGTTTCATTTAAGGAAACTCCAAAGACAAATAAGCAATATCTCCGAACTTTAATAATAAACCTATAAAAATGCTGCGCTTCCCATCCCCTTTATTCAGCCGCAATGACTTCTGGGTCTTCTAGAGTGAGTTCGGTGCTCAAGTCTGCATCAGTGCGTCCTCGATATCAAGAACACATCCAGGAACTTTCACGCGTCCTCCGTTCTAGCGCTCTTTAGTTTTGGAACTGAACTTTGGCAGTTGATGATGACGTTACATGAGAACACGAGGACGCAAGATCACTGAAGAACGCATATTGAGAAACAGCCATAAGGTGCATCCCAAATCTCGTGCACTACTCTATGCCATTTTGTAGTATAAATAGTGTGAGGAGTGCATTAACAAAATTCTTTAAGTATCAGGATGATGCACTCATTCGACCGATAAACATATATGTGTAATGTTGAATACTTTATACACTCAGTTTTAGTCATGTAGCAGAAGAGGAGCTACCAGTTGGTTATATTTTTTCTATTGGATTATGCAAGCAAAATTTTCCTGCTGCCTCCCAATGGTAAAGGCAGTTGTACTCATGACAGGTACTATTTGCTAGTTTGGTAATTTATTTCTCTAATTTGGTAACCATAAAACAGTTGAAATTCCATTTAGTAAAAAAAAACAAACAAAAAAAAAACGTTAGTGTTCCATTTTGGACACGGCTGAGTATAAAAGTGGATAGTCTACAAGTGTGTCATTCATTTTTCATATATATAGCAGGGAAGTATGCCATTTCAGATATAGCTTGCATGTCATCAAACGTAAGCCTGTCCATGTTCAGCTTAGCCCAATCAGTCCCTCTATATGTTTCCATGGCTCCAATGGCCTGGGTGGGTGGGGCTGTGTGTACTGGGTTGCTGATTTCAGATGTCAGGCAGATCTGGTCACCGCAGCAGCAGAATTATTCTAGTAAAAAGTTATTCTATAGCACTGATAAAATTTTAGACATTATTTTAGGAACGAAAACTTGCATAGTGCTGCTTTAAAGGGGTTTTATGTAGAATTCAGAAAACATTGTTATGAGTGAAGCTGGTGGTTGTTAAGTGAACTGCAGCCAGCAACTTCTTGTTTCTGCTACTACATGTACACATAATACCTATGAGATACTATATTCATCACAAATAACGTACGACTTTCCAATTCACCAGCATCATGTCAATGAGGCAAAAAGTGCATCACAGAAATCAGTCTACATTCATTTTTACAGAAGTCTGAAATGGTCACCCATCGGCAATAAAAAAAAAGTTATTAATACATGTAAATTCTTACATGTATACATATATTATGGTAATAACAATGAAAATTATTTCATTTATAACATAGCCAGAATTTAGCTCAATTGCCACGGTTACCAACCATTGTTTGCTAAATTGGTTGCAGTGGAGAATCATTTTAAACTTCTAATTCTTAGCCTATTTATTTCTTTTTAAAAACATATTTCCTGCTTAATTTGATCATGTTTAGGAGATATAAAAGATTGTAATTATTACAACATACAGGAAAATTTGAAATGTTATTCAATTGTATTACAATAAAAGAAAAAAAGCATTATGTCATTTATTTAAAAACAATTATATCAATTATAAAATCTGCATATTGGAATGATTTGAGAAGGTCCATGCTTCAGACTGGGATAATGATGATGAAAACTAGCATCTATTTAAATCATATATTTAAACAGAAAGCTCCTAAAAGAGACATTTTATTTGACAGTATTTTAACATTTTTTATCAATAACCAGATAAATAGCTGGCATGACACCTCCATGCATCTATTTATTTTTTGCTGACTACAGCACACTGTATTTTTTATTTATTTTTACTATTTGAAAAAAGTTACATAATCAATTGTACCTTTTAATTTTTCCATATTTTATTTGAACTTTATATTACAATCTATGCAAAAGACATGTAAAACCTGCCCAGGAATGTGTGGTTCTGATTCACTCTCTTCTCTTAAGTCAAGAAATATACAGTACATATCTATACATGCATTGAACAAGTATCTTCTTCATGGATTACTTTATAATGTTATTAGGATCTCACTTTATTTTATAATTATTTTTAAGGGTTTTTCACCTTTAATTGGAAAGGACAGTAGAGGTTACAGACAGGAAAGTATTGGGAGCTGAGAGAGGAAAAGGGTCGGCAAAGGACCTCGAGCCGGGAATCGAACTCGAGATGTCGGGAGCACCATGGTGCTATATGTCAGCGTACTTATCCACAAAATTATCCACAAATTATTTGATATAGTATGTTCTTTACACTAAAAAAATAATAATGTATTTAAATGTTCTGAAATGTTCGAGCCAAATATGGTTCTTCTAGAAGTTTTTGAAGAGTAAAAGTTTAAAAGGAAGAGACTTTCAATTAAAATAATTAAAAATGGAATCATTCTTGTTTTAAAGACTCTTGTAGATTTGGACGGGCATGAGATTACCTAACTATTTACTGAATTAATATTTTAGGGTAAACTCATTATTTTAAATCATAATAGGGTCAAATTTACACAATGGCATGACCTTTGACCGGTCCTTACCCGGAAATCTTTGGCGGAGCGGCGGTATTCTGCCACATCACAGATGGCCAGCATGCCACCCATGGAGCTGTAGCTGAACTGCTGCAGGTGCTCATGGATGAGCCTGTGGAAGCGCACTCCCAGCTCCGTCAAAACTGTGTCCACATTCTTACCATCCATGGACCTCCGCACACGCTCCACCTGCTTGCCCACATAGGCGCACACCTTCGAGCATGCCTTGAAGAAAAGCACAGAAAAGATAGCATATTATATTAGGACATGGCTCCCTAGGGCTGAGCAATTTTTTCCAACCCTGTTTTCATACTTTTAAAATGGTTTTGTACAGAAATATTAATCGAACAATACAATTGGACATGTTGACAATACACCAATAAGGTTATGTGACACAAGTTTAACCTTTTTTTTTAACATGTCTTTTTAGTTATTAGTTAATAGTTTTTAGTTACGACTGGATTTGCAATTTATTGTTATGCGTTTGAGTAAAACGTAATTTTTGCATTTATTTGCAATTGAAAATAAAACACTGAAAGACATTTACACAGGTTTGTATTTATTTTTTGTGCTTTAACTACACAAGAGTTAGGAAAGTACTATTTGGTGGAACAGATCATTTGGTGGGACAAATAATCAATTTTTATCAACTCATTTTTCCAGGCATTTTCTGTAAAAACAAAAAGCTCTAAAATGGCAATTTTTATTTTTAATTAAATTTGTGACCTGACCTTTCCAGAATAAAATGAATAATGGCATTATAATCAAACAAGTTAAGTAATTATAGTTCATCAAAAGAAACTGAATTTTCATATTGTCTCTTCTTTTTTCTTATTTTTTTGTTTAAATAAATTCAATAAAGACTTATTGACCTTATTCTAAGTGCACTCGTTTTTGCGATTTATTTTAGAACTCATTCAGTTTCCTATGGGAGAGATGACTAGGAATAATAAATAACAGAAAACAGTCAAACTACTTGCTCTACAAACAAGTGTTTGCATGACTATACAGACGAAGCAAAATAATAAAAAAGAAAATATCAGTTTTCAAGATCAAGCAGCATAATGAAATGTCATCTAAAAATGAATAGAAGTGAATGAGACTGGAAGTCTCAAGCAAAAAAGATTCAAATGGCTGTGCTCGCTTGTATGCAAAGAATAAGGTGAATAGCTTGTCCCTCAAATACTCTACCATGTTATATCAAAATGTCCACGCTGTTATGAAAATTGAAAAATAATAATTAATAAAACAAGTTATAAGCAATAACTTCATAAAACAATAGATAAATACAATAAATAAAATATACAAATGAAGGAGTCTAACAGTATTTAGGTACAGAAATAATTAGTCTTTGTTAAAAAGCAAAAAGTTTTATAATTCTCAAATGCTTTCAGATAAATGCTTACACCACCCCAGGTCTTAAAACACACACAACTGATACACTTTCACGCTGTTTTTATGGTTACATTGAAATGACTCCACAATTGTACCAGGTCAACTATAATCCTGACTCCACATTTCACATCTTGCAATGTGACTATTGTGGATTCACACATTGCAATATCGATGCTAAAACGATATATTGTACAGGCTTAGGACAGATTTACAAAATTTGGTTCATAAACGCTTCAATTTAATGACCCAAGTTTCATTAAACTTCTTTGTGTTAATTAATACACAAAATACACACACAAAGTGCATTCCTTCCTAAGGAAATTCAAAAATGTTGCTTGATTCAGTCAACAAACATTGTGCAGATACTATATAAATAATTCAATACCATATCGCTCAGCTCTGAACAATAATCTGAAAGGGTTAGTTCACCCAACTATGAAAAATGCCTCTGTTTAAAACAATGCACAGATACATCTGAGGTAATACATCAAATGAAGTTGCATGCTGGCATCCAGTGTATACACCAGTGCACATGAACTTGCACAATATACTGACAATGAAGGAAAAAAATAATGCCAATAAAGTAATCATGTTTTTGTTTTATGTGCACACACAAGTATTCTTGTAGCTTGATAATACTCTGATTTAACCACCAATGTCATATGGTCTGTCTTGAGGATGTTTTTTTGGTATTTTTCTAAAGTTTGAATGAGTCAGGAACCTGCCATCTATGGAGGATTAGAGAGCTCAGATTTCATCTAAAATATCTTAATTTGTGTTCTGAAGATAAATGAAGGTCTCAGGGGTTTGGAAAGACATGAAGGTGAGCAATTAATAACATGATTTAGATTTTTGGGTGAACTATCCCTTTAAGTCTCAACATTTCCCTTCCTGTTCTTCAGAGAAAATTACTATACAGTACATAATTTTAAGATCTTACTGTTGTGTACTGTATCATGACATTGTTCTCATCTTCTGGCTTGAAGTCAGTTTTCTTCTGTTCAGTGGCCAGGATGTGCTTCATTTGGCCAATCATGCAATTTAGTGTCCTAAAAACAAGCATTAGTAAAATTCACAAAAACTTTATTCAGTGCCACCAATGAAGTCAAAGATTACTCTGAACCAACCGATCAATCCCAGTGTCCAGCTTGACTTCCATCTGTTCGATCACCTCTTTCTTCTTATGCAAGCACTCCGTCAACTTAGGAGAGGAGCTACAGGAGTCAAAGTTCAGACAAATGTCAAAAAGAAAGTCAGTCACAGGGGGAAAAAATATGATAGAACGTAGTAAAACAAAGAGGGTCAAACTTACCTAATAAGAGGCATAAGATGATCATTAAACTGCTTATCAAAGAGGTGAAAGATTGTGTTGGCCTGCTGAACCACATCCAGAAAGTAGAGGTTGGCATTTTTGGCATCTGCAGATGGTATGGCTGAGCAAGCCAGAACACAAACCAGAGAGAAAAATAAGTCCACTTTAGATATGTTCTTGTGATATGTTGGTTAAGAAAAAAAAGATAGGTGAGGTAAAGTAAATGCTTTTAAAAGTGTAGTACAGTAAAGTTACAAAAAAGTGCAGTGCACACTGTCTGAAGAAATGAAATCTTATTTGGTGCAAGTCATATTCGGTTCAACTTATGGATACATCAAGTTTAAATCAGGCTTGAATTAGGTAAGCATATCCATTTCACTTCAAGGTTATAATTTGACTTTTTATTAAAGCATAATTTTCACACAAATTTTCAGTTTTTGCTTTGTTCATTAGATCTATGATAGTATTACTTCAGTTTTTAGGATATTAGACATTTTAATTAAGGTTTATATTAAGGAATAAATGGAACAGGAGGCCAAACGTATTTGTCTAATGGAATGTATACAGTTTTTGAACTCTTGTTAGTTTAAAATTACTTTAATTTAGTTTCAGAGTTATTTCATGAAAATCACTGAAAGTCGTGACCAATTAATAAAAAAGATAAATAAATAAAAAAACAGAATTAATGTGCGTAAATA
This sequence comes from Danio tinwini, assembly GCA_903798205.1. Classification (NCBI taxonomy): domain Eukaryota; kingdom Metazoa; phylum Chordata; class Actinopteri; order Cypriniformes; family Danionidae; genus Danio; species Danio tinwini. The sequence goes on from CAIGQZ010032689.1 coordinate 1,507,755, forward strand.
TTCCTACAGAAAAAAAAACTGAAAAAAGAATGAAAAATCTGTGGATAACACAGCACTTGTTAAGGCTGATTTATACTTCTGCGTTGAGTGATCGCTAGGACCCACAGTGCCTGCCTTTCGTGCAGCCCTGCATTTATACTTCTGCGTGCTGTTTGTGTTGCTCTGTTCAGAAATTGCACTTCCGAAACGCTAGATGGCAGTAGATTTTTATGCCCCTCTGTGTCGAGTTTCTTCGCTGGTGTTTTGTTTTTCTAAACGCTACCTTACTGTACAAGTAGCTCAAAATTGCTCATTCAGAGGCAGGAACTGGCGGACGAGCAACAACTTTAATCATGTGGTGAACACAAAACAACAGTTTCCATCTTGGGAAGGGCCGGTGTCCTGCATAATTTAGCTCCAACTTCCTTCAACGCACCTGTCTGGAAGTTTCTAGTATACCTAGAAAGAGCTTGATTATCTGGTATGTATAGTTGGGGTTGAAAATAAAACATGCTGAACATTGGCCCTCTAGGACCGAGTTTGAACACCCCTGATCTGGAGCTACTTCACGGGACTCGACACTTGTAAACACTCGCTCCAACTGGTTCGCGCAGCACTCGGCCCTGCCCATACTGGTCACAGCTACTAAGCAGACCAATCACAGAGCTTGCACTATGCGTTGTTGCGACGTGTAGTTACATTTTTTGAGAAGTGCGCGTTGGTGTCAGCCACAGCGAGGGCTATGCGACTATGCGAAAGCTGTGCCGAAGCATACGTGTGCGCTTGACGCAGAAGTATAAATCAGGATTTCTGCTATTTTAAGTAACTTGCATTTAAAAACATTTTACTTACAATACTTGCAAGCTGTCGTTTTGTTTTGTTTTAAACTAATCAACTCATTTTCACAACTAAAACGAGTTTTCATTACGTTTAAGAAACAACGTTAGTTTGTTAACTTTATTTAATTCTTACTTTTTATAACTTTTAATGTCTTAACTTTCTAATCCGTCTATGCATTAGAGAGAGAGATATGTGTGTATATGTGTGTGTGCGCTCAGACAGCGTCTTTTCACAGCATGAGCTTTTTCTCTGGTGAGACCAGGACTAAACACGAAATTCACTCCCGTAAGATAGATCTCTGTTTCTTCTTTAACAAATAATACAAATGTTTGCTTTCTGTAACACTATTTTACTCTACTAACATTTTAATCTAACACCGCTTTGTCTTTTTTAGTTTTTTTTAAATAATACAGTTTAACACTTTTTAACTGATAAAAAAAAAAGAAAACGAAACAAACTGTCAGATTTGACCATGTCAAAAAGCATTCATGTGAAAATGTACACCTTTTTCTTAAAATAAAAGCAACCTTTCCCCCTCTTTCTAAACATACATTTAAATGTTTAAAGCACATAACTGCCCAATACACACAAAAACCGTCACCTTACAATGTCACTAATAACATGCCTTTTCTTTCCCGATACGATATCAATTTGCATTTTGATATCAAAAACCATCCCTAGTTTCATAGCGGGGTGAATTAGGGGTCAGGTGTCCAGGTGTCCAAGTGTCCAGATTTGGGATATGCGAGGGAGGGAGGGAGGGAGGGGGAGGGGGGTATTTTTATGAGGGTAATCAATCAATCATTTTGACACATGGTGCCCGTTATTCTCTCTTAAGTACATGTGATTATGACTATCTCTGAACATTGTTTGTACGCATCACTTCAGATAAACTATACATTTTGAGTTTTCAAGCCACATTTTTTAATGCAGAAATTTGTTTGCGGCCTACCATGGAACGGTTGCTAAAGCACTGTAAGCAAATAATTGCCCTCCTCCCATAATACACAGTGTACGTGCTTACTACGGTAGCTGGTTTAGTTCAAAAACGTGCAGTGCTTTTTGCAGTTCTGTCTGTTCAAGTTCAGATATTCTCATTGAACCAATTAAACCACTCTAGCACTCCAAAATGTACTTTTGCTGCTTGATCAAACTACTTATTTAAATTGAGCTCAATCAACACAATTCTTGAGTTTCTTTTTGAGACAAATTAGTTGTTTTATATTCAATCTAATTAAATTTGTAAAAACGATAAAGTTAATTTAATGGGACAGCATGAATTTTGTGGAACCCAGCATTTTTTACAGTGAGTGTAATAAAGAAATTCCATGACTTGTGTAATAAACACCATACCTGACAGCCCAATCTCAAGGGCATAGTCTATATGGTCCACACACAGGTACTCCACCAAAATCAGGAAAATGGAGAAGGCATTCTTTGGAAGATCTGATGGGTCTGACAACTGCAAAGACAGTCCAATGTTTAAGGCCCACAACTTCTAAAATCAGGTATCCTAAGCAGTAATGACAATGCCTATACCTTGTTGCATCTCTCAAAGGCATGCCTTGTTTCTTGCAAAAGGTTGACCACAACTTCTTGTGAGAGCAAAGTCTCTCCATGTGTGTCAATACTGGGTCCCAGAGGCAAGTTAGTGCGCTGTCTGATTCTCTCTTTTAGCTCCTGAATACTGTTAAAATGAGAAGACAGGATGGAAAATAAAGGTAAGAGAAACATGGGGAAAAAGAAACCAAAGAAACCAATAATTCCTCACCTTCCGGTGCCTACAGGTCGTTTTTGGTGGTTCTTAGAATCGTAATAGCGCTGAAGAATCATGCCGCTGCGGTTCTGCAGATATTGCCGCTCCATGTCTATGTAGCTCTCCAAATAACAGGAGAAGATATTCTTTATCAGCTTGGATAGAAATGTGTGCTTGTCTGAGCCCAAGTTATAATCAGTGAGTTTAGCAGCCAGTGCCGTTGTCCTAAAAAAACAACAAAGGTACAAAAGAGGTGATGGGATAAGCAAATACATTTGACACTTTAAACCTTTTTTTAAACAAAAGTAGTTGATGATAGCAAACTAAACTGCAGTAATTGTGAGATTAAAAATAAATCTACCGTGTGTAGAGGTCATAGAGGTTCTTGAGGTATTGCTCCACATCAGAGTTGCGTGTCTCATCTAGTTTTTCTTTCACATGCGCCTGAAGTCATAAAATATGTTAATATAATTAAATTTGAATAATAGATGTTTAACGGTTCAAGCATGGGCCACCTATTTCTCCATAATGGAATTTCAGCTGTCAGAAAGGCAGCCAGCACTGAGCAGTAGTTGGTTTTTGCTCTGTGCGCATTAACTAGAGCATCTGAAAGCCGCATCAATTAGTGGATTATTCATATATACATGCACAGTACAGCTGATCGAAATTGCTTTTAAAAGCTCCTGCATCTGTGTCGCTCAATGGAGAACATGAATGAATAATCATTTTAGTCAATCACAGACATTTCTGTTGAGCGAGTGAACTCAACGGTCAACCCATAACTTATCTGACAGCTGACCGGTCCAGATATTTGCCATTCTAGATATTAGATGTTTGTGTCAGCGAGCCTCTTTGATGCGTCATTGGGTGGTTCACACAAAGACTGCAGAGTGCTGACCATCCTCTGATTTTTCAAATCAGGCCAAAGATTCTGTAGCGTAAACTAGGCGTAGGGTAGGACCTTGCTTCTTTTTAAGATTTATACATAATTTGTATATGAAGGTACAAAAAAAAGGCACCAAATTTATTTTCTTGCCCTCCCGAATCAAGTCAAATGTTGCCAATGAGTTCAAGTATGATTTTCCATGGGGTTTCTTAATGGCCCAAGTCAAAAGAGCCTGCCCTGACTCTTTAGAATGTGCTGGTTCCTAGATATAGCTAATTTGCCTCTTTTAAATCCAGCATGAAATGAAAATTCTCAATATCAGTTTATTAAAGTTTTCAATGAATACTAAAGATCTGCATACTCGATGCATATTAAAGTCCATGGCCTACATTTTTTTATTTGAATTAATCTGCTACACTCAGATATATATCACAATACGGAAAAAAGGTTCTTGCCGTTTCAGTTACATTGTTACTTTAATTTTTTATTGACCACCAGACAATACTATCATTTGTTAATGGGTTCATGTGTGTTACTGTACATACCTGTATCTTATTCTCAAAGATACTTTGAATGAGTTTAGCCATGACCGTTTCTGGACTGCAGAAGACCTCTCCAACCTGCTTATTAACCCGTTGACACAAAACAGCAATGTCTTCAAACACATCATTCCGCATGTATGCTCCCTACAAACCAAAACACAGTAGAGATGTAACAAATCAAATAACAGACCTAAAATTTTATTCTCTTAATAAGCAGCAGCAAAACACAGCATAGTTCCAATTAAAATGCACCTCTTGACACTGCTTGATGTAGACATCCACACAGTGGGCATATCCCTGTAACAAATTAAAAATATATATCATTTTAGATTATACTTGCAACAAATTTCCAACAAAACTATAAAGATAATGAGGGTGCTCACGATATTTCTCAACAAACCTTAAAATGTAGCAGGACTGCTGCTACTTCACGCATGCGTCCAATCTCTCCTCTTCTCTGAGCTGCTGTGAACTCCTGAATCAACTGACGCTCAAGGTCATGATACTTACCTTCAAACAATCACAGGGATCAAGTTAACACTGCATGTTTAGCAGATGGGTAAATAACTCATTTCTTTCTTGTTTAGTCTACAACTGCTTACTTGCTATCTTGGCTTTGACATCAGAAAATCTAAATAGGGATGTGACGAGGAAAACAAACATTGGAAAGAGAAGAAAAGAAAATTTATAACAATTGTTCATGCAAGTCAAAATAGTATACATGAAAGGTGAGATAACACAAAAACATGTTTGATCTTTTGCTTGGATCCCACACAGTCACAATAAACAATGTGAATGTAAACGTGTTTTATTTTGGCGAAAGCATTTTCACACTTTGAAGTGTGTTCTGCTACTTTTCCTTAAAGGGAAAGTTCACCAAAAAAATTGTATTCTGTCATCAATAAATAATCCTCCACGTATTCCAAACCAGTTGAATTTGAAGGCAAAGATGATATACTGGAGTAGGTTGGAAAGCAGCAGCCAAATATTCACATATTTTTTTTGTTCCAACTATGGCTGACTTTTCCAACACTCTTTTTTTTAAATATTTTGTTCAACAGAAGAACAAAATTCATAAAGTTTCACAACCACTTGTATGGTCTATTCATTTAAAAATAAACAAAAAAAATAAAAAAATACAGAAAGGGACTATTTTGACAGTTATTACAAGTGGCAATGCTAATTGCGCATAAGTGATATACTTTGCGTATGCAAGAGCATTAAAGTAGAGAAGTGTTTCTCAACCACATTCCTGAAGGACCACCAGCTCTGCACATTTTCCATGTCTCCTTAACCAAACACACCTGATTCAGATCATCAGCTCATTAGCAGAGACTGAAAGATCTGTAATGGGTGTGATAGACAAAGGAGACATCCAAAACATGCAGTGGTCGTGGTCCAACAGGAACGCGGTTGAAAAACGCTGATGTACAGCATGGCATGACATACATTTTGTTGTACAAAGCCCAATTGTTATACTCTACATGCTCAGTTTGCACACACTGAATCTTTTTTCATCGATTACTTTTTCCACAAGGTACTGAAGGTAGCAACACTAGCCCAAACTACTGAATCACAGTTAAAACAGACACAATTTATACTGAAATCTGCAACAATAAATACCTAACAATATTTTTAGTGCTTTATAGTGCACATACACTAACCATATGCTGTATACTTTGAAAAATAAATACTGTTTGCAGCTGCGCACATATGCTAAGCAGCAAATACATTAAAAACTGAGTTATACTTTGGCCATAAACATGTTGACAATCACTGCTGACTGCTAATGTGATGACTTTTTAGCTCAGCATTAATACAGAAGTCACCAATCCTCCAATAAGACCCATCTGCAGGTGCCTTACCTATCAAATGGCAGCTCCTGAGCGATCAGGTGCAACTTTTGAATGATGTCTGCAGCTTCTTTTATCTGTGTAGGATAAGAACAGACTGTGGTGAGAGACAGAAAACGGTCACTATAGGACAGACATCTCAAAATACGAACAGCAGCCAGAGGCAGGACCCTTAAATCTTGGAATGAGCTTACGGTAAATCTGTCCCTCTCATGTATGTCCCTCGCCCCTCTCGTCCACTACGAGGATGATAAGAGTTTGGCTCAGCCCGGCACACCTGAACCTCATCAAACCTTAACTCCTGTCAGTCAGTCGCGGCCCAGCCAACACCTTACGCTCACTCATGACTATTAAGAATTGACTATGGATAATCCCGCAGTAAATCACCTCCCATAATCTGTCCCCATAGGCAGGTAGAAGGTCTAGGCCAAAACAGGACCCCGACAAGATCCCCTTAACCTCTCCCTTCAAGCCAAATGGACGAGGAGAAGAAAAAGGTGATGCGAAAGGCCCTGCCGTCCACATATCCTCTATTCCCACTTTCCTTTTCCTGCCTGCCTCAGCTAACATCATTATTGTGCTCCCGTGAGGTGGATCCATCCCTTTTCCACTCTTCTCGCCGAGGTTTTCTAAGTATCTGTCCCCCAGCTAAGATTAGCTAAATCCCATGTAAGTGATGTAGCCGTCTCCCAGCAGTAGGGGGTTTTACCGGCGCTTGTCTCCTCGCTGCCTGGGCCCGGCCCTCCCTTTCACAGGGATTAACCCAGCCTTCGTTCCTTCCATTTCCCTTCCCTCCATTCCCCCCTCTCAGCTATTCACCGGCAGCTCTTCTCACTTCCCCTCTTTTCTCTTCTGGAGGCGTGCGCGTCTTGAGAAATATTGAAAAGTCTGGCGGGTATATTCCCACATGGCTCTCTGGAAGCAGGTTGGTGGCCTTATGCTAATAGCATCAGAAGATGTAAGACTTGCCACCCAGGGTTGGCCACATCATTACAGAGTAACTTGAGAGATTAACTTATAAAGTGGCATTTCCAATTAAGTTGGCGTACATCAACATCTGAGCAGGGCTCATATATTAACCGAAGGCATCCATTACATCACTGCTGCAAACTAAATTTCAGTAGCTTTGGCTGCAACTGTAGCACCCTTTACAACTTCACATTGGACAGATGCCGGTAAAGTCCTGCTTTTACAAAATATCTGAACTCTGTGGAAATCAGTAATAAATAGCCACAGTTACTCGACTGGATCTGACCTATAAATGTTAAGTTCACTCTAGGTGCTTGGTAACAACTAGTTGGTTACTTAACTACTAAAGCTGCATTCACACTTCATAGCTGCCAATTGGCCTGGGTTAAAACTGAAGTGGCTAGTGGGCTTTCCTAATGGAATTGCTTGGGTATTGTTTATGTATGATATTCATTTTCTTGCCGCTAAAAATAAAAAATTGTGGAGGTAAAGCATGAATAAGAATGGAATTACAAATATGAGCAAGAAAAAAAACGTGTGATCTATGTCTATTTATCTGCAGCAACAAGCAGTCTGTGACGGTCTGCAAATAACCAGCTGATGCAAAAGCTGAGAGAGGATCCTGTGAGATATTGCGATTGCTCTTACTGCATTAACTGTCGCTCATGAAAGTCGATCTTCGTTTGCATGAAGTAAAGATTCTCAACTTTGTGTCGTCTGACATGTCCACATCTGTTGTCAACAGATGCTGTTGCTCATGCAGCTGGAGATCGCCGTAAATCACTAGCTCTCCTCTGAAGTTAATGGTAACTGCTTTATCACTGCATGTTGCTGGTAGTGTGAATGAGGCTTAAGGCAGATCATAGCTAGTCAATTGTAAACTCCTTCTAAAAGTATTAAATAGTTGCATATAGTGTTGTTTTCCATCAATTATGCTATAGCATGCTTCGAATGCACCATCAAGTGTTAACATTATCTCTAGGAATTAAAATCTGTCAGGTAAAGCATTAGCTTACTCCAATCTTTTTTTTAATATGATACAATACTTTAAATTTCTTGACCAATACATGAAAGGTTTCCGTAAATATTTAGTTCATAATATACAGAATTCCATTTAAACATTTAAAGCTTAATAGTGCAAATACTTACATCTATAATGTACAGAATACATACAGAATAACATACAGAATAATGTGTAATATTGTGCCCTTGCCTCCCTGTATTTGAAATTAAATTGATGGCAACTGACTTTAACAGAAAATGAAAGGAAAATATAGACCAGCAAAAAAAGTAGATCTTTGTGACATTTGTGTTTTAAACGTGATCCTTGTCTGATATAGTAAAACTAGCCAGTCTGTCTGAATCTGACCTTTTCGGGATTGTTGAAGACATCACTGCGCAGCTCTCCATCCAGGAACTCGTTGAAGTATGTCATGAGTCTCTGAGCCTCCACTGCTCTTTGTCTCGGGGTATTGACTCCTTCTAGCTGATCTCCCAGATGACACACCTTAGTAGCCACATAACTGATATGCTCATCCAACTCCTGGAAGTGCTGGAAGGCTACCTTTGAATTAAAAATCACAAGAAAGTGGAGGTTATATAGTGTAAGTGTACATGTACAGTACATTTACTTTTAGCCCTTCCACTTTCCCCTAAACCTCAGTTCAAGTGTTCACTTGAAGGGGCACCAAATATCTATTTTGCTTGGATGTGTAGGGGGGTAGGGGAATGTGCTATATAGCCCTTCAAATGAAGATTTTTCAGAACCACAATACAAACTACAAACATGCTCCAAAAGAGAGCAAGGAGACCCACAAATGTAAAAAGAAATTGTCATTAATATAGTTAATGACTATATTAAAAAGAGCACCTGATTTAATGCATTCATAGTGGCGCTAATGTACTACGGTCATGATCTTAAAAAAAAAAAAAAGGTTTAAAAAATTAAACTACAAAGGAACTACCTCTTTTAAAAACCGCCGCAAATTTATTCATTTGATTTATTGTTTATGCATTTAGCAGATGCTTTTATCCAAAGCAACTTACAACTGTGAACACATACCAGGGGAGCAGTTGGGGGTTCGGTGCCTTGCTCACACCAACAATCCCTGCTGTTACAAGGACTCGAACCTGCAACCTTTGGATCGCAAGTCCAACTCTCTTACCATTACACTGCACTATGTAAATACACACAATATATTTTTGTGCTTCTTGCAACTTGATCCAGAAGTCATAGCAGGGATGCCAGAAGAAACCCAGAGGCTCATACTCTTAGGAGCTGAAAATGAACAGCGTTCGCCCAAATACAGCACAAATCAAATTTCAAGCAAGTCATTTTTAAACATTACTGTGTTTGCACTTCTAAAATGACTACTGCAGACATCTCATGTGATGTATGAGCTAGTGAAAATATGTGCGCGTGCGCGTGCGTGTGTGTGTGTGTGTGTGTGTGTGTAGTAGAAGTCGTGTCCCATCTATTAGGGGAATATTTTTATCCCTACTCATTCACCCTCTATTTTAAGGGCCAAGGGGAAGGCAAAAGAGTATAAAGCTGAATTGGGATTGACACAATGTCATTCATTATAATGTAAAACATTGTTACTCAAATGCCTATTGACAGGTTAAAAAACAAATGCAAAAAGTGTAAAGGCCACTGACTTGGTTGCTCCTTTGAAGGTCTTGGACCTTGTGAGCAAACTCCTTGGCTTCACGGTGGCACTGCTGCTCTAACTTCTCCACCTTCCTCTGGATCCTTTCATCCAGCAGTTTTAGCTCCTCAATGTGGTTCACAAACTCTTCCAGCAACCTGCAACCAAAGATGTGACATTAAAGAGCTGCAGGCAGCAAAAGACCATTACTGACTTAACAAGCATTTATAATACTTTAAATACATTAAAGCAAATATGAACCTACAGTTCTATTTGTGGCATTAAGTTTTCCCCCTGAAGTCCATTTACAATGTCATACTTGCAGCAAAAACCTAATTATGTGTCACAACACATATACTATACTAAACATGCAGGTGTGCTTAAACACACATAGTATACATGAATGCAATATTACCACTATCATTTATTATTACATACATGTACCATAAGCCTTACAAGTTGGCTTAAACATAACATTTAGGTTTGCTTTGTATGGAATGAACATGGGTGAAAAAGGATTTAGCAAATCTGGTCAGTGCTCTGCTTTTTTTTTGCAACTTTTTTGTGGTTTACATTCATGATGAAAAAGTTTTGAAAGGTTTATTAAGATTTTGTTAAGAAATTATATTTAAACAAGATACATTAGATAATTCTTTGATAAAAAAATTATTATGTTGAATAACTTTCTCTTTTGAAGAGTTTGGTCAGACTATTAATAAGATGGGTAAAATGTAACATTCATTTGAGATAATACAAAAAATAATTATTTGATCTTTTATTTCAACATTTTAAACAGTTTTAATAACCAATTAAAACAAATAATTTCTTCAGTTGTTGCAATGATGATAGTACATAATCAGCATAGTATACAGCAGAGATGCCCACAGTAGGACCCTTTGTAACCTTTTGATTGTTCTGAATCTGTTTTGTAATTTGTTTTGTATCTCTTTTTTTTTTAAATGGTCATTCAATGGATAATGGACAATACACAAGACACCATCGAGCAAATCCAGTCAAAGGCATGTGCAGCTTAGTGTATTCAGTGTTAATAATGGGAATGTTGATGTCTTTACTGTAATAAATTCATTATAACTGTTTTTTTTCAATACACTGCATTAGTTAATACAATTTTAAAGCCATGTTATAAAGCAATAAAAACACTGATGTAATTCAGTTGCTATATTTACCTTCAGGCCACAGACCTCAGTCAAGTTTGATTTTTGGCCCTGCATAAGAAAAGGTTTGGGCAGCCCTGGTATAGAGCTTAAAGTGCAATTTAATGGTTTAACTAGGTTAATTAAATTAACTAGGCAAGTTAAGAAAATTAGGAAGTCAATAGACAACAGCGGTTTGCTCTGTAGCCAAAGAGAAATTAAAATAAATATCAGATTTTGCACTTTTGCAAAAGGAAAATATTAAAGGAAATACTGTGAGAGATTGCATTGCTCTGTTAATCTTCAATTGGCAAATATTTGAAAAAGAATTAAAACGTCATAGGAGAGCCAATCATGTTGTCTTCAACTGTATATGAGGTCCAAATATATATATATATAAAATTATAATATTTTGTAATAATTTATGAAACTTCAAGCAAACTGTTAGTGGATATAAATTAGCATAAAAAATTAAGTATTTTCAAAGTGTTCAGATACTTTTGGCTCTTACTGTAAGCTAAAAATGGTTCTGATGTGCTATAGGGATACTAGCTATAGCCAAAATAAAAGGGGAACTGCTGACAAAGTAGATTTGAACCAGAACTCTGAAGTCATTTTTATACACGAGAGGAGGCTATGGCAAGCATTCCAAAGAACACTCTTTGTGTCCACAGAACACTGAAAAAGGATCCATTTCACAGTTTGATGTGCGAGATGTAGGCTTATGTCCCAAATTAAGTTAGCTTGGCTAGCATGTAATCTGTGAGGAAACGCTATATAAAACCTGACCAATCACATGAAAATGCCTGAAGCTGTTCCCAGCTCCTGAAACCAGCTCAACGGCAGGGATCAGAATATACTGGGCTGAGATTCATTTATCTTTCATGAATACTTTTCCAAATAGACTCTGAAAAAATCTGAGACTGATCTCAAACTGTGAAGCGCGAAAAAGCATCCAGGGAGAGCATCTTGTTTGTCGAGATCGCATAAGCACTTACCTCGGCAGCAAATCAGCTAATGGCCTGTTACTATAAATTGTAGTTCTTCATAAAAAAGTGATGCTGTGCCCGTATATTTAGGAAACCTCACGCATACAACCAAAAGCTTCGTCAGCTGCAATTCAAAGAACTTGTAGGACAGCAAAGTAAAAAGCTCCAACTCAGCAAGTTTGGATTCTCTGGGTGGTAGCAAAACATTCTGAAGTGATGAGTATATAATCTCATATCACCGTAATTCCCTAAACGCTGCTGGCAGCTTAAGTTCTTTTTCCTCTCCATCTTTTCCCCTCAAATTTGTTCTCTTCCATCATTTGTAAGTCAATGGTTTGCCCAGCTCACAACAGCCTCTTCATGGTCGGTTATTTGAGAGCTGGGTGTAAAATTTGGGGCGATGTTTCTGCTCTGGCAGTCAAAAGCACTCTCGCTGTGTCTGTGTGTGTTAAAGTAAACTTCTTGTTAAAAATGTTTTTTTTTTTTTCTGAAAGTGACTTGTCAAACTTGAATAAAATAATATATATTTTGCAGATTACAAGATTGACAATTGTTATAAAATGCTTTGAGAGTCATCCTTCATAATTTCAATGTTACTTGCCTTCAATTTTTTCAAAATTTTGAGAAGATATTTTGAAGAAAGCTGGATACTAACTTTTGACTTCCATACTTTTTGTCTTTTCTGCTATGGAATCAATGTTCACACGTTTGCAGCTTTCTTCAAAGTATGTTCTTTTGTGTTTAACAAAATAACTAAACTCAGAAAGGTTTGAAACCACTAGGGAGCAAGTAAACAGTGAGTGAATAAAAATTTTTGGGTGTACTATCCCTTTAAGTACATTTAAAAAATAATAATTTGTTACACGACTGACATACAGGTAACAACACTGTCAAAACAATCCCTGTTCACTGAACTATATAATGCATGCCAGGCCTGTAAAGTCTCTTTTTATTTTAACAGAAACACTAATCATGTTTGACATGGACTACACTGTAAAACCCAAAAAGTTAAGGTAACTCAAACCGTTTGAGGAAACCGATTGCAACAAACCATTTAAGTTCAAAAACTAATCCAAATGTGTACTGTGAACTTAATCTATTTGAGTACAGGAAGCAATTTGTGCACAGTAAAACACAGTCAAAAAATTAATAAATAAAGAGAACTCAAACCAAATGAGTACTGTAAAACCCAATAAGTTAAGTCAACTCAAACCATTTAAGGAAACCGATTGCAAGAAACCATTTGAGGTAAACAACTAATCTATATGAGTACTCTGAACTTACTCCATTTAAGTAGAAGTAATGAGGTATTTAATTAACTCATTACCTTCAACACGGAGTTCAAAACTCTTTTCAAATGAGAATTAATTTTCAGTAAATTTTGAGTTAACTACACTCATTTCATTTGATTGAGTGGACTGTTGGTTTTTACAGTGTACACATCATGGGTTCATTTTTTTAATTAAGATTTATACAACATCAAAAGCTAAATAAATATGCTTTTCATTGATGAGATCCAACTACTTGGCATCTGATGGTTAAGTAAAAATGAAATATTGAGAAAATGGTCTTTAAAGTTGTGCAAAATAAGTTCTAAGTAATGCATATTAAGTAGCAAGAGTCAAGATTGATATATTTATTGTTCGAAGTTAACAAAATGTCTAAAAGAAACATGATCTTTACCTGGTAATGATTTTTGGCATAAAAGTCAATAACTTTTTTTGATTTACTTTTATACAAATTTTAAATTTAAATTATATTTTAAATTTTATACAAAAGTTAAAGTTAAAATCCTTTTAATTAAAGGAATAGTTCAGCAAAAAAGGACGGCAAGTAATTTATGACTGAATTTTCAGGTTTTCATCCTTTTTTCCACAAACCAACAATGGCAGACAAGTCAAAGCCACCTCAAGGCAGCTCTGCAAGGCAAAAAAAAAAAGTTTAGAAGTGTGTGTACCACAGGTAAGTCTTCCGTAGCCAGACAGAGGTTGTTATTTTAATAGGATGACTTTCAATAGGATGTTTGCACTTGCCTGTAGACCGAGCAAATAATCACAGCTTTCACAAAATCCGATTTTTTAGGTTTAAATGGAAATATATGGCAGCACGGTGGCGCAGTGGCTATCGCTCTCGCCTCACAGCAAGAAGGTCTCTGGTTCGAGCCCCGGCTGGGTCAGTTGTAATTTCTGTGTGGAGTTTGCATGTTCTCCCCGTGTTTGCGTGGGGTTCCTCCGGGTGCTCCCCCACAACTCCAAAAGACATGCGCTATAGGTGAATTGGGTAAGCTAAATTGTCTCTACAAAAGTAAAGGCTTTATGAAATCAGTTAATTTTTTTCCAGCTCTGCTGATAGTTCATCTGTTTATTCATTCATTTTCTGAATTAGAGACTAAGCCGAAAAAAGTCGCTACAGCTGAATGAACTGCCAAATTTTCCAGCATATGTATCAACCTACTGTCTCGCTACAACCCAACCCGCTCTTTAAGATCTTAAAACTCAGGGCTTCTTGTAGTACCTAGAATAGCAAAATCGAGTAAAGGAGGTCGAGCCTTCTCATTTATGGCCCCTAAACTCTGGAATAGCCTTCCTGATAATGGCCGAGGCTCTGACACACTCTCACTCTTCAAAACTAGATTAAAGGCCTATCTTTTTAGCAAAGCATACACTCAGTGCATTACATAGCGGTATGACACATGATGTGCTCCGAGCAATATTTAGCTTCTTGTTTATATACACTATGAACAGCAGCTACGCTAATTATTCTCCTTATTCTGTATTTCCACTTGGGGGTACTCATCTCCAGGCCCTCAGACTATGCAGAGCCACTGATGCGATTCAAGACCAGCGACGAGATGATCCCAAGGTTTCTGGACCAGGCCGTATCCTGAGCAGCTGCTGTGGTGGTCATCGTGCAGTGAGAGCATGAGACTGACTCCTGTGATGCTCCAAGGACAGACAAGTCTTCGCTGAGGTCCACCTTCCTGCGGCTCTGCACAAGACGTTTGGCCATAGGAGAAATGGTCGTGCCCAACTGAGCCTGGTTTCTCTCTAGGTATTTTTTTAATTCTTCACTTTCGTCAATTGGTGAAGTTTTTTCCTCGCTTCAGTCGCCACTAGCTTGCATGGTTCGGGATCTGTAGAGCTGCGCATAGATGGCATTGCTCCACAGTGTTTGGACTCTCAGTAGTGATTATTAACCCACACTGTATACTGTGTACTATAAACTTCCATGTGAAGCTGCTTTGACACAATCTACATTGTATAAGCGTTATACAAATAAAGATGAACTGAATTGAATATGTTTTACGCAGCAGATGCCCTCCCAGCCTCAACCCAGTACTGGGAAACATCCATACACTCTCACATTCACACACTCATACACTATGATCAATTTAGTTAATCCAATTCACCTATAGCGCATGTTTTGGACTGTGGGAGAAACCAGAGGAAACCCACGCAAACACAGGAAGAACATGCAAACTCCACACAGAAATGCCAACTGACCCAGCCAGGACTCGACTCATCGACCTTCTTGCTGTGAGGCAACAGTGCTAACCACTGAGCCACCGTGCCACCCTTTATGGGTTCATATATGCTCAAATCGAGACATGCTAAATAGACCCTGAGCATCACGTGTGCTTAAGTATGTGTGTAGGTAAAAGAAAACAAGCCACAAAAACACAAAGAACAGTCTAAAGAGCAGTTTATAGTACACGAAAATTTGTTTATTAATTACTCACCCTCATGTAGTTCAAATTAGGGTTATGCAATTCAGGGGAAATATCTAACTGCAATTTTGGAAAATAAATATTGCAATTGCAACTATTTGCATTAAATTTAGCAAAATAAATATTGAGTCCAATATTACAGAACAAACTTCAAATAAAGCAATACAACATGCTTTATGTATTTGTGCATACATTATGTATTTGTTAATAGAGTCAGCAATATAATATTTGGTGCATAAAGGTGTTTTTGGAGGTTTGTATGATTACAGTTGAACCACTGAAGTCACATGAAATGCTTTGACTGTTTTTTGGTTCCTGAACATCTAAGAACAGTTGCTGCATATGGGGGATGAGGGAACTCTCGGATTTAATCTAAAATATCTTATTTTATGGTCTGAAAATAAAGATCTTGGGTGATTGGAAAAATATAAGGGTTAGTAATTAATAGCAAAATTTTTTTTTTTTTGGTGAACTATCCCTTTGACTATCCTGAATAGACATGGGACGATAATCGTTTTCAAAGTATACCACGGTTAGGAAAAGTCAAAACAGTAACCGCCAAAATTTTCTGATATACCATTTTTTTATTTGCATTTTTTTAGGACAACAGTATCTCTAGCAGAAAAGATCTCCAAAGATTCCGTTTTAAATTGTACAGAAAAAGTGTTTTTGAAACAAATGAAGACAGCAGAATGACTGATTGAATGATTTATTTGAATTATTTAGCCTGATATTCCAGCAGGCACACATCATAAGGTATTAATAATAGGTTAGACGTAGGTCGTGACGTCAGGTGACCAAAATTCAATGTCTAGTCAGTATTTAAGTACAACATTAATTTGACGTCCATAAACGACGTCAAATGACGTTGATATTTGATTGATTTTAGGTTGTGTTGGAAAGCAGTCAAAATCCAACAGAGCAAACATTTAAAACAAACGTCATATTGATGTCAAACACTGATATTTATTCATCAGATATGGCAACCAAAATCCAACATCTAATAGATGTCATAGTGGTAAGGTCCACACAACATCAAGCTGTAACATCATTAGACGTTGATATTTGGTTGATTTAGGGTTGGACGTTGGACATTGACGTCGTCCTAATGTTGGGTTCTGACATCAACCCGATTTTCAATTCCAAACAAAATGACACGTCCCATGATGTTGGGGTACAACATTAATCTGACATCATGTTGACATCCCATGCCTGCTGGGATGTTTACTGTTCCAAAATATTTTTTTTTTCTCAAAATAAAATGTATTATGTTCAAAGAGGAAAAACTTAGTTTTTTACCCAGACACTTAAAAAGACTAGTTTTATCTGGTCGTCCAGCTTGGTTTTAGAGGGGTTTCCAGACATTTTTAGTGTGGTCTTAGCTGGTCAGGCTGGGAGTTGACCAGTTAAAACCAGCTTGACCAGCCAAAACCAGCTATGTCCAGATTAAACCAGGCTGGTCAAGTTGGTTTTAGCTGGTCATTTTCCTGCCTGACCAGCTAAGACCAGGCTGGAAATCAGCCTGGAAATGACCAAAACCCCTCTAAAACCAGCCAACCAGCTTAGGCTGGTTTAAGCTGTTTTTTCAGCAGGGAAACAACTACATATAAGGCTTTATGTTAATAGGTTTTCAACCTCACGAGAAACAAATAGCAAGTCAAGAACGCTTTGACGTTTTACAGCTAATGTACGGTAATGACAATTATAAAAAATTGTGTAACTCACTTCTTAGGGTCAAATGCCTCCGCACCTCCTTTGGAACCTCCTCCAGGTGTTCTCCATGCCAGTCTCTCAATATACTCATCAGCATCAAATGGCTCCTGGTAAGAAAAATATATGACAAAAACAATGTCATTATAAATCGCATGATAATAAAGAAGAATACGCAAAATGACACGCACACAAAAAAAGAGTGACAATGTAGATTGTTTATACGGCGGAAATGAGTTTTAGGTTTATAATTTTGCTTAAACAGATGATGACAACACAAAACAGAACAGCTAAAATTTGAAGATTGGTGATTACTACAACATGCATCATTCATTATGTGTCACAACTAAACGTTAACCTTAAATACAGCACGTTGATTTAAAAAATAGCACGTGACGCACTTTTATAAGCTATAAACCGTTTTTCTGCAAGCTGTAATGTAGACCGTGACAGCTTTCGAGCCTTCTTTGACAAAAACAGACCCACCTCGAATAATTGAGCTGTCGTAGCCATGTTTCACGGAGCCAAAAAGCAACGGTAAATCCGAAACACTCCTTAAAACGACGTGGTTTCGAGTTTGCACCTTGTTGTTTGTTTATATCTATTCTGAAAACATTTGCTTCCTGCGTCCAGCTGCCATGACCGGGCCGGAAATAGAAAGACAGGATACAGTGTGAGGATGCGTAGGATATGTGCTTGAAAGCAGGTCGGGGATCAGTTTTGATGTTCTACTACAATGCAGCTGAAAACGGTTCAGTTTGTTACCACTGATCCCATGTCAGCTCTGTCGCCCGGAATGATTTTTCGACCACGCCTCAAGATGTCACGTGATCGTTAACAAACAGGAAGCAGAAGCTGTCATATGGAAGTAACATGACAGGAGAGATCTTCTGTTTCTTTTCTTAAACATGTTTCTTGAGAGCTTAAATTATTGGTCAGTCAGCATGGTTACCGTGAATAATTAAAAACATTTTTTTCATACATATCTTACTGAGTAGGCTAATAATTGAACAGTATTTGGCATGTTAGATTAGTCCTAGTCCTCCACAGGGAGAGAAACAGCAGTATGAGCATACGAGCACTGTGGGTTGTCTCACACGAAAAGGGTGAATCTGGAAAAGTGCGGTTTTCCAGGTAAGGACATTGTCTATAATGGACTTTTAGCATAGTTGACTGTTTTTGCTAAAATGCTATATTATTTAGCTTTTTTTTTAAGAAAAGCAGTATTACTAGCAATCTTATCTTACTCCTAGTTCACCCAAATAATGATAATTAACCCAAAAATATGTAAAAATAAATAAAATTTACTCACTATTTACTTAATTGGTTCCAAACTTTTACAGTCTATGGTTCCAAACCTTAATGACTTTATTTTTTTCTGGTGAACACAAATTAAGATATTTTTTAAAATGTTGAAAACCGGTAACCATTGACTTTCATAGTGTTTGCTTTTTTTTTTTACTGTGGATGTTAATGTTTACCGGTTTCCAACATTCTCCAATATATCATATTTTGTGTTCCGCAGAAAAAAGAAAGTAGGCCAACCAATGTAGGCAAGCAATAGAAGTATGAGGTAGATCAGGGGTCTCAAACTCAAATTGGTGGGGAGCGAGGAGGGCTGTTTTATTATTCAAACACATGAAAAAAGTGGAAACCTGATGTAATTGATGCGTCTTAGGACAACAGACATGATGTTTATATTTTAAGCATTACTTATCACCAGTGATAATGTGAATCAGCACGTTTTGCATCACACAGCTGCTGAAATATATTTGTGGCTGTTGTGTGTGTGGCCGAGCATTAAACACACACTCAGTCATTCCTCCACAGAGTATATGCAATCTAAACTCCAGCTTTTTGTTTCTTGTTGTACATATTGAAGGGGTAGTTTAAATGCTACAAAAATACTACAACTATTAGGCATAATAATTATTATTCTGTCCCAACCGATTGTTGCTTAACTAAAAATTTAACAGATCCTGTACGAACCGCAGAAAGCACTTTGGGTGACTTTAGTGACAATTGTTCTTTCTTAACATCTTTTTTTAAAGCTACAACAAAGAGGTGAAAAGTATGCATGTATTCACATTTACTTTAACATGTTCAATTCAAGCAGTTAAATTTTACTAATGTATATTTTTATACAAATCTTAATATGCATATGAGGCAAATCTACTAAATGAGACATTTTGAATTGAAAATTAGCAAAACTATCATATTTGTTACACCACCAGCAAAACGTGTAGGCCATGAAGAATTGTTTGTACAACAAAATAGAGGTGGTATAAAACTGATAATAATCAAAAACCTTGAATATTTACAAAAGTAGAGCACTTGCGTACATATATTTCAACGTTTAAATCAGCCCCAGAAATAATCTGCATGGGCGTTATTCTCGACCGCACACTAAGAGAAACTGAAAGTAAAACTCAACCGAATATATAGTGCAGTACTTTAAATGTCCAGTAGGTGGCAGGTCGGTTAGACCCGACTGCACAACAATGATAGTGATTCAAAAGCATGTTTTAGTGGGCTGAATCTCATAATATTTTTGACGTCAGTTGCGGGCCTGAGGGACCATCAGTTTGAGACGTCCGTTACAAAGTGTGCCACTTACAGGTGGTTTGTAAAGCCCACTCACCACTCACCTGCAAGAAGCAGACGAATTGCAAGATATTTTCATGAAACATGTTTATAAGACAGTGTCTGGTGCATAAAGAGAAGAGAGAATTGGTCACTTACAGGTAGTTTGTGAAGCACACTCACTTTTTAAAATTGTTTTGTATTATAAAATATTATAACAAATATAAAATGACACTGCATAGTCTTCACTGTGTGAGTTTTATGCCATCTATGTTTGTTAAAGCTAAAAACTTTTTGCATTTTGTACCCCTGAATTATTTAAACTCATGTCGTGGAATATTTACACAGTAACTGGCCATAAAACACATGCAAATGAACTTTTTGCATTCAATGAAAAAATAACTAGGCTGCACGGTGGCGAAGTGGGTCGCACATTCGCCTCACAGCAAGAAGGTCGCTGGTTCAAGCCTCTGCTGGGTCAGTTGGCGTTTTTGTGTGGAGTTTGCATGTTCGCATGGGTTTTCTCCGGGTACTCCGGTTTCCCCCACAAGTCCAAAAACATGTGGTATAGGTGAATTGGGCAGACTAAATTGTCCGTAGTGTATGTGTGTGAATGAGTGTGTATAAATGTTTACCAGTGATGGGTTGCAGCTAGAGGGGCATCTGCTGTGTAGAACATATGCTGGATAAGTTGGTGGTTCATTCAACTGTGGCGACCCCAGATAAATAAAGGGACTAAGCCAAAAAGAAAATGAATGAATGAATGAATGAAAAAATAACTTTAAACAATTAATCCACAAATTGTGTAGCTTAGTCAACTACTTGACATCACACACCCTGCAATGTAAATTGTTTTTGTAAAGTTCTTGTATGTCCGTAGAAATAAAGTTGACTTAATTAATTGCAGTTGCACACATTTTAACGGGCACATTCACATTGTAATGTGTGCAATGTGTCAGTGTCTTTGCTGAAACAATGTTTGCAACCAAGATTATAATTAGATGAATAGCTCTCTGAGGAGGTCATGTGACCACAGTTTACAAGCAGGCTTATGCTGTTTCATTCATACCCAGGAGACAACACAATTGCTAAAAAATATAAAAAGCAGTTGCAAAATACACACACTTATCAATATACCCAATAAAATGTGCAACACTATACATTACTAAAATATATGGAATATCTTCTTAGTTTAACTTGCAATTTAAAACTCTCCAGGTATTACATTGCATTATTGCATGTTTAAATGTGGGGGTGGAGCCCACTGAATGTCAGATTGAACAATACATTGTAGGATATAGAATGCTATATAAGTACATTTTGGAATTTTAGACCGTAAAATTGTGGTCACATTAGTACAGCTTTGTGCAGAAAATGTCTATTGTTAATTATGTATAGGAAAACATATAGAAGTTACATTAACTCCAAGCTGCCTTTTATTGGCCAATGCAATTGAATTGACTTAAAACAACTAGAACTTGATCAAAATATGCATTGGAAACTTAAAACTAAATGCATGATCACATGGGATGGCTATATTACATCTGCCAAATTTCGTAAATATGATCGCACATTATGATAATGTGTTTACCATAATAATGTTGGGAACTTGGATTGAAAAAAATTGTAGCATGCTTTTCCAAACATAGACATTTTATATTTTATTTTCTTCCTTCAGGCGATTCCCCACAGTTGAGTTTCGTGCTAAATCCTTGGCTGCATCTCAGTATGTGGCCATTCCGGAGGACCGAGTAATTCCTCAGCTTCTGTTGACAGAGTTGGGCTTGGTGGATGCTGACAAACCTTACTTAGATATACGGGATGACTGTGCCCGTCAGCACCGTTCACCGGCTGTGGAACTCCTTATAGATGGACAAGGTGGGAGAACCCTCTGGCCTGTGCTCACGGTCACTCAGGGAACGCTAATCCTAGCCTGCCTTCCTCTTGTGGAGGCTCTCCCTGAGCCACGGCCACCTCTCCCCAGCCTGGCTTCAGTCTCTCAGGGCTTAGCTTTTTTGTCTGGCCTACAGGATTTCCTCTGTGGGTCTGGAGGTAAACCAGAGCCTGATATGTTGGCCTCCCGCTTGGCGGCCCTTCCATCGGTACTCCTGCAGGTTTGTCCTTTGGGAAGGCCACTGGACATACCTCCTCCATCTGGATTGGTGCCTTCTGCTGTAGCTCCAAGCCCTGGGGGGGCTCAGAAACAACCAGCCTGGAAGGCAGGGGTCCATCGAGGAAGGGCGGTCGTGAGTGTTGCCCTTACAGAGAAGGTGAGGTCCATGCAGTACGGCAAGAGTAGTCGACAGGATATCTGGGATGTCTACGGCATGGTCATGTGTAAGGTTAGTTCCCATCCTATTTGGCAAGTTTATAGTCAAACTAAAAACTACTCAGTCTGCAGATTTAAACTGTAAACTGGGACAAATTATACCCCAAAATTTTTCATATAGCGAACTATAAATCAACAGGAATTGATGAATCTGCTGCAGCGAGTCTGGAAAAATACTGAAGTTCAGATTTACATGAGCAGCGGCTCTGTAATTAGCGCATTGGCCTCACAGCCAAAAGGTTCAAGTCTAGGCTAAGCCATTGGATATTCTACCACATGAGTAGAATATGCACAGAACAACAAACCACCCTTGCACGGCACAAGCCATTAAAATAAATGGGTTTCATAGCGCAGCGGTTTCCATGTCCAGTTTGAAAGCCTCTTCACTCTGTGCAGTCTGAACACTGTTGGGCAGGATGGCTCAGCATAGCCTTTTTTGGTTATATTTCATTTTGTGAAAAAAGGAAAATACTATTATTGGCTAATAATTTTTGGCAGTGAAAATTCAGTGCATCCCTTGTTTTTGGACTGCATATTTATATTTGTGTTAGGTTTGATTATGTATTTGTATTAAATTACTGGCTTCATGTTTTTCAGTGTGAGGTTGAAGGTGTTCTACCCAATGTAACCGTCACGCTCACACTCCCTCCCAATGGGTCACCACTGCAGGACATTCTTGTCCATCCCTGTGTGACGTCTCTGGATGCAAGCATTCTCACCGCCTGCAGTGTGGACGAGAATGACGGTTCTGCCTTTTCAGGACCATACAAGTTCCCTTTCTCGCCACCTCTGGAGCTTTTCAGACTCTGCAGTTACACCTCACAGGTAAACCTTGTTCTGACAGTAGTTTGTCCTATGCTGGATTTGCATCTCAAAAATGAATTTTGGACACCAGTTTTCACAATTTTTCTGTAATTGATATTTTTGGAGGGAAACTGTAATATTTATTACATGGTATGAGTTCACAGAAGAGCTTCATGCAGTTTGGAAACTTCAGGGCCTTCTAGGCGCAGGGGTGTTCAGTTCTGTTTCTGGAGGGCCAGTATGCTGCAAATTTAACCTCCAACCAGCTTCAACACACTGGCCTAGATTTTTCTAATGATACAGCGTTCCATTCAGTAGCATTCAACCCTATACCCTAATGCAATAATCTCAAACTCAATTCCTGAAGGGCCAGAGCTCTGCAGATTTTAGCTCCAACCACCTCCAACTCACACTTGCTTAATAGTTTCTAGTAGCCTTTGTTCACCTAGAATTAGTTAGACCAGATGTGTTTGATTAGGATTGAAGGAAAACTGTGCAGAGCTGCGGCCCTTCAGCAATCGAGTTTGAGACCCATGCCCTAATGCTTTTGAAGTGCTTATCCTCTGGAGTGACTGTTTTGAAGAGATTAGGGTATAGAGATGAGCCCTTCTGAAGAAAACACAGTGTGCAACAACTTCCTTTAGGACCTTTAGGTCGGGCATACATGGAGAGATTTTTTTGTGTCTGATTCTGAGCCGAATTTGAATTTGTGCGAATCTTCTATGAATCAGGCCAAATTCAAACTTTATTATGCTATGTTCATCAAGTGTACAGGAGGAAAGAAGAGATGATTAAACTTTCCTGTTCTGCAATCAGATGATTTTCTGATATTTTGGTCGGCAATTGTAAGGGAATCACACAGTTGAATCAGAGCTACGAATCAATTGAGTTAAACTCAGTGTTTGTACCCTTTCTGTTCTAGCGCAAAAACAGAAACAAACACAAAGACTTTCGAGTTTACAGGAGTACTATGGTGTAGTAATAATGGATATATTCCAGAGAATACAGAAATAATTAAAAGTGTATGTTATTCTGTATATATATATATGTATGCAAGATACAGCTTTATACTACTTCCCATTACATGGCATAAATACACCATATGCTGCTTTGTCAACCACCATCAAACAGGGTGATGTGTTGATTTTATATGCAGTGTGAACACGCGAGTCTCTGCTGACCAATCAGACTATATAGTGATTTGTGCGCTTTGACTTTACATTGCATGTGATCTTCCCGTACAGTGTGAGTTGGTACATGCTAAAATCGCATTGAAATCTATAAAAAAAAGTCAGACCGTGTACTTTATGTCCCATCTTAGAAATCCCTCATTTTGAAAGGCCCTTCAAAGTGGCCAGTTTTGGAGCACTTCGTTTTGAAACGACACTTTTATATAATGGCTATGATTGAAGGGTGATGTGTCCCATTGACAACACACCATGAGTTTGAAGTTCTTAAGGAGCTTTGGCTGGCTTAAGAAGTTTGGACATTCTGTTCCAGGCCTTCTAAGCTTATTTTACAAACAATATTTTAAAATGTTTAGTTGTTTTTTTAAATTAATTTTTTATAATAGGTCATCTCTGAGGCCCTAGAGCAGGAATCACGAAACTTAGGTTGTGTTCCACTCCAGTTTTAGACATGCACCTGCACGCTTCCCGTCCCTTGTTCCCTCAGGGGAATACCCACCACCATTTTAAAGTGTGTTCCACTTTCTCAATGAACGAGGGAAGTTTACACAGATATACCCTTGATCCTTCGATTTTTGACCAAGGGAGCAAGATAGCTTCATACATTTATGTCCACTCCAGCACATGTCCCTGAATGACTTTACAACAGTCTAGTTCCCTTGTGCTCAAGGGTTTACGGCATTCCTTTGAACCCCATTCAGATTTTCCATCAGTAGTGGAGACTTGTGTGACGTAATTAGTGATGTACATCCAAGTGAACAAGATGGAGGGAAGTTAGTGAGTGAGGGACATAAAAAATTGGACTGGAATCAAGCCTTAGTCCTGAGGGGCCATTTTACCTCAAGACACCTGCATGTAAGTTTCATGTAGTAAAACCTTGATTAGCTTGTTCAGGTTAGTGTTCAGATAAACTCTGCAGGACGCCGGCCTTCAAGGACCCCTGCTCTTGATAATTCCTATCAAGGAACTTCGTATTTATTTAAAATAGATTTGTTTTGTATAGCCACTTTTAATTCTTTTAATCCATTCTGCTGAATAAAAGTATTTTTCTTATTAACCCTAAATACTTTAACAATAATTTATATATTTTGCTAATAATGTAGGATCTATAACTTTTTAGGTGCCTGTGCCACCAATTATTGGATCCTACCAGCTGAAGGCAGAGGACAATCATCTGAAGGTTAATGTTGTCCTTAAGCTTCATGAAAGTGTCAAAAACAGCTTTGAGTACTGTGAGGCGCACATTCCATTCTTCAACCAGTAAGTGCACAAATTAGAATTTTTATAGATTCTTACTGCATTTTAGAGTCAGATGTTCTGGGGTGCTTACCCAAACAATGATGTAACTTGCTGCCCATCTACCATACTATAGTGCATCATTCTGTGAAATAAAGGATGACATGTTTCCCGAATTAAGGTCCATAGTTATGTATGGATCCATAGTTATTATGTTAGTTAAAGGGCACCTATGGTGAAAAATCTACTTTTCAAGCTGTTTGGACAGACATATGTGTAGGTATAGTGCATATAACGTCATATTGGGGCGATATAAACACACCCAGTCCTTTTTTCAATTTAACAACATAAAAACGGTGGGCCAATCGGACCGGTTTTGAGACCGACCGCAACTTGACGTAGGAGTGCGGTCCCCCCACCCACCGAATTGATTGACAGCTGCGTTTTAACATGTCTCCGTAGTAAGGTGTATAATCATATCAACAAGACAGGACGTGTGCAAAGCAACCGGGAATAAAAGGTCTGTTCAGTTTGCTAGGATCATCAATCATCATCAAATGTGATCAAGAGTGAGTTTTACAAGCTTAAAATGTTTTTAAAACGGTGCATGTTCGTAATGAATTACAGCGATTTACTTCAGCTTTAATTCATCAACACAGCCACATGTCAGAACATTTATAAAAGAAGACACTTCAATCCTGGTTTGTGGACGGTAAATCAGGTTTATTTTGTACATTAGCATAACAGATATCCATACAGCAGTGGTTATTAACCTGTATCCTGTCACATTTGCGTGCAAAAAGAGCAAGATTATCTGCCTGCAAAAAGAGTGCAAAGCTAAACACGTGCTGTCTGTGTATGTGCGTGTCCGCGATGTGTGTGTGTATCTATCTGTGTTTGTGTGTGAACTTTGCAACGACATTGTGTGTGACTCATCGTTGCAACTCCAAAACAAATGCATCAAAAACTCATTGGTAAAATTCTTAGTGTAGTATTTCTCACAAACCTTACGTGAGCTCTGCTTCCTTCTTGTCTGTCTGTTGTCTGCACAGCCGAAGGCAGAGATTAAGGCACACTGACAGGCACGTGGAAACGGTGGGCGTGAAGGACTAGCCTTAAAGGCGCAGTGCACAAAAACTGCTACCTGCTGCTCAGAGCTATAAAACAGAAACTTGTGAAAGGTATAATAAAAAAATCTGATGGGTGTTTTGAGCTGAAACTTTACAGACACATTCTGGAGACACAATAGACCTATATTAAATGTGGAAAAAGTGGTAACCTAGGTGCCCTTTAAAGCAAACAAACTTCAATAATGATGCTCCTCAAAAGGGTGGAGTAAGTTTTTCAGATAAATTTTGCAACAGATACTTTATGTATATATATAATTCCATATTTTTTTCGGTTGTAAATGAAACATAACCACTCACAATGACATGTAGCCTAATCTCATATACAAACCAAATATATGGCCATACAACAACATGCAATTTTAATTACTAATCTAAATACATTTTGAATTACTTAAATATTTGGCATCATGCACAAAATTATGCAGAAATGTTGCATGTCCATACAGCAAAGATAGGCTTTTTTTAACTATAAATAAAAACCATGTTTATATGCATATTCCATATTGTATACGTTTAGTTTTCCCAATCTCCAGACATGTAACAGATTTTGGCTTGTAATGTAAATCATGAAAGTCCCCTTTCTTCATGAGCCACAGCTGTGTTACCATTAGCATAAATGTTTTCGGAGTGAACTAAGATGGGACCACAATTGTCAATCGGAAGATCGTTAAACTAAAATGTATTTAAAAATAATACCTTTTGAAATGTGACAACTTTAATCTTTAAAAAAAAAAGATATTTGGAATGATGGTTTTGGGAAACACAAATTTGCAGAACTTTTTGTAACGACAAAATTTGCCATCTTAGTTGACAAACAGTGATTTTGGGAAATGGACACTTGTACTATTGCACTTACAAAAAATAGATGGCTGCTATTGACCTTGTTCTTTATGTATGACTTTATTCTTTATGTACGAGTTGGAATCTTTTTGGCTCAAGTCTTCTGGTCTCACTCATTTCCATTGATTTTAGACTTGAAAAACAGCTTGTTAAGCTGCTTGGTGTTGCAAAAAGATTTTTTCTTTTATTATTCTACATTTTTATGTATAGTCATGAACACACCTGTTTGTAGAGCAAAGTAGTTTGACCATTTTCTGCTGTTTTAAAATTCCAAGTCATTCCTAGTCGGAAGTTCTAAAACAATAACCAAAAACCAGTGCACTTTCACATTGCACAATAAGGTCAATAGTGTCCTCCTGCATGTTTTTTTCACAGGAATCTAATGGGCATTGTAGAAGTCAAAGTGAGCTCAGGACAGCTTGAGGTGTCCAAAGAGAAGAACCTACTGGTTTGGGTTCTAGGTATAGTACATACATTACTAATATGCCATGTTTTACTTTTGGATTTTCAGATATACAGGGAGTGCAGAATTATTAGGCAAATGAGTATTTTGACCACATCATCCTCTTTATGCATGTTGTCTTACTCCAAGCTGTATAGGCTCGAAAGCCTACTACCAATTAAGCATATTAGGTATATGAGGGGTGTGGTCTAATGACATCAACACCCTATATCAGGTGTGCATAATTATTAGGCAACTTCCTTTCCTTTGGCAAAATGGGTCAAAAGAAGGACTTGACAGGCTCCGAAAAATCAAAAATAGTGAGATATCTTGCAGAGGGAAGCAGCACTCTTAAAACTGCCAAGCTTCTGAAGCGTGATCATCGAACAATCAAGCGTTTCATTCAAAATAGTCAACAGGGTCGCAAGAAGCGTGTGGAAAAACCAAGGCGCAAAATAACTGCCCATGAACTGAGAAAAGTCAAGCGTGCAGCTGCCAAGATGCCACCACCACTGAACAAGACACACAAGCTGAAATGTCAAGACTGGGCCAAGAAATATCTCAAGACAAATTTTTTTAAGGTTTTATGGACTGATGAAATGAAAGTGAGTCTTGATGGGCCAGATGGATGGGCCCGTGGCTGGATTGATAAAGTGCAGAGAGCTCCAGTCCGACTCAGACGCCAGCAAGGTGGAGGTAAAGTACTGGTTTGGGCTGGTATCATCAAAGATGAGCTTGTGGGGCATTTCGGGTTGAGGATGGGGTCTAGCTCAACTCCCAGTCCTACTGCCAGCTTCTGGAAGCAGTGGTACAGGAAGAAGTCTGCATCCTTCAAGAAAAACATGATTTTCATGCAGGACAATGATCCATCACACGCGTCCAAGTACTCCACAGCGTGGCTGGCAAGAAAGGTTCAAAAAGAAAAAAAACTAATGACATGGCCTCCTTGTTCTCCTGATCTGAACCCCATAGAGAACCTGTGGTCCATCAT
>CAIGQZ010032689.1:1538576-1585338 GCA_903798205.1 Danio tinwini
TATAATATAATATAATATAATATAATATAATATAATATAATATAATATAATATAATATAATATAATATAATATAATATAATATAATATAATATAATAATTGTCAGTATAAATAATTCTCAGTAATATTCAAATCTGCGGCATTGCTTCCCAAGTGCTCATTCATCAGTTCCAATAAGAAGTAATGAAGACTTAAGATTCAGTTAACATTTTTTTCAATCAGTCTCAGTCTGAGTCCTGAGTGTTTACTGCTGTTCAGTCTTTGCTTTTCTCCATTAGTCATTCAGCTGCTTCATACAGAGGCTCCTTGAGTTCACCCACAAGAGGACTTTGGCCCTGTGTTTGTTTGATGAGGCTGAAAAGAGTGTATTTTTATGGCAAAGGAGGAGAGAAGGCAATTGTGAAACAGAAATACCAAACTGGTATCCAAAGAGGTTCTTAATTAGTTTCCAAAGTGACCCACAGACGTCCCACTTAAGCCTGTCTCGGTCTCCCTCCTGCCCAACAAAACAGTTCACGGAGACTTCAAAACACTATTCATCCAGCCCGCAAATAAAAAAGCACACGATCAGTCTTTTTTTATTCTTATATGAAATTAGTTACGGATCCTACAGTTGAAGTCAAAATTTTTGGCCTTCATGTGAATAATTTTTTTAATTTATTTTTCAAATATTTCCCAAATTATGTTTAACAGATTAACGTTTTTTTTCCTGTAAAAAAGTCTTATTTGTTTTATTTGAGCTAGACTAAAAGCATTTCAGGTAAACCATTTTAGGTCAATATTATTAACACTCTTAAGCAATTTTTTTTTCCGATTGTCTGCAGAACAAACCATCGTTATACAATGATTTGCCTAATTAAACCTTTAAATGTCACTTTAAGCTGAGTACTATAGTATCTTGAAAAATATCTAGTAAAATATTATGTACTGTCATCATGGCAAAGACAAAAGAAATCAGTTATTAGAAATTAGTTATTAAAACTATTATGTTTAGAAATGTGTTGAAAAAATATTCTCTCCGTTAAATAAAAATTAGAGAAAAAAATAAACAGGGGGGCTAATAATTCTGAATTTAACTGTATATGTGTTTTAGGAAAATGTCATCCACATTTGCTGAATTTTATAGGTTGCATTTGGGGTAGGAACTGAAACTTCACTTCAAATAATAAGGGTATGCTTTGAATAATTCATTTTAAAAACTCGGCTGTATGCTTTATTTGTATCTATTATGAAAAACAATGTATGTATTTTTTTAATGTGAGAGTATCACATGCATATCAGAGGCTGAAGATCTTTTAAGTTTGTGTTTTTCCTTCAGATTATTTTCTTATCGTCTTGCCTACATGGCAGTAATGTTTGAGAAATATCTGTAATGTCGGTGCCAAGAATAGCCTAGTGTTTAGTGCGTTGACACATTGCACTGAGGTGCTTGCAGTGACCTGAGTTTGATTCCCAGCTCAAGGTCCTTTGCCGATCCTTCTACTACAGTATCTCTGCTCCACACACTTTCCTGTCTGTACATCCAACCCAGTCTCATCAATCTGTGTACAAATAACATGACTTTACACTTTCCCTTTGGGTGCAATGCATACGGCGAAATCTATTTTTGCGTGCATATGATACACCAATCTTTCCCATTCACGTTTGTTAAGAACGGATGCATCCAAATACCCAAACCGGTCTCATCAGTCTGTGTACAAATAACACGTCTTTACACTTTCCCTTTGCGTTATCTCCACTGTCCTATTAATAAAGGTGAAAACCCCTAAAAATTATTATAAAAAAAGAGAAATATCTGCAATATTGTTGCGAAGGAAAGCGTTTCAAATGTTTTTTTGAGTTATTCGTGGCCTGCTGAAATTAATTTAACTCTAGGTAACTCTTGTAAGCTGCCCTTAATAATAGATGGATAAACAGTGAGGAAAATAATATTGAATCTGTTGAAACAGCTACTGTCTTGGCAGGAAAGAAAACCCGATTGATTTGATTGACTTGACTTGATTAATTGATTGATTGATTGATTGATTGATTGATTGATTGATTGACTGATTGACAGTACATTATGATAGAAAAACAGGTAAACAAAACAACTTTACCATGTACCAATTTAAAAAGTAAGTAGTTAGAAGGTGTTTATGTTAAATATAACTTATAAAGATACGTTAATCATGTTTCTTATGTTTCTAACTTATTTTATTAAGTTGTACAAGCTATTTTAAGTCAGTTTGATGTAATTACGGTGGCTTGAGAAAGCCAACATACTGTTATACTACATAAACTTATTATTCTTCAGTTTTCTTCTTCTTCTTCTTCTCCTCCTAGACAGTTCATACTACAACCACCAAACTAACACCAAACCTCAAAACTGGTCTAATTTAGGTTGCTATATCTTTTCCAACTGATCCGACTTACGGTTTTCCTAAAACTGTCCTGGAAAAGTCCCATTGACTTAACATTGGACCAAACTTTATGACCTCACATTTTTCCACCAGACTATCATACAGACCTAAGTTTGGGCTCATTTAACTCAGACTACCAATCTGCCAATCACTGATGACCTTTCAACTTACTAGCCACACCCTAGCAACCACTTACGGCACCTTGGCAACTGTCCCATAGACTTCTATTGTAAAAAACTGTCATAGACTTTACACAATTAATGACCTAGAAATCACCTAGCAACACCTTAACAACTACCTGAAACACCTTGGCAATGCCTTAGCAATCGCTAAGCAACCACTCAGAACACCTTAGCAACTGCCTAGCTGCCTTAACAAACAGTTAAAACACCCTAGCAACGCCTTAGCAACTGCCTAGTAATCACTCACCTTAGCAAAGACTCAGAACACCCTAGCAATATCTTAGCAACCACTCACAACACCCTAGCAACCATCTAGCAAATGCCAATCCATACTAGAAACATGCTAATATGTACATTTCCATTTATGCCAACTGTTTCAAATTTCGGTTATTCACACTTTTAAACTTCAAATTTTTAGGCTATACTTTATGCAGACACACTTTTGATGTGGAGGTTCCTTTTCTGCTGAGGATGCCCTAAAAAACTAAATAAAATAGTTGTGAAAAACATGTAAAAAAATATATATACATATACCTTCGGAACGGTATAACAGATAACGTTGGTGGTTTTACAACCTTGACTTTTCCAAACTATGGTAAACTTTGAAACCGGTTATCACCCCATGCCCACACACACACAAAAATACTGGTCATTCTCTGACTAGACAATATCCTTTTTTTCTGACTGATTTTGAACTATTTTTTCAGTATATAAAGTATCATAGCAAATAGGAAAAAAGGTGGTTAAAAAAGCTAAACGTGCAGTTTTGAGCAGCAAGTAGCCATTTCTATCTATGTACAGCTGCTGGGTTGCATTTGGTTGTCAATTTACGGCTGTGAATTCCTATGGAGAAGTTGATGATAGTTCTGCTGGAGCCGCATAAGAGCCCTTTATACTGAAGTAAAGCATTGTCTGAGAGATTAATCGTCTGCCTTGTTTGTTGATTGCCTTGCGTTGTCTCTGTAAGAACAAGGCAAGTCTGCATTCTCACAGGGATTTCCTCTTTAGGGCACTGAGCGTGGTCAATCTTATAAGTGAAGCAAGTCTCCAATAAGTTCCTTTTCATTCTCTTTTTGCTTGTCTAAGGATTCTCCACCTGTTATAGTCAGTCTGGCTCCTCCAGTCATTTGGCAGATTCCATGTCAGACACTTTCTAATTGGTCTTTTTTTCTAAAGGAATGAATCTAAGCATGTATTATTAGAGGTTATATTTAGGAACCAAGCCTTCATTAAAAAATGTTTTAGGTTGTTTTATTTGAACAGCACTGTGGCTCAGTGGTTAGCACTGTCGCCTCACAGCAAGAAGCTTGCTGGTTTGAGTCACTGGGCCAGTTGGCATATTTGTGTGGAGTTTGCATGATCTCCCATTGCGCCCACAGACAAAGTCCAAAGACAAGCGCTATAGGTGAATTGAATAAACTAAATTGGCCGTAGTGTATGAGTGTGAATATAAGAGTGTAAGGGTGTTTTCCAGTACTGGGTTGCAACTGGAAGGGCATCCTCTGCGTAAAACGTATGCTGGATAAGTTGGGGGTTCATTCCGCTGTGGCGACCCATGATAAATAAAGGGACTAATCCGAAGTAAAGTGAATGAATGTTTTATTTGATTATCTTGTCCTTTTGGATATTATGTGCACTACAAAAATATCTGTTGAAAAACGTTTGCCTTTAGTTTGTAATTCATGGGTGTTTTGAATTGCATTATGGGTCCTTAATCTCTGCTCTGACCAATTTTAATAAATTTTAGTAAAGTGGCGCTTTACATTTTGCATTAGTTTGAAATAATATGGGCTTGAGCATCTGGATTTATTTTTATATATTTTATTTTTCTCTATCTCTCAAAATCATGTTTATGATGAAAAAAATATAGAAATAAATTACAAATATTAATAAAAAACCTATAATAGTATCACAACTGATATCCTGCTAAAACATAGGACTCTATTTTAACTATCTAGGTGCAAAGTGTAATTGTGCTATTTTAAAGAAGGAAAAATACACTCTGTGCCCTGGTGCATGGTTTAACAGGGTTGTGCTTATTCTACTAATGAGTTATGGGTGCATTGTGAGAATAAACCAGAGCCTCATCTTCCATTCCCTTTAAGAGTCAGTTGTGTTGCGGGCGCATTTGTTATTTACATGGCGG
Source organism: Danio tinwini (assembly GCA_903798205.1). Taxonomy (NCBI): domain Eukaryota; kingdom Metazoa; phylum Chordata; class Actinopteri; order Cypriniformes; family Danionidae; genus Danio; species Danio tinwini. The sequence goes on from CAIGQZ010032689.1 coordinate 1,543,303, forward strand.
ACTTTGTAAGTGGAAAAACTGAGTGCTTCATTAGCAAGAAAACAGTTAAACAGACCATCTGCAGTGTGAGGATAAAGAACGAGCCTCCTCAAATTGACCTCTTCCTTCTTTACTTTCTCTTTTTCATGGATAAGGAAATGGTGTTGTACACTCAGTTGAAGACGTCCATTAGCCTAATTATTTTTGTTTGTTAAGCACAAAGATTTGTTTGAAAACTATTTCTAAATTCAGTTCTAATTTTCAGCAAACGGATAAATGAGTAATAATAATTAAATGTGGTCAAAAAACTGAGATATATCCAAACACACGTCCTATGCCCCCATATGGTCCAAAACCTGACAGGTGGACAAATCTAAGCTTGTTTTTAATACAAATGCAAGTTTGCAAGTTGTCATGAATAAACTGAAAAAAGCCCTCAGAGATGAAGGCATGGAGGCAATGGTTTTTATATTTATGTTGAAAATATATTTTTTTGTAACATTTTAATCCTTTATTTATTTTTCATATGTAAAGATATTTGTGTGTTGCTGTACATCCTGTGTGTATTCCGCAATGTGAAAGCGTTTGAGGCACACAACTAATGTGCTCTGCACTAGACTTTAGACCTGCTTTATTGCACAGTCTATTTTAGTTCCTCAAAATAGCAACACGCCAGCAGTGCGCCTTAACACACCTCTTTTCTAGACCGACACACCTATGAGTCCACAAAGCGGTGCAAATGGATTTGCTATTTAAACATGGCACAAAGCTGGAAAATTACTGTTGCGCTGGTCTGAAAATAGCAGCACATCGCGGCAAACATGTCTTGTGCATTTGCCCTGAGTGCATAATAGGGCCCAATAGTGTTTTGATTTACACAAGCATTAGAATTCATCAGGGCTGATATTTATTTTAAATTATTACAATGAATTCAGCAAGAATACAGTTTAATACAGATGTTTAAGGATTGAATATGCAAATTTATAATAAAAAATATTTTCAATTTCTTAAACATATTTTCAAATTTTTACATTAAAGTCAAATATTGCTCCTTCAAATATATTGGCATACTGAACAGGCAATACTAAAAGGCTATTTTAGCATGCTAACCATAATTATTAGGGAGTATTATTTTGTTAAGTCAATATTGCAGGCAAAGCAATGGAAGTAACAAGTCACATTTCAGGCCCAATGCCAGACTGGTGAAAGGGATGGTTCTTTTTTTTTTCTCAAAAAGCAAACCTTTTTGGGGTCATTGGCCTCATTTTCTATTTAATAATGAGATTTAAATATTGCATTTTTGTGACATTTTAAGCACTACTTTTAGCTGAATTAGCATGTCGGGTGGTCATCATAACCATGTTTTAATGTACCAAAACATTTCTTAAAGATTTAGAATAAAGAAACATGAATAAATACATTTTTAAAACAAAACAATTATTATATTACATAATTAGAAAAAAATAGCAATCTGTTAAAATGTTTTTATTAAAAACTGTAGCCTATTGTCTTAGGCAACTGGCCAGCACATTCAACTGTCTTCGGTCAGAATTTGGCCATCTGAATAATAATAATTAAAAGTAATAATATAATAATAATCATGTAGAACTTCACGATTTTTCTAGCCTTTCTTGAAAAAAGTACACTTGAATATTCATGGATATAACGACAATTGCCAAATTAATATTTTTATTAGCTAATATTTAATAGGTGCTTCACACCTTTTTATTGGTCATTTTTTGTTTCAGTAAGGTCCAAGATTTAGAATAAAAGTTACTTGTAAAATGTTTTCTCTATTTAAAAGCAATACAGTAGCGAAAGATAACTTCACTTATATCAGATTGTGTGTTTTCTTGCACAGCTAGATGTTGGACTCATAAAAAAAAATATTTGCATTAATCAAAACTGAATAGCTGAAGTCAGACCGAAGCAAAAGCCAAGGATTCCACTTGATCTTAAAGCCTTTTTACGATGGGTTATTTTCATTATTTATGATGGCATAGCAGTCAAAATATGACAAATGAGCACATGTATAAGACAAATGTTGGACTTTTGTCAGTGAGGGGTGGGTCTTTCGAACCACTCGAACCCCCCTGGCTACGCGCCTGCATTTGGGATTGATATTCTGCATCTAAGAACCCACGGTGGGACCCCGGGAAACGTCTCACATAATTGCATGTCTGGGTCCATCTAGTGGCTCTTCTTGGAAAACGTATTTAGCATTTTCAGCTGAAACGATTAGCTAATAGCTAATGAGCCACAGAACTGTCTGTAGCCAGGAGCCAATTTACGAAGGTCATGGTTTGAAAGTATATGGTTTGAAATTGATTAAAAAGATTTTGAAGTTAATTACAGTCCACTTTAAAAAGCATTACTCGTTCTATTGTAATTAAATGCTAGTAGAATACACATATTTGTACATTAGAGCATAGGAAGCTGTTGTTTCTAAACCAGTTACGAGGACAGGTCTTGTGACGTCAAAAATAGCATTGGCCACGAGTTAGTTTTTAACCTTTAACGTATGCTTTATGACTTTATACCCTTTTCCTTGGCTAAAATATATATTCCTCTTTAAAAATATGTATCTGAGGGATAAAAGTACAATAATATACATTTTTGTCTTTGCTTTAACAAACTTTACATTTAGTGACATTTGATAATCTACGTGACATTTAATAAAAAATTGTTGTTAAGAATTTACAACAAAGTGCGCCTTGAATGTGTGTGAAACCCTAACCCCTAAACCCCAAAGTCATCCAAAGGAAGTACAGTATGACACATTAATAACTCAATTTCCCGGCAACCTTTACGCCGAAGCGCCGACATAGTGTCGTAAATCATCCACCCTGCTTTACGGCAGATAATAGGCCAGTGTGGAGTGAATTGAGTAATGGCAGGAACAGACACGAGATAGTCCACGAACTTTGTGTGATTCCTAGATTTATCAGGTACCAACAGCCGGACGGACGCCTGTCTTCGTCGCCGTTGGCTGTGAGAGGCTGATTCCCACCCCATTTTTCTGTCAACATAGCAACTGCATGCAGTGGAATGGCTGAAGTGCCGCCTGGGCCTAACGCACTGCCTTCATCCCCGAGCGAGATCACACCGCTGCCCGTGGACGGGTGCACCTTACTGGGCAAAGATGACGGACGGGACATCATCGGCCCCGGCCTGGGACACCAGCACGCCAGCGAGCATAAAACGATAGTCAAATCCAACCAGAACAACGTGCATCCCAACGCAACAGCCGCCCAGTTTCACACAGCCCAGCTGAACGGGGTCCAGTGCAACCACACTCACCTCCAGAACCACGTCCAGCAACACCGGCCGTCCGACAATCAAAACGCCGCTTCCGATCACCACAGCGAACCGGAGGGCGATCACACGGAAAACAACAACTGCACGCGAAATAAACGATGTAGTGATCTAATATCCCAGAGCCAACCGCCGCCGAACAACGGACTAAACTGCACGGGCGGCATGGCGATCATGGAGAGCAGCTCTTGCCGACCGGAGAACGATGTAAGTAGTAGGACTGGTGCGGCGGATGCGGCGTCGCTGGTGCCGGACGGGGCTGGATCAGGCCCGGGCCCGCAGGCCGCTGGAGTTGAGCAGGCGGCGGCTGACAGCGCTCCGGTGGCGGAGATGTCTAGACTGGTGCTGGAGGAGCACGACGAGTCCATCCGATACGTGAGATACGAGTCCGAGCTCCAGATGCCCGATATCATCCGACTCATAACGAAAGACTTATCTGAGCCCTACTCCATATACACCTATAGGTACTTTATTCACAACTGGCCTCAGCTCTGCTTTCTGGTATGTATCATGACATTCGCTTATTCTTGATGGGACTGAAGAGCTCAGTACTGCTGTAGCTTTCAAAACCATCTCTGAAATAACAACGTGTGTGTTGTGTATGATGGTGTCATGGTTAACGTTAACAAGTGATTATTTCCTGGTATTATTACTCTGGAAATTACTATTAATGTCTATATTAGTGTAAGTCACTAAATTAACGTGATACGGAATGTTAAAAACACGACATGATCATGTTAGCATAGTAGACTGACTGGAATGAGCATGACATTACGCTACATTTTCACCATGGTTTCTGTCAAATATAGAACAAAATTTAGAAATATAGTCGCAGTACTTGCCATTTCATTTTTTAGATAATATGTTTGTGTATTTATATTTATATGCCCTGTTTGTTAAAGGGATGGTTTGCCTAAAAATGATAGTAGTGAATGGATACATGTGTCCTCCATTCTTCTTTAATATATCTTCTTTTATGTTCAAAAGAGCAAAAAAAAAAACCTTTAACTGTTTTGTAACAGGTAAAAGGTGAGTAAATGATAACATAATTGTCATTTCTGGGTAAACTCTCCCTTTAAAATAATAGTCAAGTTTAGTTTATGTACATGTTTTACCAAATTAGTCCCCTTCTCTAATATTTACCTTGTTTTCCTGCTTACTAGATGCATTGTCTTTATAAGATTTAGTTTTTTATGCAAAATAGTTTATTATTAGGAAGGAAAAAGATCATATCAAGTGTTACTGATTGATTAGCATGGTGTTTACTGTAAGTAATATTGACATGTAAATCAAGAATAACATATCACCATGGTATGGCATTGCACCTGTTAAACATATTGCTACTAAGATAAAAAAGAAAATGCTATGGTGTTTAACAAAGCATGATATGCCCATATATAAATGTATGCGATATATCCGAAGTGTTGTCGTATATAGTGAAGTTTTGATTAATTTCATCTTGTGAGAAGTCATTTGCATTATTCTTTTAGCAGAGATTTTTCATGTGAAAGACATCCTATCAAAAAGTATTCTGCTACTGAATGTTGACTATATTGAGCCTCCATTGACATTTCCATTATAGACGTTTGGTTGTTGCTTGTTTGATGTTTAAAATACTATTGATTGATTAGCAATTTCATAAAACTTGGAATTTATGTGGTGTTCAAGTGGATGTTAAAGTGTAGAACATGGTATTTCTCAAAAGCACAACATGACTATATGTCATCTCCAAAAACATATTCTTTTCCATTTAAATGCATTTTAAAAACTAGTTGATTCTTTTGAAAATGCAGTATGGTTTCTAATCTACGTTGACATGCATCATAATTCTGCTCTGACTGGAGTCACTTCAATGATTGTACATGCTCAGTGAATATCAGAGTTGTTGATCTCCTAAGCATTACAGTGAGCTCTGTATATAAGCTAAACTTAAAGGGTTAGTCTGTAAAATGTTGTCTTCATTTTTTTTCTCCTCAGTTTTTTTTACTGCTTGCAAATTCACTGGCTTCTTTGTAAAATATAGTTAATTGAAATTTTGATGGTCTTAAAGGAACTTCACTTTTTTAATAACTTCATTAAACAAGTCCCCTAAAGTTAAACAGTTGAGTTTTATATTTTTTTATCCATTCAGCCAATCTCTGGATCTAGAGGAAGAACTGTTAGCTTAGCATAGATCGTTTTATTCTGGTTAGAACATTAGCATCCTGCTCAAAAATGGCTAAAGAGTTTCAATAATTGTCCTATATAAAGCTTGACTTTTATAATAACATTATGTACTAAGATGACTCAAATGAAAAGTTGCTGAGCAATCCCATGCAAATGTCAACCTTGCCATGAAAAAACAAAAGTTTTGGCCAAAATAGCGAAACCATTTATGCAGTTTTTGTTTAGGCTTGCATTTTACAGTGCTTGAAAAATACTCAATGTCTCTGTCAATGTTTTCAAACAATTATATTTCATTTACAAAAGTCACACAAGTGGCAATTTCACATCCGTCACATCCATAACAGAGAGATGTCACATCCATAACACAGCTTTTTCATTATAAATGTAAAAATATGAAATCAATCATGTCTGTTCTATAGAGAGCCAACCCTTATCCTATTGATTAGCATAGTTTCTTTTTAGTTGTGTAGTTTAATTCACAGAATTTCTACAAAGTATACTGTAAACTCGCAGACTTTTTTCATCACATCCATAACGCATGTTTATTTTCCTCATTTAAAATAAAAAAATGTTTACAGATTGATATTTGTCTGCTTCCACAACACATCATTTCATTTTCATTCATTCATTTTCTTGTCGGCTTAGTCCCTTTATTAATCTGGGGTCGCCACAGCGGAATGAACCGCCAACTTATCCAGCACGATTTTAGGCAGCGGATGCCCTTCCAGCCCATCTCTGGGATCCACATCCACGCACTCATTCACACTCATACGGCAAATTTAGTCTACTCAATTCACCTGTTACGCATGTCTTTGGAATGTGGGGGAAACCGGAGCACCTGAAGGAAACCCACGTGAATGCAGGGAGAACATGCAAATTCCACACAGAAATGCCAACTGACCCAGCTTAGCCAAGGTTCGAACCTGCGACCCAGCGACAGCTCGAACCTGCTGTGAGGCGACAGCACTACCTACTGCGCCACTGCGTCGCCTCATTTCATTTTAGTCATTTCAGTTTAGATAACATTTCATGTCTGTCCTACACAATGTAGCTACAAAAGAGTCAAGCTTTAAATAGGAAAATTATTAAAACTCATCATCATTTTTGAGTTAGCTGCAGTCTCATCTGATTCAATGATCTATGCTAAGCTAAAAGTGTTCTTGCCAAACCCCAGATCTGTTAAAATCTGTTGAGATGAAAATTGACCACTGAAGCTTGTAATATGAATATAGTAAAATAAGGTACTCCATTTCTGTATCAGTACCATGGTAATACCATCCATTGAGGACAAAGCAATGCTATAGTATTGGAGTACCAATACTATGGTGCGTTAATAATTCAGTACCATGTCATTAGTATCACTGTACCATCAAAATGCCTGTGATATGTGATATGTTAATATGGTGTAGTCCATATCATTACTTTGATATAATTATAAAAAAACACAGTTTAACTATGCTTTCCAGAACTGTGGTACATTTGAAGTCATTAAAGCATATTAATAGCTTAATGAATACAACAAGGGGTTGTTACTCACAAATTTACCTAATAATAAAGATATTTGTCATTGTTTTGCTCCTGTTTCACAGCACAGAAGAATAATTGCAGTCTCGATGACTCTTTCTTTCTGATGTGTCACAGGCAATGGTTGAGAAGGATTGTGTTGGTGCCATTGTGTGTAAGCTAGACATGCATAAGAAGATGTTTCGTCGCGGGTACATTGCCATGCTTGCCGTGGACTCCAAGTTCCGCAGGAAAGGCATCGGTGAGTGCTGTGCTAGTGCGGTAACCCTCACCTTAGAATGGCAACAGAAACAGATCTTTTTATAGGACACGCATCTGCTTCAGTGTCAGCTCACATTCAGTGTCTTTGAATCCTGTGAACTGCTATGAATCCAGGGTGTCAAAGAAGCCACATATTTCCTCATGTACTCTCCATTCATATTTTATTTCACTTGTTGAATGGGTGTATAATTACTACAGTAGTGTTTTGAATGTTTAAAAGCTGTATTTTTTCTTTGTTAGGCACCAACCTTGTGAAAAAGGCCATTTATGCTATGGTGGAGGGGGACTGTGATGAGGTGAGATATTAATATTCTTAAGATTTCTTGCTCTGAGTGTGTTTGGTATGAAATACTACTACATACTTAATATTAAATATTAGAGATGGAGACAGTGGCATAGATTCTCCTGGGTAAGATTGAAAACAGTTTTGTGTAAATATTATTAGTATGTAAATTATTATTATTAATATATTAATGTACAATAGTTTTGAAAAATTAAATGCAATAAATGCAAATGTAATTGTTTAAACATTGTGATACACATTTATAGTTCAGTTCAAATTAAGGAAACAATAATAAAAAAATAGCTATTTTTTTAAAAATAAAGTAATCTTTAAAATTTGAGAGATTTTTTTTGTCGTGACTCTACCACAACGCTAGTAGATCAGTGTTTTACAAAATAACCCCAAATCCCTTTGGAGAAAACAGTGATGGAAATTTAAAAGCAGTAATAATTGTAGCAAGAAGAAAGATTTTCAGTAGTTAAAAATATACAGTAGGGAGTGTGAATGGCCTTCTTTGAATGACATCACTGTGCCCACAGGACATCACAAGTCTCTTTGCTTAAATCATGATCTACTCTCTTCCAAAGCTTTGTGACTCTAGTAGTTTTTTTTAGCCATCATTTTGTCACCAATGATTTTCCAGAGATTTTCAATCAGGTTTATGGTCCATTTCCACTGAGTGGTACGGTTCGGTACGCTTTTATGGCTGTTTCCACTGTCAAAAGGAGTACAGAACCATACCGTATCCCTTTTTCAGCACCCTTTTGAAAGGGTACCAAACACGAGAAAGGGTACCAAAAGGTGCAGCTGAACGCTATTGCTTTACAGAGATATGTCATTGGCTCACGCAACAAGCCAGAATGAAAACAAAGAAGCCGTCATATTTTAAATACACAGTCGAGAGATTACAACGTAATTATACATACACATATAATATTGAGCCCTGGTCGACCCGGGCTCAAACGAACCTTGTCGTCATCTTGATGAACAGCCACAAAGCCAAAAAGAGTAGCAAATTTTACCCTGTGACCCATAGTTTTTCACGAGCCAGTCTGAATCGCAAGTGGTTTCGCTTTCTTGGTTGTGCTCGCCGCGCGTCTATATTTGAAATAACAAACTTCTTGAGCTGATGATAATAACGTGTGCTTGATTATAGACGTGCTTTTAAAACCTGATCCTGTCAGAAACTGACAAACGTGAGAGAGTGACGCGCCAAAAAACAAAAATAAAGCCGTAACAGCAAACGTGAACAAACTGAACTCTGAATGATGGAATTACTTTTTCCAACAAGAGGCTACACGTGCTGCTGAAGATTAGAGAGACACATTTTATCATGAGAGGTTTGCACTGACAGTGGGCTATATTTCATGTAGTTTTGAACCTAAATAAGAACTAAATGTATGCTGTGTGTAGTTTTTCTGTAATTGGTAACATGACTGAGACTAATGGTCTTTGTGTTTATATATGTTGCATTTATTTATTTATTTTAAATAATTTTTTTTAATAATTACAGTAGGCTATTTCACACTGTCATTGATCTGCAATTATAATCAACTCATGTTCATAGAAATGTTAGTAATAAACATTTATACAGAAGTATTTATGTGTGTAAAGCATCTGTTTTGTGAGAAGTGCTTCTCATATGATATGTGAGCAACCCGTACAGCTTTTCTGTAGACATTTTGTAGACATACTGTAGCGAAAATAACTGCAACTTTCTGTCATACACCACGCCCATCAAAAGAGTACCATTGGTACCCTTTTAGCAGTGGAAACGCAAGCCTGATAAAGGTGACCCGTACCGTACCTTACTGTACCAGTCAGTGGAAATGAGCCATTAGATCAGGTCTTTGGGTTGGCCATTTCATTATTTAAATATTTGACCTTCAGGTAGCTATTTTAGCCATTTTGCTGTGTTATGGGGCTCATTGTCCTCCAAAAAAAAGGAGTTGTTTTAATGAAGAAAGCAGGGAAGGAACGGCATGTTGCTAAAGGAACTTCTGATTTGCATTCTCTAAATTAAACTCACTGTCATTAATAAAGTTAAGTTTAGAGTAGTTCTCTGTCCACACAACATGTTCCTCAGTAAATATTAATCTAGTCTTTTGATTTATTTCTGCTAATGGAGTCACTACTGGGCAAACTTTCAGTTAGAGTTTTCTTAAATGTCGAGAACAGATCTTTTACCCTGTTCAGAGCTGAACAGTTGAGCAATTCCCGCTGCAGTGTTGTTGGCAGGGCTGGGCGATATGGCAAAAAAAAATCTAGATTTTTTCATGAATTTTGACCGATTTCGATTTAAATTTTTTTTTATTAATTTTTTTTAACTGTGTAACTATAGTCAACTTAAAACATTACAACAACATGACTGAAGTAACAATCACTTCATAAGTAACTTGAAAAACCATCAGGTTATGGATCATGTATTTTTAATGGCCATACATACATAAATTGGTCAACAAGGTGTAGCCTTGTTGGCTACAGTCCTATAGACAAATTCCTGCTTGACGTTTTAGAAAATATTTGTGTGTAGCTACACTACCCAGTATATATTAAATATCACATTGAACAACAAAAATCCCCACAGAAACCTGTTACATATCTATCTATATTTAAATTAGGACTGTCAATTGATTAAAAAAATTAACTAATTAATCACACTTTTTTTGTGTGATTAATCATGATTAATCACGAAAAAAAATCCTAAATACAGGCATTGGAAATATAGAAATTGAAAAATTATAATAATAAAGTATTGAATACAAACAATTGTATTCAGTGTAAAGTTGTATTGCGAATTGAGAACATTAATTATAAAGTAGAAATAATTTAGCTTTGTCCTCCTTAACATTTCGTCACCTTGGAATTATAAGGTTCTGTCTGCGTTCTGAATGATTTTGAGATATTGAGCTTCAAAGTTTTTGCATTCCATAGCAAACAGTAGCCTATGTGTGTAACATTTGTTTTTGTTTTTAAATAAAAGGTCTTAAAATGTAAACAACTTATAAAAAACATCCCATAATGTAAATAAGTTGTCATTAAATAAGAATGTCAATAACTAAATAAAAGCAAAAAATGTCAGACACATCCTTATAATTCTAAGGTGACGATTTAACCAGTTGCTAAGGCAGACCAGTCTATTGACATTATCGGGGACAACACACACACACACACACACACACACACAGAGAGAGAGAGAGAGAGAGAGAGAGAGAGAGAACAGCGCACTCCCTTCAGATCATCAAACACGCACGGTCGAATCAAATTTGCTTAAACTAAGCGTTCTAAAGTATGGCTTTATTTCTCAATCAAGGATTCTGACACATCAATGTGAAGCAGACGCTTTACAAAAGTTGCGTGTAGTGTGAAAACATGTCAAACTTAATGATACATTTGAGGGCGCTTGGAGTCAACTTAGAGAGGAATGGGCTGTCTTTGACAGCTTGCGACATCATCTGGCGCTTTCACTGAGTACATTTACATGGATCCATATTCTCCTTTATCCATATTTCTTTGCACATTAAATACACGCAGGGCCGGAGCAAGCTGAACTGGCGCAGTAGGCGAACAGTGATCACGCCACCCGAAAGTGAAATAGAAACTTACCGGTTTGCGGTTAAAAGTTAGGACCGGGAGTGAGGGGGTGGGTGTCGCGGATGAAAGTGAGGAGGTCGCCTCTATGGGTGCGCCGGCCCTGAACACAAGTCGACCACAACAGGAAATGAAAAAAAACTGCAACTGCGATAAATGCGTAAATTTTTTTTAACGTGTTAAATATTTCAAATTAATCACGTGCATTAACGCGCTAATATTGACAGCCCTAATTAAAATGTCTATCTTATATTTAACTGAATCGTATAACAGCCTATAGCTGAAATGTTGAAAATTGCTTAGTTTATTTTTATAAAACATTTGTCAAAATGTATTAATATTTTTTTGGAGTAAAAACAATACCAACATTTAAGAATCCATATTTATTTTATTTATTCATTCATTTTACTTGTGCATATCTGGGTTATAATTTAATTCATAGCTACAGTACCTTAGACAGCTACTGTGCCACTCCGTAAAGCTTTCAAGCAAAAGTCCAAATTAAAGAAAGATTTGACTTTCTGCCGACATTCACAACACGCCGTAACCGTCCTTCAGGTGGTGCGCAGGTATAAAATACAAAACCAGACGTCTGGGCTTTGAATTAGGTGCAATTATTTCCTCGTTTCGAGTCTGCAAGTTCGTGTTCCATGGATATATGTTGTTGGTGATTCGATGCGCAGCAGGAAAAAAAGGCTTTCAGCAGTATATGTGCTACCGAATACAGCGCAGCATGCAATAAACTCACACTTAGTCAGGCAAAGTAAAGGTCTCATTGCCTATATGTCAATTAAATTAATTAAGCTCTAGCCACGAATAAAACTTTTAGCCTATTTTATTATTTTGTGTAATGTATATAGCAGTGGTCGGGAACCTAGGGCTCACGAGCCACCTGTGGCTTTTTGACCAAAAATAGGTAGCTCTTCTGCTGTCTCCCTTCAATAAAATTCTACAGTCTAAAAAAAAATAGATATCAGTTTCCTGCTGATAATACATGTACAATTCCCTTGTAATTGTAATTTTATTATGTAGGAAAAATAATAAAAACTTGATGTTTTGACATATGCATGTGTGCGGCGCAGCGAATAAACCAACTTACTGTTCTATGGTAACGGTAAATTCACGTAAATTCAAACAACGTTCATGATTGGTGATGATGGCAAAATGAAATACTGAGAAACATGCCATTTGCCAAAAAAACCCAGAAATGGCTCTTTGCTGAGAAAAAGTTCCCGACCCCTGGTATATAGGGTAATCAGGGCCGGAGCAAGCTGAACTGGCACGCTAGGCGAACGCCCTCAACCTGAAAGTGAAATAGAAACTTACCGGTTTGCAGATGAAAGTAAGGACCGGGACCGGGAGGGGGTGGGTGTCGCGGATGAAAGTGAGGACCGGGGGGTTCTCGCTCACTATTCTGCCGCCCATTGGGGTCCTAAGCGAACTCAATTGCAAGGGGGACCCGATTTCTCACCACACCGGCCCTGAGTGTAAAGCTGGATTTATACTTTCGCCTGGAGCCGCATCACGCGCCTCCGCTGACTGCACGTGCACCTCGCGATAAAGGGCTAGCGCGCTTGCGCTGAGCCAGCTGTGGTAACTCATCAGCAGAGTCGCGACGTCAACACAGAATCTGTCAGCACAATTCAGCATGGTTGTCTAACAGTTTAGAACGGTTTGGCATGATAGTGGAAAAGCTGCTTTAATATTTTTATTAAAAAAAATTGCGATACCTTGATTTTATAAAAAATTAAATCGTCTTAAAACGTAAATTCGAATTAATCGAAAAAATCACCCAGCCCTAGTTGTTGGTATAGTTATTTCCCTCTTTTATACTGTGAATATAAATGCATCATATATATGTAACTTTTAACAATGTTAGTTATGTAAACAGGGCTGTCTAATTTTGTACTTTTGTGTTTCGCAAATTATGATTTAATTTTCATTTATATAAACATTTACTGAAAAAAATATAGATAAATTGAAAAAAAAAGAATAAATGATGCAACCCAGCTATACCCTAGAGTAGTTGAAACAATTCTCCTTCCATTAAAAAGTTTTTTCAGTTGTATCACCTGTCATTTGAAGCATATAAACATAACACATAGTGCTATTGCCACATACAAACATAATGAAAAAAAAGTTCTTTGTATTTTTTAATTATTTAAATAATTACTTTAGTTGTATTACCCCAATCATATCTCTTCAGCCTCGTTTAGATTACATGTTTTTTTTCCTGATTTTGGCATGATTTGTTTGACATAGGGTGTCATAGGGATTTGTTATTTCCATTGTCCATCATGGGTTCTGTCACATGGGTAGCATTGACCATTAGGTGGACAGAATTTTTTCCCCTTTACACAGCTTTTAAAATGGCAAAAAGAAAGAGTGAGGACTGTGCTGCTATGAAATGGAAGAACTTGGTGGAGTTAATGCAACGGTATGCTTATATGAGTGTCATCATTGAACTATCTTGGCAGAATAAAAAAAATTTAAGTAGTCAAGGTATTTCTGCTGCTTTCAAATCTTTTCTAAACAATGTTTAACAGAGCAAGGACCTTTTTTTTAATACAGCATTTCCTTTAATATTTTCTCTTATGGAGAAAGTTGTATTTGTTTTATTTTGGCTAGATAAAAAAACATTTTATGATCAATATTATTAGCATATATTATTAGATAGCTATGTTTAGAAATGTCTTGAAAAAAATCTTCTTTCTGTTAAACATAAATTGGGGAAAAATATACAGGAGGGTTTAAAATTCTGACTTCAACTGTTTGCAGATTTTTGATGATAGAATGTGCATCGTAGACATCACATGATGATTGATCACGAAGCAACATCCAGTACCAACGACACGTCAAAGTTTTATCTAAACAAAATCTCACACAGTGACTGTTTTAACTGACAATAAAAATTGTGTAATCTGAAAGGAGCTTTAAGCGATGACCTGAGTTTTGTCCAGTGTTAGCTTCATTCAAAAACAAACAAGCAAGCAGTATGTGATAATATGCCATTCCAAATATGCTACATCTTCTTTTCTCCTCTTAGATTGCGTTACAAACACTAGACTATGCATACACAATGACCATATCTCTCTGTTTTCATCCTCAGGTGGTGCTAGAGACGGAAATCACCAACAAATCAGCCCTGAAACTCTATGAGAACCTGGGCTTTGTCAGGGACAAGCGGCTGTTTAGATATTATTTAAACGGAGTGGACGCACTTCGACTCAAACTCTGGCTTCGCTAAATCAAACTTCCGGGTCCCTCAACTCTTTCTTCATCCCTCTGGCCTCCTCTTCCTCCACCTCCCCCCAGCCCTCTGGCCTCAGATCACCCGACTTCCCATCAATAGAAAGATACTGGACCTATGCTGAGCCACAAAGGGGAAGCTCTGAGGGAAAAATTCAACCAATCATAATAAAGTGTTTTAAGAACTTTTTTGTGTGAAAGAAAGAAAGGTCATTGCAAAAAAAGAAAATGATATACAAAGTCGGCTACTAATAGGACTGACACCCAAAAGGAAAATGTGCTGGCGTCTCTGCTCAGGTGTCAATAGCCGGACTTTAAGAACTCTGTGTATTTGTGTCGGGGAGTGAAGACGGGTGGAACGAATGTGTCGACGGCATCGGCGAAATGAATCAAGCCGAAAGCTAACAGTGCGCCACAACTCTGTTTATTTTTATTTTTTACTTCACAAACAATCACAACCCGAAGGATGGAAATGTCTTTAAGCCAACTCGAAACTACTCAAATCAGTTTTTGTTTTTCTAAAAGAGGGTGCACGGGAGCATTGCAGGTTGCGATTGTGTTGGAGCCTGCTGCTTTGCGTTGTTTTGTTTTTTTTCGCGTGCGGGGGTCTGTGGTTTATTTTATGCTTTCTTTTATGTTGTTTTGGAAAACACTGAGCAGAGCTTTTGCCCGCTATGAAGTTTGAGCTATGACAAACTAACATACAGAAACACTTTAACATGAATGCTGCAAAAATGGTGCAGATGGGCATCTCTGCTCTTTTAAGCTGGTTCTATTAGTTCACATTTTACCATATTGGTTTATGTGGCTTGTGATTCTGACACGAATATCATCTCACCGAACAAGATGACTTCTCTGTGAGTGTTTTGTACAATTAGATTGAGAATTATTTACTAAATGGGTTTAAAAGGAGAGTATTCTAATTTCTTTTTACGACTGTCTTCTTCATAGAGTCCCCCCTTCCCATATTTGGATATTCAAAAAGACGCACTTCTCATTTTTGCACTGATTAGATAGGGAGTTTGCGCTCGGTATAATTCCCATATCCGCCACTGCCTTTGTGGACCAGTAGGGGGCAGAATACAGATTTCACCAGCCCAGTCGTTCCATTGGACTCATGCAAATAGTTGCTTTCAAGTCACGAAACGGATCGATTATATGCAAGACGACATTGTTCAGAGGTGTTTTAAAGTTTACTGATGAAATTTCCGAAGGTTAGTGCTTTTATCGGTTTGTGTTTAACAGTAGTGTGCTGTGACAGCTTGTACCATCATCACCCACGTTGTATGTGTTTCTGTCATTGCCAATAGACCCCCATTTTGCTTTGCTGCTGGCTCATGAGCTGTTGTCGGGGAAAAAAGTGTTTTGTTTTTTAAGTTTGGAGTGGGAAACAAGTTTTTTTTGATTTGCTAATTGTACATATGGAGGTTTGATTTGTTTTGGATTGTCAGTGGAAAAGTTCCCCATAGAGCTGCTGCTGCTCAATTGTTGAGAAGACGAATAAGTTGCTTTATATATTTTCGCTGAAATACACTGATATTGCTGATTGATTTATGGGTCGAGGAATTTATGCCTTTTTTTATTTGAAGCCCAAATTGTAGTCCATCTCCAGAAAATGTAATGGTCCCATCAATCCCCTTTGATGCATCAGACCATGTGCTGTCTCTCAGTAAGGCTCAGGTGTTTGGTTTCTCTTCAATTCTTATTTCGCTTGTCAGAGGCTCTTTTCAAGGATGTGGTGATTATTAATAGGAAACTAGTCTTTGTAAGAATTGGATTCTTTTTGAATTTTCAAAGGACAATGCGAGAGCCTTTGATTAGTTTTCTTCTCAATGGACCATCAAAGTCAGTTTTTAAATTTCAAATGTAAATTTATTTGAAATCATTGGATAGCTTACATTCACGTCCATTTATTCACCCTTATGCAGTTCCAAACCTGCGCATTTCCGTGGAACACAATTGAGGATATTTATGTTTTGTTTCTATGCGAGTTTAAAACTTCGAAAACATTGACTTTACATTGACCATTGTATGGACAAAACATTTTTTCTTTGTGTGCTAATTATGCTAAACAAACAAAAACAAAGAACAAATGTTTGGAATGACATGAGGGTACAAAAATTCTGACAAAGTTCTCTAGCATTAAAATAAAATGCAGATCTTGTAAGAACTCGGATGTAATGGATTTCCAGCTGTCAACTGTTGCAATTCTATGCTGCGCATATTTTCGTATCGGCTACGGTTTAAAATTGTGGTTGGCACGATGATGTTTTTGCACTGCCAATATCTGACTTTTGTGGTTTATTACTGTAAGCTGTCCATTAAACATTATGGCCTTGAACAGCTTTAGACGGAACAGCTGGCAGGTTCTAGCTGGTAAGATCACATGTTCAGATGATGTGGACATTAATCTGACCGGCTTGTGTTTTTGGGGAATCATTCAGTGATGGGACTAATTTTGACTCTGCACTTGTGGCTAATTCTCACCCCTGTGAACGGTGGTGTTTATGTTGTAGTTAGTGTTGCTCTTGTACTTTCAGCTGATGATTCGGGCGAGCGAGAATTGCACCTCAAAACATGGACCCATTTTGTCTGGGAAAGAGCGACCGTTTGCATGTTGATGAAAAATCTTCTCCAACCTTCTTTCTCCCACTTCTTTCTCCCAACCCTGACAAAATGTCTTGCAAAAAGTTTCTTTGTTTTCAAGTGAACAACAGACCTGGTTTAAAAATTATAAATAAATTATTTGATTTTTAATCAAATGTCGTAGCTTGTTTTTTCCTTCTTCCTGAGAGCTGTAAATTTTTAGATTAATGATGTGGTTGCTTCATATTTCTTGAATATCATAATTTAGTCCATTTCTAGCTCCTGGATTAAGGGTTAGTTTACAGAAACATGTAAATAATGAGCAATTAATGAATTGCTCATTCTCATGTCGTCCACCCCTCTTGAGACCCCTTCATTCATCTTTGGAGTAGAAATAAGGACAATTTAGTTAAAATTTGAAAGCTCATCCTTCATACCATCTTCCAAGGTTCCGGACTCATTCAAAGTGCAGAAAGACGGACCACTTGCCTTTAGTGCAGGGGTGATTAACCCTATTTCTGGAGATCTACCTTCCTGCAGAGTTTAGCTATTAAGGCTGATTTATACTTCTGTGTCGAGTGATCGACGTGACCAACGGCGCCTGCCTTAAGCGTAGTTGTGCATTTATACTTCTGAGTGCTGTTTATGTTGCTCTGCAATAACACTTTTGAAATGCTAGCTGGCAGTGAGGTTATGTTTGTGTCGAGTTTCTTTGCGGGTATTTTGTTTTTTTCTGAATGCTAGCTCAAACTTGCTCATTCAGAGGCGGAACTGGCGGATGTGCAACTTTATTCATAAGGTAAACACAAAACAAAAGTTTCCATTTGGAGCTCCTTCACGCGACTCAACACTTGTAAACACTTGCTTCATTGGGCTCGCGGCTCTCAGCACCGCCCACACTCGTCACCACTACTAAGCAGACCAATCACAGAGCTTGCGCTACGCGTCGTTGCAACAGGTAGTTAAATTATTTGAGGTATGCGTCAACCACAGCAAGGGCTATGTGATCGCATGCAGTATAAATCAGAAGTATAAGTGTAAATCAGCCTTTAACCCTATACTGACACCGAGGGGAAGAAACTTGAATGAAGTTTCACCCATGACGCGTATTCTTGTACCTCAATAATATTTTCAGATTTAATCACTGAAAGCCCATGGTCTGGTATAGTTTTTTGGGGGTATTTTTCTGGACTTTGAACAAGTTGGTGGAACCTTGCTGTCTATGGAGGATGAGAGAGCTCTCGAATTTAATGTAAAATATCTTAATTTGCATACTGAAAGGCCTCTTGGGTTTGGAATAACAAGAGGATAAATAATCAAAAACATCATTATGATTTTTTGGGTTAGGGTGAACTAACACTTGATCTGTGCATTTTTTTCTTTTTGCCAAGCAAATATACCTGATTTAACTCATGTCAGATAAAAAAAGGCACCCAAAATGTTATAGGTTGGAAGTACATGTACTTGATATCCAGGCTGTCATAATTCAAATAATTAAAGATTTAAGTCTGGACCATTAGTGTCACCAAGCGGACTTGTAGGCTGTGTACAAGTGCAAATATTAGTGGTATTTTTGAGGGGGCCACAATTCAAATTTTAATAATTGAAGCCTGGGAATTACTTGGAACTTGTTTGCAGCATCATTATTTTTCTGTTTGGTTCTTCCAGTAGTGCAGCAATTACAAGCTTGACTTTTAAACCTTGCTTACTTCAGTTAAATAAAAGGTCATTGCGGCAAAAAGGGACAGTGACTTCAACATCAGCTGTATTCCAATGCAGCGCTTTTTTTTTTTTTAATTTACAGAAATAGAGGCACTTGATTATTCATTGTTCATGTTAATTGAAGTGTGCTAATTGAAATCTCTTAAAATTCATTTTTGTTGTCAAGAGGAGGCAGCTGTACACAACCATGACAGTGTTTATTTTATCATGACAATCGAAGAAGACTGACTCGCATGTCAAGATTTTTTTTATTCAGACTACAAGCAATATGTTGTAACACAATGACTTAAATTTTTTGATTATTTGTTTTGCATAATACCAAATGATGTGTAGCAGTTTTATTGTAGGTCATTTTTACTTCTATTCTTTTGATACTTGGAACAAGTGCTTGCAAGATTGTTGGAAAAAAAGGTTGGAAAATCTTTTAAGATAGTAATGCAATGTGTGTATTTATATAGCACTTTTATTATGTATGGCCATACACTCAAAACCCTTCACAATCACAAAGTAGGGGGGTTTCTTCACACCACCACCAGTGTGCAGCATCCACTTGGATGATGCAAGTGCAGCCACAGGACAACAACGCCAGTGCGCTCACCACACACCAGCTATTGGTGACGTGGAGAGACATTGATGGAGCCAATTTGTTGGATGTGGATGATTGGGAGGTCATGATGGGTATGGGAATTTGGAGTGAATTTGGCCAGGACATCCCTACTCTTTTATTAGAAGTGCTATGGGATTTTTAATGACCACAGAGAGTCAGGACCTTGGTTTAACGTCTCATTCGAAAGACGGCGCTCACTGACCGTATACTGTTCCCTTCACTTTACTTCACGCACACCCTGCTGGCCTTACTAACACCACTTCCAACAGCAACCTAGTTTTTCCATGTGGTCTCCCATCCAGGTACTGACCAGGCTCAGCCCTGCTTAGCTTCAGTGAGTAGCTGGTTTTGGGCTGCAGGATGATATGGCTTTGGCCATGTAGGGGAAATGAATGGAAGGGATTAGATTGGTTGTGATCTGGTGACAGATTCCTTGGTTTCTCTGCTTGGTGTAGTCTCTCAGCAAGTCAGCCCTTAGTCTGGGTAGCAGCTAAGGTTTAGGACACACTGGCTACTCCCCACTGACAATGGCTATACTTGACCAGACTGTTGTGGCCATTCCATTTGAGGCAGCCTGAACAAGAAAAGGGAGACTTCGGAAACACTAAAATAATCATAATTGCACAAAACACTATAGGCTTTTGTTTTTTTCCTTTTGCACAAAAAGTTAAAATTGATCACCACAACTCTACATAGGGCAAAATATTTGGAAAATAATTAAATAGAAGGTGATTGTTGTAACTGACTTTGCAAAGTTTATTTTAGCGGTCGAGGTCCAAGCCAGATGGATTGCATAACAGGTATGCTTTAGACCACAAACGTGTGTGGTGTGTAGCAAAGTGGCACAAACCAACAAGTTTTCAATCAGATTCTGACTGAGCATGTGAAATCCACCAAAAATTTTCAAGACTAGAGAATAAACATGGTGGACAATAGGCAAAAAGAAATTTATATGGTAGTGTTTGGAGATGGGGCAGCACTGTGGTGCAGTGGGTAACACAATCGCCTCACAGCAAGAAGATCGCTGGTTCCAGCCCTGGCTGAGTCAGTTGGCGTTTCTGTGTGGAATTTGCATGTTCTCCCCATGTTTACGTGGGTTTCCTCTGGGTGCTCCGGTTTCCCCCACAAGTCCAAAGACATGTGGTATAGGTGAACTGGGTAAGCTAAACTGTCCGTAGTGTATGTGTGTGAATGTGTATGGATGTTTCCCAGTGGTGGGTTGCCGCTGGAAAGGCATCTGCTGCATAAAACATATGCTGAATAAGTTGGTGGTTCATTCTGCTGTGGCGACCCCAGATTAATAAAGGGACCAAGCCAAAAAGAAAATGAATGTTTGAAGATGCTGTATAAATACTAGGCCACGGAAGAGGTGGTTAGATAACATAGAACAGGGCTGTCCAAACTCGGTCCTGGAGGACTGGTGTCCTGCATATTTTAGTTCCAACCCCAATTAAACACACCTGAACCAGCTAATCAAGCTCTATCTAGGTATACTAGAAACTTCTTGGCAGGTGTGTAAAGGAAGTTGGAGCTAAACTATGCAGGACATCTGCCCTCCAGAACCGAGTTTGGACACCCCTGACATAGATGATCTACATACCCTAAGAGTGCATGCTTGGAGAAAGCAGGCTTTGGATTGGGAAAGCTGGAGAGGAGTGGTGGAAGAGGCCAGGGCTCTACACTGTCCGTAGCACCGCCGGAAGAAGTATAAATACTTGTCCTGTTGCTACTGACAAGCTGATCCTATATCTCTACTGTCCAAATCCATTTGTGCAGCACCTTGACTGCGTTTGTTATGCCACCGTGTTTTATTACCTCACTTTCTTGCTGGATATCGTTTTGTTTCATGTGATGATCTCCAGATCGTATTTGACCTCGTTGTTCCCCCCACACATCTTGATTTCTGATCGTAAATATTCAGCAATATTCATTACAATTTGCGATCAAAGTGCCTCCAATGTTTTTACAAGCAGATTCAGTTCTTCCTAGACTTTACCTAGGATTTGTCGGAAAGTGAGAAATCAGTCTGATTATCTTGGTGTGGTGGTGTGTATTCAGCTTTAATGATTGTGTACACCCCTGCTATAGAGCAATAGACTCAAATCCAATTCATCTGAGGCCACATCTCTATACAGTCTTGCTCAGTAAAGACACCAGATCCAACTAATCGATGTTTTTAAGATTACTAACATTTAAGCAGTTAGGTCTGAACTGGTTAGAGCTAAATTGCAGAGCTGTGGCCCTTGAGATCATTGCTCTACCCTAGTGGTTCTCAATCTTTTTCTCAAAAACATTCTTTTTTTGTATGTCTTAAGTTTTTAGCACTATTTTAATTTAGATAACCAATTCATTAGAAGACCGTTTCAAGAAGGAACTGTGTTTAGATTGACATGTTCTCTACATAGTGTTTGCTTATCACTACCCCTGCACATGGGAAATCGGCTTCATGAATGATGTTAACGTTAGTAGCCTTTTCAACTATTACAGAATTCAGAAGGTTATTTTAACTGTAATCATGTGATTTGCTTATTAATCACGTTTTGCACACATTTTTATTTAAATTGAACGCACTGTTACACTGGAATCATATCAGAATATCCTCTTATGTCCACTTCACAGGGATATTACTGTCAAATGGAACAAGCCTCTGAAGCGGTAAGAGAAACATACAAAATATGCATAGCAGTGGGTCGTGAGGAATAGGATTGAGAATCTCTGCTCTACACAAAGTCTAACTTTTATGCATCTGATCTGGAATAGCTCAAGAGACACAGGTGAGCAATTGCAGCATGTACCTCCAAATTGATTCACAGACATGGTTAATGTTGATGTGACAACTATGGGGAAAGTTTATTTACAACCCTAAAAGATACCCGAGTTTTTCAGGATCACTTAAAAATACACAGGTGTGCTAAAACAGACTGGAAATAAACTTCTACTACAAACAGGGTTGAAGACTTCTTACCCAGAGTAATGTCCATGCTCATATATTTAACTACTACTGTACATTTTCAGATTCATGTTTACTCTCAACAGTCTTCTTAAAGTTCTTCAAGTCTTATGGCTAAGATTTAAGATAAGAGTATAAATTTGTTTTACTCTTGACAATTCAGAGAGTCCTTATAGCACATTTCCATCTTCAGCCTCTGGCAGAGTTACATTTTCATTTAGTGGTTTGTCATGCATTGTGCCTTCCATGTTTATGCCTGCAAGCTGAGGACTTGGCTGCATCAGCTCCCTCGGATCCAGAATCTGTCCTTCACAATCATCCCAAAAGATGTTTTGTGCCCTTAGCCTGGTCACAAGCCTGTCCTTCTCTCTCATCTTCTTCCGCTGGTACATAAGACAAATCTTAAATGAGTTCAAGTACACAAGGATCATGTGGGCAGTATATTAACTAGTGAAGCAAATAAACTGAGAAACTCACCATAAGTGGGGCACACCTTCCTCTTTGTCCCTTGTCTTTCCTGAAACCACCTCTGCTGAGCTTGCTGCTTCTTGGTTTGGCGACTGAGCACAGTCTGTGCCAGCAGGAGACCTTTCATGTGTTCCTGTGAAGGTAAAGAATGCTTCCATGATTCTGTTTATTACTTGCAAAAATCTTGTCATAACACATTTATAAATGCCTCAACTCTTTTGGTTTATAGATGAGTGACTGAGGTATGGCTTGTATGAAAAGACCCAACTGCAAACCCAACTGGTGGCGATTGACGTCTAGTTTTTTTTTTGGGGGAGTTAATTGGTAGAACTGGACAGTCCAGCCACATCCTAAAGGCCCTGCTATACTTCAAATCATAACGGAAATGACATAATTTTGAACAAAATCTAGCCAAAAGCTACCAATGGTCTGTTGCATTTATGAAATGGATCAGGTGTGTTCTGGGATGTTCTGGATATGAAATTTCTGATTCCATGAAGAAAAGACAGAAGAACAACATCCAAAACAACAACACTAGCCATTTGAATACACTGGAGATTCAAGTAGCAGAGCTGGTACAGATGTATCTGCACCTGCACGATTACTTGCAGAGAAATTTTTAATGACTCAGAGGGGGTCACACACCTGACTAGAAGTGCCACTTTCTCATGCCACGTTTTTTCTGAGATTGCGCGCAACGGTTTCACCATTCGGTGTATGTCTGTGGCAAATAGAAAACTATGTAAAGATGTGGCGCACCACCAGATGTTAATGAAATGTTAATTTTCTATTCTAGCCCCTATCTTTGTGTTTTGGGGGGCATGCAAGCAGCGTGACACATTTATGACTTCACCTCCTGCAGTGTGGGGGTGTTAGGCCCCATTTACACTAATACGTTTTGGTTTGAAAATGCATTAGTTTTGATATGGTTACGCCATCCGTTCACACTATGCCAGAGCTTTCGAGCGCCAAAAACTGAGCTTTTTGAAAATGCTGAAGACGCCATTTTGTCAATGTGGATGAGTGGAAACGGAGACAACTGAAAACGGAGGCGTGGCTGCAGACATTCACCTATCTGATTAGGGCTTTTTCCTCAATATTAAGTAGCCTACACAAAGTTCAGTCTTGCATCCTTTCCTTAAGTTGAAACTTCGCAATTTAGATATGGAAAACAAACTCCCGAGAACACGTCAGGTAAATCCTCAAAGGGAACTTTATAACCTCATTCACGTCACCCTGGCTACGTTGTTTCACTTTCTTAGCAATAAAAGGAAAACATGATTTAAGGAACTGCCTATTTTCATTTTGATATTAGCAACTTAACAGACACCAAAAATTTTGAGGCGTCGTGTAGCTACATATTTATATGACTGTCATCTTTGCTGTATGCATAAAAAAACGGAGCCCATAACATAACAGCCTCTTTTCATTTTCACTGAAGATACAGAACATACCCTGTCTTTTTTTGCTGAATATCAGTTTTACTTATCAATAATAGCCATTATGAAAGTAAAACGTAAAATAAGTCAGGCAAATAAGGCAAATCAGTCAAATGTGAAGAATCCATATACATAATAACTTATCTTTGTGCTCAGCCAAAACACGTTACCTGAGAACAACTAATAGATTCAAAAGAAGTTAGGGAATATGTCATTAGATATAGACAACAAGATGTATTAAATATCATGTTTAACAAATATAGTGAGATTAGATCCAGCGGTAGATCCTTGATAAACAGTCTAACGTGCACAGCTCCGTTTGTGTAAACGAAGAATTGTTTAGAAATGCTAGGTGAGGTGGTGTGGACGCGGATCATTTTCATTCCTAAACGCCGTTTTAAAACTAAAACTTATTAGTGTAAACAGGGCCTTAAGGTGTTTGAACCGTATACTGCCACTCCTTATATAAAGAACTTAATTTGAAGAATATTGAGGCCTTAAGCACAACTATCATAAACATTTAGTAGCTAGGTCAAGCTCCACCCATCCAGAGAGGGAGATTTGGTCACTCTTTTAGATCTGCAGTGAGCAAAACATGTTTGAATGATGTCCGTGTACAGTTACGCTTATTTGGAAGATTGGTTAAGGTTATACAAGTGAAGATCTCTCAGTGTTGATGAATTTCGGGATTTCCAGAGTAAGGAAAATAGATCTACACTTTTTTCTTGTACCCTGATGGTGTATCCCAGAAATTAAGGCACCACGACTACAGCCCATTATACTTTCCACTCCAACAACACTGTAATCAGATCTTGGGGGACCACAGGGCAAGGCTCAGTGCTCACCAGCTGCCAGTCTTCTCCTTCTTTATCTACGTCTTTTAATCTTGAAGCACTCACAAACTTTCAGTTCTTGTAACAGACCCACTCTTTTAAAATATACCTGACTGAACCTCTATTTGCATGTTTTTCTATATGACATGCAACATAAAGTTCAGAGTTTGAATTGTACCAATGTTTCAAGGGATTATTTTTTTTTTTGCATAGATACCCTAAGGTGTACTTTACAATATCGACTGGCTGACTGTACCTTGTCCTTTACAAATCTGTAAACTACTCAGCACTACTTTGTCTATGAGTCGTAATGGTGCAAATTTATCAGTTACTAAAAGAACTTTATAAGTTTACATCAAATTAGTTTTTTTCATGAATATATAAATATATATTTTATATATTCTAACCCAGAGGTGCCCAAACTCGGTCCTGGAGGGCCGGTGTTTAGCAGTTTAGCTCCAACTTCCTTCAACACACCTGCCTGGAGATTTCTAGTATACCTAGAAAGAGCTTGATAAGCTGGATCTGGTGTGTCTAATTAGGGTTGTAACTAAACTCTGCAGGACATCAGCCCTCCAGGACCGAGTTTGGGCACCTCTGGTTTCACCTGAATGAGTAGTATACCTGTGGTGCTTTTCTTGTGCCACAGTGCCCTTCCAGGCTGGGAGTGGAATAACACTGGACAGGCCCATCTGTCCATTCCATTTCCTGACAAGAACAAAATGCATGATGCTCATCAAATAGCAAGACCTAAGCCACCTTATGAATCACACTTCTTTTGAAACAACTTTTTGCATTCATTTGAAAGTATTCAGAATGGAGGAAAGAACATAGTGAGTAACCTCAGACTTTGCAGTTTTGTTTGCCATGCGTGCATCAGGATTCAGATCAGCCCTTGTGACAAGGGTCTTTGTTTGCCATTCCTAGGAGTTGAATGTTAATGATTAGAATCAAAAGGATATTGATTGGGCGACGCAGTGGCACAGTAGGTAGTGCTGTCGCCTCACAGCAAGAAGGTCGCTGGGTTGCAGGTTTGAGCCTCGGCTGGGACAGTTGGCGTTTCTGTGTGGATGCTCTGGATGCTCTGGTTTCCCTCACAGTCCAAAGACATGCGGTACAGGTGAATTGGGTAGGCTAAATTGTTCGTAGTGAATGCGTGTGTGTGAATGTTTCCCAGGGATGGGTCTGTGGCGACCCCAGATTAATAAAGGGACTAAGCCCTGAATGACTGTAACTATTTGTTATGTTCAGACCAGATTACAGTTCGATAACAGGAAAATGCTTGCTTTTTCTGTTTATTTTGAACAGGTTTTGTCACATTTAGCTACAGAACTGAAAAGCTTCTTGTGATACAAAAGTACAAAATAAATAAAATAATGAAAAATAAAACTTTATATGTAGGAGACTGTATTAAGCTTTCAAATGTTGAGCCCAAACATCTCCTTCAACAAGAGAAAAACAGTAATTGTGCATAGATTCATTAAGCTTAAAATCTCTTTTAATGAAATGTCTGGAGGTTCAATAATTACAGCGGGTGCAGTGGACAACAACGGTTCAGTCTTATGAGTGCAAAGAGAGAAGGGACTCTCAAGATACTGACTTGCATGTGCATTAGATGTTTAAGACGTTACACTGTTTAAGACGCCATGTGAAAAAAAAAAAAAAAATCAGGGTTTTTTTTATGCAGCAGCAATCATTAATGTCAGTTCCAAAGCAGTGGACCAGTCAGAAGAACTTGGCAGGTGGGACAAGTATATATTGGCATGACAACTACAACATGGCGGAACCATGTTTGAGTGCAACTCATGTTATCAGATGCAAAGGCACGTTCTTTGTGAATGGCTTCTAAATTGTTGTTCGGCTTCTAATGTGTTGTTTCTAAGTTGAATGTTTTCATTGTTCAACCGAACTGTGAGCCCCATACTATGACAGTGCAAATAAATGTACCGTTACACCCCTAACATACAATTATAGTAATGATAAAAGGTCACACTTATTTTGACGTTACGTTTGTTGAATTTAAGTTACATTGTATCTACATGCCAACTAATTCTCAATAGATTATATTGGGACTTAGGTTGGGATTAGGCTTAAGGTTAGTGTAAGCAGTATCAACAGGTATTAAGCAGACAATCTACTAATACTCAAATTGACCATCAAAATAAAGTGTTACCAAATAAAATCATAGTTATGTGTTTGACCATTAAACCTGAAGGGTGATATCTGCAAAACAAAAGAAACTACAATAATGTAACTATTTAAACAGGTTTCCAGAATATATCCCACATCTATCATTGGTCAAACAACAGGACAGTCCTGCCTCAAACTGATGTCCAGCCTGTCAAAAAGACTCCCAAATTGGAACAGCTTGCAATTATGCTACTCTTACCTTTTTGTAAAAGGGATGCAAATATAATATGGTAGTATGCATTTCTGACTCAGCCTTACCATACAAAGCTGAAATTTTAAATAAAGAATATTTAAATATTTAAAAAAATAGATTAAAAATGGTGTCTTTCTAGCTCCAAAATAAAGAAGAAAAAAATACGAATCACAGCACTTACCTGGTTCTAAATTAACAAGTCGAGGTGCTTCAGGTCTTCCTGTCAAAGGAGGCAGGTGGTTGGGTTTCCTCTGTCCCACAATCCCTTTCTCTTGCATCTCTGTGCCTTTAACAACAGTGACCATCCATGGTGAGGTTGGAAGCAGGGACGGCTTATCCTCCATTGGTTGACTGAAAGATGGTGCAACTTGACAAATCTTTGGTCTGGAGCTGTTGCTCCCCATGGTCCATTTATACTCCCAGCCAAGGTAAGTTATATATCAAAATCAATACCTTAAGTAACCACATTAGCCTCAACTAATAGCCTAACTCCTTACTCTATTCGAATGTTGTATCCAGTTGTCTTAACCTTGGCAAGGGTATGCATTCTTCAAATATGTCCATTTGCAAATAGTCCAGTGAAGTTTAGACTTGACCTGAACAGAAGGGTATTTCCTCTCAGTTCTGTAAACTACAAAATTAAACTCTTGGCAAAGTTGTGTTGTGAAATGGCAGGTGTGTGCCCCCTGTCTCTTGCTTTATAATTCTCGGTTTTGGCGTAATGAGGAAAGTTTCCATGGTGACTGTCCCCACAGGTTACTTTATAACTGTGTGTTAATGCTTGGACGGCAATGAGAGGGCCTGTCTCTCCACTGATTGCTCAGGCATGCGACTGCTCAGGGAACCAGGCTTGATGATTGACAGAATTAGTAGCATTTTTCGCTTTGTCTTTGATTGTCTTCGGATTTAGAGAAAATGAACCTACTGTAGCTGGGCTGCAAGTAATATATGGCATTATGGTTAGACTGTTTTAAAGTATTAAGTTTGGTTTTCCTACATAAACCAAGCAAAAACAAGTTGGGACAATGCAAAGTATATCTGGTATCACTTTATTATGATGGTTCCTTTTGCACATTTTGTTTACTATAAGTTATATTGCAACTACATGCCAGCTAATTCTCATTAAGAGTATTAGTAGGCAGTTTACACTAACCTAAAACTAACCTTACAGTCTACTAATACTCATAACTATATGCATTAAATGACCATCAAAATAAAGTTAAAACTATATTTGGGCCAGTTGTGGATGGGATGTGTGTGGCCCAGATCAGTGTAGTGATTGTTCATATTGTTTAGGTAACATTAGGCTGGGTTATGGTTCAGTTTTTGGGGTTTCTGGTTAAAGTATAAACTTATAGCTGAGAACCGGTACCAATAATAAACCTGTTTTGGCCCAGTTCAGGGCCAGTTAAGTGTCATAAATTGCCTGAGATTCAGGCTGGTTATGGCCCATGTGTGGCCCTTGTCTTTAATCCAGTTATGGGCCACTTCAGGACCGTCATTCTTTGCGGTACTTGGGCCAAGGGAAAAGTTATTGTGTGGCCCGGAGCTGGGCCAGAAAACATTTGCTATGTGGGAAGTTAACCATATCAACAACACTCTTTAACCAGAAACCCCAAAAACTGAGCCATAACCCAACCTAGTGTTACCTAAACAATGTGAACAATCACTACACTGATCTGGGCCACACACCTCCCATCCAGAACTGGCCCAAATGTAGTTTGTCGTCATGCATGCAGTACCATAATTGCCATGCATGGCCCATATTCGGCAGACATTATGCATGACAGTGCCGGCAACACGCCAGCAGTGCCATAATGTCACATTTGGGCCAAGTCTGTTTGCTATGTGGACACTAGTGAGCATAGGAGACTTCTTTTTGAAATATTAAAAATCTCATGACTATGAATTTTGGAATACACCTTTGAAAAGGTCATAAAAAATACTGTACATCTTCGGATTGAACCGTGTCAGCTTATGGAGTGTTATCGCCACCTTCCAGGTTGAATGAACTGGGCCCATTATGTGGATTTAAAGACTTCCTCTGTGCTCAGTATACTTCCCCTCCTGTTACCCCATAACTTCTTTTTCTCTGCCTCATTTGATTTAATGAGCTTCTCCGGCAGAGTGAGGATGTTCAGTCTGTCCAGTCAGTTAATATCTCATTACATTTCCAAGAAAGCAAGGTCATTATATGCATTTACACAGAGCAACTGTCAAAGGACTGTGATGGCGTCCAAGTGTGTTTATTATTGGGAGAAATGAGGGAATGATGGAGTTGCCTCAGTTTTTCAGTATGTTTGTGTTTAAGTATTATGGTGTACCTCATGGTCAGACCATAGAATATAGAGCAGTCCACCAAAGCTTTAGAGAATTTATACCAATGGGGTGAAGGTTTGAATCCTGTCTGCACATTTTAAAGACAGAATTCACCCTCCACTCATGGTATTTTCTTGTACCACAAAAGGCAAAAGTCCTTAAAAGATTAATCTACAGTATAAAACATTTGACATGAATTAAAAAGTTTTTCAAAGACAGCAAATGTCTTAGAATTAAAGACAAAATGTTGATCCTAAGACAATAATGGGTGTTGCTCAAGAGTTTTAGAATAACTTGAAAAGAGGTGCCACTTGGCCCCCAGGAAATCCTCACTACGCCCACACTAGCCTTACGTGGACTAGCCTCACCTTGCCCACAGGAAGCTCTTACTAGGTCCACACATTGATTCTGCTTATCAACAGCAGGTGTTTATCATAAATCCTCAGTTAATCACTTAATTATCTCATTAACATCATCACTGCATCTGTGTTTTTGCATCTGTTTCTGATAAAAAAAAATCTACATTGAAGTTTCAGTCTTTCGACTGTTGATTTCAATGTTAATTTAATAAAGGTCTGCTATCTGGGGTTCAGCCTCAACAACAGGTAACAAAGTTTAAAATAGGTCAGATTTTAGTTGTGTGAGTTTTGTAGGTGTTAACAAGCACAAAAAATAACTAGCAGGAAAGGTGTAATCACAAACAACACAATGAAACAAGAAGTCTGTTAAAAGCATACAGTTCAATGTGCAATAGGTGTGCTGAAAATATCCCAGT
Organism: Danio tinwini; assembly: GCA_903798205.1. Classification (NCBI taxonomy): domain Eukaryota; kingdom Metazoa; phylum Chordata; class Actinopteri; order Cypriniformes; family Danionidae; genus Danio; species Danio tinwini. The sequence goes on from CAIGQZ010032689.1 coordinate 1,573,753, forward strand.
GGAAGTGCTAGTTCACCAGTGTACGTACAATCCAAGACGTGATAATACATAAGCTTGCTAGAATATTGTGGAAAGGAAACTTCACAATTCAGAAAGGTTTGGAAGCTGTTAGTAGCCTTCTTGTGTTGGCCATGCTACTCTCTGTATATTGTTTCCTGGTGACAGGGCTTTCTTCACACTGATTTTAAAGACATAAACACGCTAAACTGTTAAGAGGAATAAAATGGACAGACAGCATGGTAAAACCTGTCTCTCACATGATAGTGTCACTAATATACAAGTCTCTTATGCCTGCAAATCGGGGGAGGAATCATTTCAAACAAAAAGTTTGTTCATGATTCAGGTTGCTGAAAACAAGTCGCTTTCGCGTTTGTCCTTTTCTTTTCTGAATTGATCAGATGTCGAAGACACTTCAATAATCACACGCACATTATTATCATCAGCTCAAGAAGTTCGTTATATCAAATATAGATGCGATCACGAGCTCCCTGAAGTAAGCAAAAACAGCTCGCACTTTTAGATGGCCTCGTAAAGCAACAACAGGACATGGCAGATTTTGTTCTTCTTGGCATTGTGGCTGTACATCAAGACAACAACAACAAGTTTTTTTTTAGTTCGGGTCATTCATTTCTCTTTATTATATGCATGTAGTTGTCTCGGCTGTGTATTGAAAACATTGCGGTTCCTTTGTTTTCATTCTGGCTAGCTCCACGACCTTGTGACGTATGCCCGTGTAGCTCCACCTTTTGGTACCCTTTCTCGTATTTGGTACCCTTTCGAAAGGGTGCAGAAAAAGTGGCACGGTACGGTTCGGTACAACCTTTGACAGTGGAAACGACCATAAAAGCGCACCAAACCAAACTGTACCGTACCATACCACTCAGTGGAAACGGGCCAAAAGCGTACCAAACTGTACCGTACCGTACCACTCAGTGGAAATGGGCCAAAAGCATACCGAACCGTACCGTACCACTCAGTGGAAACGGGCCATTAAGGACTCTGTGCTGGCAGCCTGCTTTTGGCGTGAATGGGATAGCCTACGCTAGGTCTTCATGGGATTACATTGGGCTGTCTGCTACTTTGGGCTACTCACACAGAGGCCGCAGTGAGCCTGAAGTGCTTATCCTGCAGTCTATGTGGCTCATAATCCCCATCATCCCTCGAATGAGACATTATATCAAGGTCTTCACTTTCTTTGGTAATAAAATATGCCACGGCACTACTTATAAAATATTGGGTCTCCTGTATGAATTCTCTCAGCTCTAATCTATCATGGCCTCCTATTAATCCCCATCTATTGAACTGGGTCTATTATTTTCTCTACTGTCTGCTTATGGCTATTGTGTGGTGAGTGCACTGGAGCCATAGTACCAGGTAAACATTAAGTACCTAGAACCTACTGTTTTATTTTTTTTTTTTAAGTTTAACCTCAATTTAGCTTCCAAACAAGCCTTGTGACACAAGATAACAAACCTGCAATATTTAATATATAGCAGCAGCCCCTTTGCTATTGTTGAATTGTACAACTAAACCAATTTTGTTATACCTGCCAACACTCCCATTTTTCCCAGGAGTGTCCCGTATTTCAGACCCATCTCCCGCCACCCTCGCATCATTTCCCCCCCCCCCCCCATCCATCCATCTATTAGGGGTGTCAAAATTGTTTCTTTGGTGCACCACGATGGAGACTCTGACAATTCTGTATCCGTTCAATAGTAGATACTAACCGGTTATTAACTCTGTTGAGCAAAAAAAATTCTACAATTTTTTTTAATATAACACTAAATGTTTTCATCTGAATTAATGTCATATTAACCTATGGTTTTCAGTAAATCATGGGGATTTTTTAACAATACATTTCTTTTGCCCGTATATGCTTTTGACTCTCAAAATGGCTGTTGCCATTGACTTGCATTTCATGAATCACCAAATTCCATGTTTTAAGCAGAGGATGAGTAAATAAACTGCAAATGTTTGAACTATTCCTTAGTTCATACTTACCAATTAAAGAGGTTACATTTTTCAAATGTATTTTAATTTTGAACAGTATTTGAAAAATATAGCAAAATATTCATGCATGTAACAACAGAATATATTGAGATAAGACTGACTGTGACTGACTGGTGACTGATTATTGAATCTTTTCAGGATTATGAGTTGTGTGGGTCTTTACCAGCAAACTGGCTCTTAACTTGTGCAGAATACCCTGTGTCCAATAATAAAATGACAGGCAATTTTCAAAGTAGATCTTTATTTTTGTCTTTTATTATAAAAGGAAAAGAAAAGCTTATTCATTAAAGCATATTATATTTCTCCTACTTATATTACACTACTACATACAATGCAAATATTCCTCATATTTCATAGACATATATCCGATCTCTGAATGCATTCATGTGAGCCGAACTGGCCCTGACAGAGTCTATATTCACAGAATACATTCCATGGGGAGGGTTAGTCGAGAGGTTCAGGGGTGCAGGGCTGGCGTGCAACGGGAGACCAAAGTCTGAAAGTCCATTTCTATGGAATGGATGCGTAACTTCCCATAGAAATGGTAGGGAAGAGAATGCTAGATTTAGTTTGTAAATTAAAAAAGTACTGTCAGTAAATATTCCCGTTCCAGTGAAACGCTATTCTAAGAGCACTCAAATCTCTAATAAAGAGCAGGGGTCTCATTTATAAAAATTGGTGTAGAAACCTTCCTAAAAGTTAACGTATGCCAGAACAAATTTGAATGTATTTATTATTGATAATGGCTCATAGGGTATACTTAAGTTAAATATGTTTTCTTACAGAATACTGTAGGTCTCAAACTAGATTTCAGCTCTGTACAGTTTTGCTCCAACCCTAAGCAAACACAGCTAATCCAACTAAACAAGGTGTTCAAGACTACAGGCTGATTTATACTTCTGCATCAAGTGCACGCATATGCTACGGCGCAGCCTACGCATAGCCCTTTGCCGTGGTCATCTGTGACGTTGACGTGCACCTCTCAAAAAATGTAATGCGTAGCGCAAGCTCTGTGATTGGTCGGCTTGGTAGCGCTGACGAGTGTGGGCGGAGGTGAGAGCCGCGTGCCCGATGCAGTGAGTGTTTACAAGTGTGGAGTCCCGTGAAGAAGCTCTGGATGGAGACTGTTTGATTTGACTTATGATTAAAGTTGTTGCACGTCTGCCGGTTCCCACGTCAAAATGAGCGAATTTGAGCCACATTAAGAAAGTGTTCAGAAAAAACAAAACACCAGCGAAGAAACTCGACAAAGAAGAACATAAACACCTACTGCCAGCTAGCGTTTCGGAAGTGTATTGCAGAGAAACAGAAACAGCGTGCAGAAGTATAAATGCACGGCTACGCGCGAGGCTTGCGCCGTGGGTCACGCCGATCACTTGATGCAGAAGTATAAACCAGGCTTACTAGAGACTATTAGGCAGGTGTGAGTCGGAGGTGATTGGAGCTAAACTCTGCAGAGCTGTGGCCCTCCAGGAATTAAGCTTGGGAAATAATGACTTGCAGCTTCCCATCAAGTTTGTTTTTGATAGATCACAACCTTAGCGTGGTAAGTACCCAAGTTTCCACCCTCGTTTTGTGCAGACGCCATGTTTATAAATGAGACCCCAGGATGGCATGCTCTCCTTTTTTACTTTGCGACATCTGCACTGATGTGGCTATTATTAAAGAAACACCATCCTTCCTCTGCTTCACTATTTTCTTTTTTTCCTCCCTTCCAAAATACAATCAAACTGCTGGATCTATGTTGACCGCTGGCTACTCATTCACAGGTCAAAGGTCATGCCATGGGAATGGATACGGCACCGTTGGCTCTACTTCGGCTGCGCGTGTGGACGCTGGATTCTGTGAGCTCTTCTCTGTGCTCCTCCGTCTTCTTGTCGGCCAGGGTGGTAAGGAAGCGCAGGGTGACCGTGTCCCACTCCTCAGGGAGCAGCAGCAGCAGAAAGCCCAGGCAGATGATGCAGGTGGCAGCCAGACGCACCACACTGAAGATGACCTCATGCTTCAGCACATCAATAGCTAATCACCGAACAGAGAAAAAAGAGAAAGAAGTCATGGTTAAAATTAAGTTGACTAAAAATAATGTCCGCTTTTGTTAGGAATGAACTTGAGGGTGTGTAGGATCAGTATGTTGTTCAGCTGATGAAATGTCTTTCTGATAACATTATGAGCTCAAATTTTAAGGCCTGTTTTCAAGATGTCTTTGCTGCAGTCTGTAGCATGATAACATACTTGATCTGGTCTATTATGTAGTGAACATTGTAATGCACATGTCCCTGTGAGGATTGTGTAGATGTTAATGACTGAGGGTTGGGTTTAGGGTTGTGGTAGACATTAATAACTGTAAAGGTTGAGTTTAGGGTTGTGTTGGTGTAGACCAGGGGTGTCCACACTTGGTCCTGGAGGGCCGGTGTCCTGAAAAGTTTAGCTCCAACCCTACTCAAACACACCTGAACAAGCTAATCAAGCTCTTACTAAATGTGTTAAAGCAAGTTGAAGCTAAACTCTCCAGGACTGAGTTTGGACACCCCTGGTGTAGACTTTGATAACTGTGAGAAGTTAAGTTTAGGGTTGGGGTAGGTGTGGACATTAATAACTGTGAGGGTTTGGTTAATGATTGGGGAAAGTGTAGACATTAATAACTGAGAGTTGGGTTAAGGGTTGAGGAAGATGTAGACATTAATAACTGTTAAGGTTGAGTTTAGGGTTGGAATAGGTTTAAACATTAATTGCTTTAAGGCTTGGGTTGTTAAGGGTTGGGATAGGTGTAGATATTAATAACTAAGGGTTGGGTTGTTGTGGGATAGGTGTAGACATTAATAACATACGGTTAAGTTTTGGGTTGCAATAGGTATAAACATTAATAGCTGTGAGGCTTGGGTTGTTAAGGGTTGGGATAGGTGTAGATATTATTAACTGAGGGTTGGGTTGTTAAGGGTTAGGATAGGTGTAGACATTAATAACTGTGAGGGTTGGGTTAAGAGTTGGTATAGGTGTAGACATTAAAAACTGAGAGGGTTGAGTTTAGGGTTGGAATAGGTATAGACATTAATAACTGTGAGGATTGGGTTAAGGGTTGGGAAAGGTGTAGAAATTAATAACTGTTAGGGTTAAGTTTAGGGTTGGAATAGGTATAAACATTAATAACTGGGAGGGTTGGGTTGTTAAGGGTTGGGATAGGTGTAGACATTAATAACTGAGGGTTGGGTTGTTAAGGGTTGGGCTAGGTGTAAAAATTAATAACTGTGAGAGTTGAGTTAAGAGTTAGTATAGACATTAAAGGGCACCTATTTTACCCCTTTTTTAAGATGTAATATTAATATTATGGTTCTTCTGAGTGTGACAGTTTAGGTTCAGTTCAAAACACAATTCAGATTTTTTAATTATGATGTGTTAAAAAGTGTCATTTTGGGGGCGTGTACACAGTTTGCTGTTTTAGGGGCGTGTTGCTTCACATGAAAATTAGTTTTGACTTCCCGCCCAACTTAACAAGGGGGCGGAGCCAAGAGCTCCCCCACTTTGTGTATTGCAATAGACAGGCAGACAGAGAGAAGCAACATGAGAGTACCAGCATTCAGCCGTACATGTACAACTCGGACAGAGACCAAGCAGAGAGTACAAAATCATTTGTGTCTTTGTATAGTTTTACAGCCAACTGTGTGCCAGTTTAAAGCTCCGAACTTGTGGCCTACACCTAGACTAATAAAGCACAGTGAATTAACTTTGACGGAAGGGCATCACACACCGGATGCACCACAACACAGCGCGCACATGACAGTTGAAAGTATCGCACACTTGCAGCACCGGTGTGTCAACCGATAGAAACTTATGTTTAGAATTCAGAAATGCATGCCGCTGCGTGGCGCGACGATGCGTGTCGCCGAGCGGCGCTTCTGGTGTGCGACCTGCTTGAGGCTATAACTAAAGGGCGTCATACACCGGATGCGTCGCTCAGAGCCACGACGCGGCACACCAGACGCGCACATTCGCATGTTATTTAAAATGAAACTATTCAGATAACGCTCTGTGGCACGGCAGAAATATGAACACAGTCCTGAGCAGGGCCGGCGCGTCCATAGAGGCGACCTAGGCGGCAGAATAGTGAGCAAACCCCACGGTCGTCACTTTCACCCGCGACAATGCGAAATGCATGGCGCTGCGCGTCGTTAGTTCGTTATTTCCAATGGAGGGACGAGCACGTGGGGCAACGCGCTCGCACTTTCCAGCTGCACCTAGTTAAGATGACAGGGAGCTTCTGTGACCGCAGGAAATGCAAACCGCTGAAGTTTAAGGAAGACACAATAAAAAGTACACATGTATGCAAACCCACCAAAACTCACAAACACTGGCGGCGAGGAGAGCGATAACGTGGTGAATGTTGAGGCCAATGAGCCTTACATCTAAAAATTGAGCAAGGGTGTTTCTTTGGTGACGTCGCTTTGACTTACACGCTGAAAATGGCGGACGTGAAACAACATACTGAGGAGATGGTAATGCACACCTGTCAATCAATATTGGTGGGCAGGGGGACCGCGCTCCTACGTCAAGTTGCGGTCGATCTCAAAACCGCTCCAATTGGTCCACCGTTTTTATGTTGTTCAATTTAAAAAAAAAGGACTGAGTGTGTTTATATCACCCCAATATGGCAGTCTATACACTATACCTACACATATATCTGTCCAAACAGCTTGAAAAGTAGATTTTTCACCATAGGTGCCCTTTAATATCTGTGAGGGTTATGTGAGGGTGAGGTGTAGACATTATTAACTGTAAGGCTTGAGTTTAGGGTTGTGGTAGGTGTAGACATTATTAGATGTGGGAGTTGTGTTTAGGGTTGGGGTAGGTGTGGACATTAATAACTGAGGGTTTTGTCTAGGGTCGGGGTAGGTGTGGACATTAATAACTGTGAGGGTTAAATTAAGGGTTGGGGTAGATGTAGACATTAATAAAACACAATGTAATGGGTAATTTAATAATTAATTCAAACAGTTCTCATTTCTAGCAAAACAACCCCTCGCAACAGGCACGTGCATTACTTATTGTACCAGATCCAGTATGTCATCGTGCTACAGGCTAAGGTGAGGATACACTCCCCGTTTTAGTGGCATACAGTAGTCCACATTTCAAGTGGATCAAAAAAGTTTTTCAAAATTGTCAGAGTTTTTGGTGAAAGGTTCCACTTGAAATGTTGACTACTGTAGTTTATTAGAATTAATATATTCAGAGTACTGAGAGTACAACCCCCAGTGCCGGGGAACACCTACACACTGTCCCATTCACACTCCTAAATCATGTCTTTGGAATACAGTGCACCCAGAGGAAACCCACACAGAAATACCTACTGGTCCGGCCAAGACTTGAGCCAGCAACCTTCATGCTGTGAGGCAACCATGCTAACAACTTAGCCACCATGCTCATTGCAATTTAGCATGTTAAATAAGACTGTTTTGCTAAATTGATAGATTTCAATGAATTAGACAACAACATGTACTTTTTTACTTGCATTATGCTAGCTTAGTTGCTATGCTTAAAGTTGTTTTCTAAATATCTGAAACAATTAAATATCTGAACTGGTTGTCAGTGTTATTGATAATTAGCTGGAAAATACGTTCATAATGTTATAGATAAATAGATGTTTATTACTATATTCTCTACATTGTTATTGTTATCATGGTCTGAATTCTCCTATTTTTTTTGGAGAAAAGTTCTTAGAACCATATCTTTAAACCATGTTTGCCATTGCACAAATGCCCTGATACTTTGTTTACATTACATACCAGCAGCAACATATGCTTGTCTGTCTATCAGATGTGAGCACAAGTATCTCCACAAGTGCATTTTTATTATTTATCTTTTTACACATTTTTTATTTATTCGTTTGTTAAAATAACTGTTCACACATTGCTTACATTTTCCACCATGTGACTGTTAAATTCTGACATAAAAACTTTTAAATGCCAAAAGAGGATTTGTGCTGGTGCAAACTGGTAGCAAATATGTAATTAAATTGAATGTTTTTTAATATGTTGCTATGTGGTTGCTAGTGGATTACTTGATGGTCCAAGTCAAAACTCTTAAACTTCTATTATACTATATAAACTTCTGCACTCTTAAACTTCTATTATATCTTGTTATCACCCTAGAAAAAGTGTCAAATACATATATGTTTTTAAAAAGAGTCAGATTTTTACACCAATTTTATCATCTTTCAGGCTGAACACTTTGGAAAGTAACAGAAGGACAGTGCAAACTATAAAATTAATTAGGCATAAATGAGAGATTAAGCAGGCTTGGTACAAAAACCCAGTGCAATCATTTAATGTTATTAACAGTTCAGTGATTGCTGGCAATTTCTATAAAATTATTTAACTACACAGGAGTGAGTTCTTATATTTCAGATGTGACCTTGTGCCCACACTGTCTAAATCACCAAAGTCCTCTTTGCCACACTACCAATTAACTCCAGTAAAAGAAGATTCATTACTGTGAAAATGTTCAGCAGGAGGTTTTGAGATTTTAAGAAGTGTGCCGTTTAGATGACTTCTAAATAAACAACCTTTTTAGTATTAAAATTAGTGCTCATGAAGTCAAAGATCTAATCAATTTAATAGCATCTGTTTCTCATTAATGGCTCTGAAAATAAAATAATTTAACATCAAACAGTGTAACTGTGAATTTACATTAACAATCCTTAAAAATGCAGTACACAGTCTTCCATAAGGAATGCAGCATAAATCACAAATGAATCATAGAAGACTTGTGAAGAAAAGCCAAGTGGAGTATAACAAACTGACCTTGAAAGACTGTTTTTCAAGACAAGCACCCTCTTAAGGCATTTACTGTCGTCTTGGCAACCTTACCACCCCTTTATTATAGTCTGGTTGTTTGCCTTGAGTTAAGAAGACCTAACTAATAATACAGTATGCCTGTCATTAACACGTCCAAGTTTTAGTTCGCACCAAAATCTTAATTTTGTTAGTAAAATTTTGTAATAAATTTTATTTTGTGCTTTTACCAATTAGTGTCTTTGTATGGAGCCAGATCAGTCTCAAAAATAATACATTTGCATTCATAAAACTCAAAAATGCACAGCACAATTCATATATCCACAACTCTAATTTATAAATTCAAAACACAATTCATCAAAATTCACACATATGCATCTTACATAAATACATTTAAAATGTTTACACAATTACGTATATATGACGTTCTTGGATTGCTTTCCTCATGCATTTATGAATTATGTTAGATGTATTTATGAACCACTGAATTTAAAACATTTAAAAATGCTCACAGGAGCATGAGGTCCTTTGAATTTGTGTGCAGCATTTTTGACGCCTTTCTGGCAGGACATGATTACTAGATACTAATCAAGTCGTTTATTTAACCAATTCATTTGAATCAATGATTCGTTCAGTAAGATTTGCTACTGAATGCATTGAATCCAGCCATTCATGAATGACATAAGATCATCGTACACAATATTACTGATATATAACGTTACTCAGCTTATTTAATTTTTGCCTACACTGAAGTCACGTCTGCTGGTCACTAGAAATTCATCCACTCCATTCTTTGCATTTAACAGTTTTACCAAGGATTATGAGAGCAGGTCAGCAAAAAAAACAAAACAAACAGATTGTGAAAACAGTTGTTTTAATAGAATTTCATACAGCATGCTGAATAGGAGAAAAAAAAAACTCAGTATTTTGCGGTGTATGTGTCTGTGGTCTTCACTGTCTCGGTAGGTGCAAAGAATAGTGTCAAACAGCCGTGTGTGTGTGTGTGTGTGGACTATCCTGTCTCAAAACGCAGCGAAAAGTCCTACATGATGGTAATAGTTTATTAAGATGTTTACATGTCTTTACTGCACTTCAATAATGCGACTAAAATCGGCATACTCCACATGTCTTAATTCAATTTCTCTTCAGTTTGATTATTACCTTAATCTGATTAAATTAATCAAATCAATCGCTGTTCACATGGTAGACTCTTAATCAGAGTATTGCCTTAATCATATTAAAATCAAATTATTGGTGTCCATGGTGTAAACTCAATGCATTTAAGCATGTAGATGTCAAGACAATCTGCAGAGGGTCGAAATAGGAAGGATATGTGGTTTAAGCATACCTTTAAACATTTTTTTTTTGTTAGCTTTTGAGCAATTTTGAAGTTAAAGTCGGCATAAAATCAAAAAAGTACACTTAATATTTTTATATATAGTAGTTCTTATTATAGACATCATTCCCACTCCCCTTGAAATTAATTTTCTACACTTCTGGTCATATGAAATGTTATATTTTACAAGTTAGGATGTTTGTATAACACAGTGATACAGTAATACAATGGCAGTTTTATAAAAAAAATTGAATGGCCAGACAGGTTAGCTAATTAAGGCAACAGTTAAACCATGAAGCAGATGAGCTACAGCAGCAGAAGAGCACACTGGTGACAGTACCAAAGACTAGATGTACATGGCTCTAAGCGCTAATTCACACAGAACATGTTTTTACTTTTCACATGCACTTGACGGATGTGTGTGAGCATTACAATCACATCTCATTGTTTTGTGCTGCGTTTTTTAGATGCCACCCCAAGAGTAAAAGAATTTCAACTTTCACACGCAGATCTGCTCATCATTGTCAGTTCTGAAGCAGTGGACCAACCAGAAGAGCTTGGATGTAAGGCAACCATTGCAAGTTTCTGTTTACAGGTGCTCAGTGTCTGTGTCCGGATGCCCTCATGCTCTAGACTGCACTTTTTTCCCCAAACCCTTTCTGAATGTTGTGCCGTCTGTTTTTAAAAGCAAAGTTTAGTGTGAAAAAACCTTTCTCATGTTTTATATGCTGCCTCTGAGCCAAATAATGAGAAAAAAAAACAAATTTCCTACCACAGCTATGCTGATGACACTCAAATCTACTTAGCCTTACTGCCTAATGACCACAGCCCTATTGACACCCTCTGCCAATGCATTGATGAAATAAACAGTTGGATGTGCCAAAACTTCAGTTAAACAAAGAGATAATTGAAATCATTGCGTTTAGGAACAGAGATGAGGTATTCAAGGTGAATGCGTACCTTGGCACTAAGGGTCAAACAACAAAAAATAAGGTCAAGAACCTTGGTGTGACTCTGGAGTCAGATCTGAGTTTCAATAGTCATGTCAAAGCCCTTAGTAAATCAGCATACTATCATCTCAAAAACATAGCAAGAAACAGCAGTGTGCTACGTCTGACAGATCGCACTATTATGTTTTTCTCTTCCTTTTCATTCCTTTATAACCCATTTTTATCAGTTTTTTTTATTACCTGTTTTTATTTTTTCTTACACTTGTCTCTTTTATTCCTGTTTATGTAAAGCACTTTGAATTGTCACTGTGTATGAAATGTGCTATATAAATAAACTTGCCTTGCCTTGAATAGATCAGCAATCAGTTTATTTGGACCAACCTCTTCCTCCGAATCGCAACCCGTACACGTGATGTCAAATGTCATTGTTATTATTTGGAGTTGTAATGAAAAATATAGAAATTCGTGTACAAACTGCAGTGCTTCATCAATATACCAATATACC
>CAIGQZ010032689.1:1585738-1631447 GCA_903798205.1 Danio tinwini
TATAAGACAATGAAAGTGTTTTTTGAACTTGCATGCATATCAGCCTGTTGTTGGGGACTCCCCAAATCAAAATTTGAATCTTTAATAACCTATAATAGGTGCACTTTAAGTAAAGCAACTAATTGCTTTTGGGCGGCACAGTGGTTTAGTGGTTAGCACTGTCTCCTCACAGCAAGAATGTAGCCGGTTCGAGTCCCGGCTGGGTCAGTTGAAATTTCTGTGTGGAGTTGGCTGCAGTGTGTGAATGTGAATTGGCTGTAGTGTGTGAATGTGAAAGTGTATGGGTGTTTCCTAGTACTGGGTTGCAGCTGGATAGGGCTTACACAGGATCCTCTGTGTAAAACATATGCTGGAATTGTTAGTGATTCATTCCACTGTGGTGACCCCTGATAAATAAGAGACTAAGCTGAAAGAAAATGAATGAATGAACTAATCACTTTTTACAGTGTATGAGTAGAATTTAGCATAATCAACATGAGAGCATGAATACATGCCGCTCTGTATCAATGAGTCAAGTTTAGTATAAGCATTATTTAAACACGGCCTACCAGAATATTGTTAGTGACCATGTGCATGCTTTTATAACCACAGTGCCATTTTGTGAAGGCTATTTCTGGCAGAATTGTGTGTGTGTGTGTGTGTGTGTTCATAAGTTCATACATATAGTTCATAAGTTCATAAATACAGTTCATACATATATACTTTTAAATATAATAAATTATCATGCATTGTCTACTGGTTAATGGCATACAGAATGGACTCACGCACCTGCATTGCCTGGAACACTGAGTAACGTCCCAATGGATATGAGGATAGGATACGTGAGTACCACTCCTACATTGACCAGGATGTTAAATACTATGAGAAAGAGAAAGAGAGAGTAAATAAGAAACATGAACTTAGTGTTATGGTTAAGTCATATAACATCTTTTGTCATTCAATCCTCTCCGAGTGGTCAAATATGCAGCAAAATTCATGATATTTGGACAAGGGACAAAAGTTAATGGATATCATATTATCATTAACCCCCCTAGAGACATGGAGGTCCACTTCAGCTGAAATATACTGTAAATATAAGTGGATCCGTTACTATTATGCTCTACACAGTCTGATGCAGCACATATTGGGTGTCTAAGAAATGCTTCTTCAAGGTGTAAACTGATGATTCTAACCTGATTTCGCTCACTTACTAAGCATTTAAAGCAATCTTGGAAGTGTACTTAAGAGATGTACTGTATTTGATCCACTGCAAGGCTGGCTTACATCTGAACCAGCAGTGATGAAGTGGTAAACTGTCAGCAGGATTTAACACCAGAATTTGTCTACAAACTGAAGTTCTTTTTTGCTAAGCTAAGCTTTGGTTAGCCTACTGTTGCTTACTCAGACCAAATGCTCAAGGTTTTGCTGGTTAGCATTTGTTTTGAGAGCTGACACATTTATTCTTTAGTTCACTTCATTTAGGCATTTATGGATGAATTGGATCTGCAGCAAATAAATCAGTGACAGATCATTTGAATGAACTCCAAAATGGTTTGGTTGTGGTGAAAAATAAGCTCAAGCCAACAGATCAATTAGGCGCGCTTTATTCCAATGAATGATCAGTTATTACAAGCACTGTGTGAAAAGCAGCAGTGTTCATTTTTGATAACACCTCTGAATATAAATAACAGATTAAACTGGATTGTCTAATAGAAATAGATTAAATTACTTTTGCCAAAAAATACTTATGAAGGTTTGATTCCTACTGAAAGTCATAAGGTGCATAATAACAGCGATAAAGTTGTTTATCCACCCTGATACAAACAGAATCCTTTAACATAAACAAGCACTCTGACCAATGAGAGGACAGTTTAATTTTAGCAAATTACAAGTTTATTGAGCTAAAAGTTATATTTCATGGGTTATTAGTATTAAAAAATTGTACCTTAAAATAAAGTATAAACAAATGTTATTTCCATAAATTCATGTTACCTAGCCAAAGGCCAGCTACCCCGCAGAGGTAGCCCCAGGGCAAAGAGGAGAGGGAACCCCAGTGCTCCACTCTGGTGAAGTACAGGATGAGGGGAACAAAGGAAATGAGGATGAGGTTGAAAAAGCCCATTGTTGAGAAGAAATGAGCAGCCTCGCCCAAATTGGCACTGCCGATGAACATCTTAAACAGCACCTGAGTGGTACAAAGAGGTTTTGCAGGAAAGCATATCAATACTAAAGGAGTCTTAATGGTCATCAAGTGTCTTTTGGGAATCAGTATTTTCAACTGAGCAGGAACTGCACTGACCTTGTAGAGCGCAGAAGTGGAGGCGGAGCCAACGGCTAAGGCCACACCCATAAAGGAATCCCCATGGAAACCATCAGCATACGCCATCATTACAATTCCTGTGATAGCCATGATGGCAGCAACAATCTTAGAGGAACAATTATAAAGACATTATTATTCAATAAAGCCTTTAACACTACTGAAGTTAAACTAGAAGATACTTCAGTGCCCTTCAGGGTATGATTTTGATTTGCACTTTCCTGCTTTAATAATTGAGATGGATAGCTGAAAATAGAAGCTTGTTTTCTGGGAGTAGTAAGCAGATACTAAAGAAGTTATGAGACCAGATCTCTGAGACATCAAGTGCATTAAAAGTCAAAAATTCTGACATAAAATTGCAGCGCCTTTCAGTGCCGAGCTTTTTAAAACTTGAACAAATCATTGACCCACCAATTATATTTGCTATCTGTTAAAAATTTGCCTCGACACTATTGCTTCTTTTCAATCATCTGTATACTAGATCCTGTTAAATAATTTTTTAAGAGCAAATTAAAAATCATAGCTGCACATCTTGTCCTTATGATCGAAAATAATGATTCTGGACCTTAATGTAAATATATATTGCCTCTATGTAATATTTACACAGATTTTGACATAAAAGTTTTTGTGGACATCTTCTATTATAAAGAATGTCATGATGATTGCACATATTCAATTAAAAGACATCAGTTCTGTTCTGATTTGCTATTTGTGGTCATTTTTATCACTGAACCTAAGAAAATGCTCTGCAAATGTCAATTTCCTTGATTAAACAGTTGCTAAGTGCTTTGGCTCCAGACCAGAAATTCTGCAACGGACTTGCATCTATCCAAGTTTTAGAGTAAAAAATACATATTCTACCTACCCGCACACCCATGAAACGATCTTTGAGGACGATCCATGACAGGAGGAAGACGAAGGCCTTGTGGCAACAGTAGAGTGCTGAGACATCTGTGGCGGTTAGTTTTCTCAGAGCTAACAGGTACAGGTAGTTAGTCAGTGTCCACAAGATGGAGAATGGTGCCGTCCTCTTTAGAAACACCTTCAGAGACATTCCGTCCTCTCCAAACAACCTGCTACATTCCCTAAACAATTAAATCAGAAAAAAATGTAATTTTGCTGTTTGCTTACCCTATTAATGCTGCACTGTAGCCTATTGTTGTACCAAGAGCAATGGACTCACAGTTTTTCAAATGGTTTATGTCTCATTTTTAACAGAACTTATTCACATCACTAGCTCATTAAGTGAGGGCTTCATGAACTCATTTAAGACAGACATGGGGGTTGTTTACGTCTGGATACTTTTTGATTTTGTCTGATCAGATAGCAATCCGATTGTAAAAAAGGCAGCTAAAAATCCCCTCTGAAATATATTTGAGACGGATTTCAATCAGATCACTTCAGGAGGTGGTCCGAGATGCATTCCAGACAAAACTGACAGGAAAACATAGATCTGCTTGTTGAAAACATATATGTACATTTTACTCCTCTCATGTAAAAAACAAACATAAAAGAGTAATGAATAATTTGTATCAGGGCTCGAAATTGCGACAGTTTTGGTCGCATATGCGCCCAAAATGTTATCTATGCGACTTGAAAATATATTTGGGAGCATTTGTGCGAGTGCATAAAATTGATGTCATGCGACCAGTTTTCACAGCAAAATGTTCAGCACATGCACGGAATTAAGAGGCATTCACACCTTAAGCATCTTTGCACCTAAAAACACCAAACGCAGCGCTCAGGAATGGTTTAAAACAGTTGTCATGTCAACTTGCTGCAGTAAACAAAGCCTGCAAAGCTTGCCCCGCCTTCAGGCTCTTCTTATTGGCCCACTGCGCTAGAACAGAACGCGAATAGATTGTTTAAAATCAGCTGTCAATCACTCAGTTCCGATGACAGGGAGCTACAGCCGCGAAAACGTAAAGGTCTGGATACAAGAGAATGAAAACAACACTGACAGATTTAGTTTTAGAAACCACCTAAAGTTACAAATAATAGCATATCTGATTAGATTAGATTAGATTCAACTTTACTGTCATTACACATGTACAAGTACAGGGAAACAAATGCAGTACTGGAGAGACGCTGAGCCTTGCGATGTGTACGCGCCGCCATCTTGGTCACAAGATGTTGGTTAGTGATCATGTTAGTGATCATGTAATGAATGTCAATCCAGCATTTACACTTTTCAAAGAGTGGATTAAAGACATCTAAAGTTTAAAGTCCGATATAAAAATGACTAAAGCATTCACCGTAAAGCCGGTGGGATGGAGTTTTCAGGTAACATTGTTTGCCACTGAATCTACAAATTTTAAGCACTAGATGTTCTTATTTAATCCTTCATTTAATTGTCACTATTTTGTCAGTCGTGTGACTGACACCGCATTCACCATGGCTAAAGAGCATGCATTCACTAAGATGAAACCAACATTGCAGCTCATGAAAAGACCATTATTGCTATTAAGATGACGTATGCATATAATAAGTTATATGTCAATATCATCTGTGCAATATCAGACACCACCCGTGAGAACAGCACAGTTATTATTGTTAATTCAGTTCGTCTCATTCACGTCAAGCAGTGCATGCAGGGCCTGTGAATGCATGCAGATTTTTGTTTGTTTGTCTGTTTTGTTTATTTGTTAGTTGTGATTAGAGTGTTAATATATAATAGAATTTGTTAATATAAAACGTGTAGTAACTGTGCTTATAGTTTTTGGTGGGTGCGACAAAATTTTTTCAGGTGCGCCTAAATTTTTGAAGTTGGAAGCACCGGTGCTACCAAGAAAAAAGGTTAATTTCGAGCCCTGTGTATGTCAGAGAAGATATATAGAGCTTATGATTCTGTAAGTAATTAAATGGGCATGTGTATCTGATGCTTTAGTCGATGTAAACATTTGCAAATAGCTCGGGATTTAAAGATCAGAATCATATCCATTTACCAGAGATCCATTTACAATGTGGTCAAATATACATAGAACCATTTTTACAAATCAGATAGCTATCTGATCAAAAAATGCATTAAGTGACCAGGTGTAAACAACCCAATACTGTATAGAATGTGCAGATCACTAGGTCCCTAGAACCATATCTGTTCTTGGATAGTTGTTTGTAGATTGTATCTGCAGTCCTAATTCAACCAGCTAATCAAGCTTCGTAGATTCACTGCAAAATTCCAGACAAAGGCTGGCTAAAACTATATTTTGTAGGACTCTGTGGGCCCTTCAGAAACAGCCCTTGTATAAACATGTTAATGCAAAAGCCTCAACTATGGTCCTCCGTATTCACTTTCCTGAAGTTTAGCTTCAGTCCAAATGAAGCACATTCAGTCTGGTTGGTTTTGGTTTCGTTTGGCGCACGGTAAGATGATTTTATCTAATGTGTGCTCCTGTCTCGTGTTCTGTTGGTGTTGTGTTTAGCACATGGTGCATGTTTACAGGCACCGCGTGCTTGTGTTGTCATATGAACACGCAGTTAATGAGTTCTCTCATTGGCTGCGTGTTCTAGTCTCTTCTTATGTGAGCGCCTAGCTTGTGTTGTCTCTTTGTGTCATGTGCTCTCCCGTCTATTGTCTAGCCCTACCCTCCTTGTTAACCCATAATTAGTTTATTAGGATCACCTGTTTGTGTGTTATTTTACTTCTGCTTATTTTCTCTTCATGTCTGCTGTCCTGTGCCAGTTCGTCGTCTAAAGTCCCTCGTGTTCCTGCTCCAGTCCTGTCTTGCCAGCCCAGCCAAGTTTGTTTATCCTTTTGTGTTATAGTTATGTTTTCCCCCCCTCTGGGTGTTTTTTTGTTGTCTTTTTGTTTTATTTTTATTAAATAAAGAGTTATCTTATGTTGCATTTGAGTCCTCGCTCCCTTATCCTACCTGAACCGTGACAGAAACTAATCTATGCAGGATAGTGGTCCCACCCACAGCAGGTTTGGAAGCCCCTGCACTAGGCAAACTGTCTGCATGTTCCATTAGAAAGGGGTTAAACTTATGCCATATTACCTTTGAAGGGTTCACCCTCCAGAGTGACAGTATCGAATGGATTAGGCAATGGAGATGAGCCCTTCTGGAAGGAAAGTGCTGTTTGACGCCAAACAACTTCCCTGACCGTAGGATCACAGGGGTCATTCAGTTGTACCCTTCAAAATTGTTATTCTAAAAGGCACTTCTAAGTGGGCAATTATGTGCACTTGAATTTGGAACTACACTTAAATATGGTGGCGATGATAGTTTTCACTCCAAAGTTCCATTCAGTGGGCAATAAAAGCAGTTTGAAATGCATCTTGTCTCTGTAATGCTGCGTTCACACCAGATGTGGAAGAATCATCAAGCGTGAGTGATTTACATGTTAAGTCAAGGCAAAGACGCAAATAGACATCCTGCAGTGCAATACACGCGAATGAGGCGGTGGGAATAATGCGATTTGTGCAAATGAACTGGTGCAAGTTGAGCATTTATTGCGCGCAAATTTCTCGAATTAGAAAATCTAAATTTCACCAGACATTCGCGCCGCATTAACCAAACAGGAGCTTTCTCTTGTAGGGGCGTGCTTATGACTTAGTGCTTATTGTTGGTGTCCCGGGGGGAAATCTTCCTGCCGACACCGGACAACAATTGAACAAACTGGGCTCGGCTTAGTCGGAAACACCGCTGAAAGCTTCCGTCATCCAGGTTAAGTTTATGGAGGAGTTTATGAACTCACAGAGCTGGGTGCACTTCTGAAAGAATCTAGTGGACTCAGACACGTCTCCAAATGAATTAACGCTGTTTTTCTGCCTTCATAAAGCACATAAATAGCTATTCTCTCAATAAAATCCATGTTAGCCATTTAGCAACGAAGCTACAGTCACCGGTCAGACAGAAGCCCCCCCATGACACGAATCAGCATTGTATTGCTCAGTGAATTTGATGCGTGAACGAAGCAGATTTGATGCAGGAATGAAGCGAGTAAACTCAAAATGTTCATGCGTCTATTTACGTGCAAATAGCGTGATTTATCCACGTGCAGCGCATTTGGTGTGAACACAGCATAAGCAATGTACAGCAGGAGTGTTTAATACTATTTCCGAGGGTCAACATCCTATAGATGTTTAGGTTGACCCGACACACTTGTTTGAAGTTTCTAATGTGCCTGAAGACTATGATTAGCTGGTTCTGGTGAGTTTAATTACAACTGGAACTGAACTGTGGAAGACAGTGGCCCCTCAGAAGCAGGTTTTGACCCACCCCCCCTGCACATTTTGCATGTCTTCCTTAACACACCTGATTCAGATCTTCAACTCGTTAACAGAGAGATCCATGAACTGAATCTAATTCACCTGATTAATTTAATTAAACTTCACCTGAATTTCTGAATGGGTGTCTGTTTTTCTCTGGTGGTGGCCACATGCCCGGAGTAGTAGAGGGGGAAGAATAGAATGTTCCAGTTGGTGCTGAACCATGTGATGAAAAAGGGACAGGAAAACGATTTGAAAGTAAGCTGGACCACCTGTGTGGTGCCCACCCAGGATGAGGAGACGCACAGCACCACCAGCAAGCCCCCCAGCACCTTGAGCACTGTGTTGACGCAGGTCTGAAATGCAGTGGCCTCTCCGCTTGTTTCACTGACTGGAGTCTCTGCATGCGAATCTGAGCCCTCCTCTCCTGCAACACAGAGATCAGTATTGCACCATTAGAGTACACATTAGAGCACACTTCCCAGCCTCATTACATACCAGGTAATCAAACTGGATTATGAAATTGTGTTTATTTTTATTCTCTGCTGCACACTGTTCTGCTGCTCCAACTCTGTTAGCATTTCCTTCAAATGCTATTGTGTAGATCATTTCAGCTTTATGGGTTGCTAAGTATTTTGTTTAATGATTTAAAAATGTTTCATGACTGTTTCTGAAAATACATTCTTATGCAATGCAGGTGAAATACAGACATCATAATAGTAATCCAGATGTTTGGGAGCTTTGAATGGACGTAAATGCTAGGCACGATAGAAGTGCAGTTTTCCCCTCCCACCAAATAATTAACAGCAACATAACATGTCTCTGTAGTAACAGGGCTTGACGCTTAATTTTTTCCAGGAGTAGCATATGTGCTCCTAAGTTGAAAAATGTAGGAGCACATTAAAGAATTTTAGGAGCGCAGTGAAAATATATAAAATAATTAGTGTTTTTGCCTAATAAATGCACACGAGGAGATCTTTAGAAGCAAAGCAGTTTCATTCATTTGAATACAATAAGAACAATAGGTTTTATTCTACTTAATAACCGCTTAAATAGTATTTGATAATTATTTATAATTTAAGCTGTGGCAACTCTGTGGTGCAGTGGGTAGCACGTTCGCCTCACAGCAAGAAGATCACTGGTTTAAGCTTCAGCTGGGTCAGTTGGCGTTTCGGTTCTGGAGTTTGCATGTTCTCCCCGTGTTGGCATGGGTTTCCTCTGGGTGCTCCAGTTTCCCCCACAGTCCAAACACATGAGGTACAGGTAAATAGGGTAAGCTAAATTGTCAGTGTGTGTGAATGAGTATGTTTGAATGTTTCCCAGTGATGGGTTGCAGCTGGCGGTTCATTCCGCTGTGGCGACCCCTAATTAATAAAGGGACTAGCCGAAAAAAAAAAGAATAAAATAATTAATTTAAGCTGTATAGAGTTTAGCTAGCAGTCCACAGCAGGACTGGGATCAAATTGCTGTAATACATGCCTCTCTAAACTGATCTGAATCAAGGCTTCAGTTGTAGACATGCCTAGAAAGCTTCTTGTTCAATTTTTTTATCCATTTTCGAGCTAAAAAAGTATCTTTCACACTAGGCAGCAGAAATAGGGAGTTATTGTTTGGTTAATAAACGCAGGGAGAACATGCAAACTCCACACAGAAACGCCGACTGACCCAGCCGAGGCTTGAACTAGCGACCTTCTTGCTGTGAGGCGACAGCAGTACCTACTGCTACACCCCCAAGACATTATTCATTTTATAATAATATATATTGTACATATTATCTTTAATATAAATATACTTGCAGTAGCTGGATTGAAACACACATTCCTCACAGCACATAAAATAATGTGACTTTTTTAAGAATACATTTATTTATTAAAATTAATTTATTTGCATAATATATTCTACCGATTCCACCCTACTTCCCACATGGGAAAAGTACGACAATGGAAAAACACAACTACAACCTCATGTGCAAAGCTGACACTGTTTATCAGAGCACTTTATCTTTCTGGGCTTTTTAAAGAAGAACTGAATATGGGAATCCCTCTATGAATTAAAGTTTCCTTCTGCCCCAAAGTAATCACACTATTCTCAAAGCTACTACAGCTACCTAAGTCAGAACATCAGTTCTGTATGCAGCATGTCTCTGTGGGTCTGCATGCAGAGCATGTGAGTCTGTGGCGGAGTGTTCTGTCTCTCGCAAACACAGGTAAAGTCCTTTGTGTGGGAAGCGCTGGTGTTGAATTGGGTCTCACACTGGATGTGCCACAATATGCCATGTATGGCCGAATTGTAGACGTTTTATATGAGGCTCACCCATTGCGCGACATGCTGCCATTCAGTGCCATTCGTTGCTTAGCAACATATACAAAACAATGTAAAGACGTAAAGTATGCTTGACGTAAAGTAAATAAACCAGTAGGGATTTGCTGTTGTTGATAGTGTTAGCATGTGCTACAGTCACAATAGATTTCCACCATAATTTAGTGTGAAGAACATGTTGTTTTACCATGGCCGAGGGAATTAAGTCATCAATTGAGCTTATTAAAAAAGAAAATCGAACATGTGCGACTAAATAAATTTTCCAGTTCGCACATGTCTATTTTTAGTCGCAAATGCGAGTGAAATGGTCGCACTGTCGAGCCCTGAGTAACACAAATAAGCATATCCACAGAACAGGATTTGCAAAGAAACTGGGATTAAAAGTTCTGTTCCAACCCTGCAGGCACAGGACGTCAACATGACATCATATTGACATTGTACCCCAACCAAAGAGCTTACAATGACCAAGAGATGACACTCTAGTGCGATTTGGGAAACAGCCACTAGATGACTCGGCAGCCATTTTGGAATGAAAATTCCAATAGAACAACAGCATATAAGTCTGTAAAATAAACTGTTAAAAGTGCTGAAGATTGTAATAGTAAGTGTTGTATTGTCGTCTTTCAGGTTGTATCTCAGCTTTAATGTGCTTTTTAAATAAATAAATAAAAAACTAAGCAGCTGCTTGCCATCGTGACAGCAATAAGATCCAATGGACGGCCGATTGCTTTCACTCCAAAATGGCGGAATCTCGGGCTGTTGCTGGGCGCTGCTGTTGCATTGGAACGTTCTATTGAGTGTCATCTCTTGGTCATTCTAAGCTCTTTGCCCCAACATACCCCAACGTCATGGGGACGTTAGATTTTGTTTGGAAATGAAAATCGGGTTGACGTCTGAACTCAACGTCAGGCCGACGTCAATGTCCAACCTAAAATCAACATAAAATCAACCAAATATCTATGTCTAATCATGTTACACCTTGATGTTGTGTGGACGTTACCACTATGACATCTATCAGACGTTGGATTTTAGTCACTTTCCAACACAACCTAAAATCAACCAAATACCAATGTAATTTACTGTCGTTATTGGACGTCAAAATAACGTTGTCCTTAGACGTTGCCTAGACATTGAATTTTGGTCACCTAATGTCATGATTTAAATCTAAACTAATATTATCATCTTATGATGTGTGCCTGCTGAAAACTCTCTGTGATCAGCTGTACCTCAGGAATAAGTTTTAAGTTTAAAACGTTTTTAAATCAGTGTGTGTTTGTAATGAAGGAAAGACCATGAAACCTCTATGAAATTAATAACCGCAGGAATCACTACAGCTAGAGTGTGAGATTTAAAGGCACAAGCAACAAAACAGCTACAATGCAATCTTATTTGAAATGTACATATTCAGCAGGGTATAAAAAATGATCAGATAATTTTTGAGCTGAAAATCTCGTAAAAGGGGTAAAGTAGGAACCTTTTACAGTGTGCTTTATTTAATCGCAACACTTTTGACAATAAATCAATAGAGCTCTTTGCTAATCTGAAATGGCACCTTAAGGCAAACACAAACAATCTGTACTGTTGATTTAACTTATAACATTAATTGGTAATAAAACTGTAAAAATCACAATAAACATCACTGCGGTTGGTTTAAAGTTGTCGAAATAATTGTGTCATCAATTTCAGCGCTCTTATTGGTTCTTTGTTGCCGTAAGAGAGCAACAATGCAGGAAAGTGTCTGTATTCTTTTATTATTGCTTGAATTTTGTTGGATGGAATATTTGATCACAACATCAATTAATCAGCTGTCAACCAATGGTCAAAGATCACAGGTTTTAGCCTTGGACTATAAGAATATTTTAGAATTTACTAAATTAGTCTCAGATGACCAAATCTTGACCAAAATATTTTTTTTTTTATAAAAAACACTGATCACAATTAGCTAACAATTTCAGGGTGGGTGTCAATCAGCTTCTTAGCTCATGGATCTGTAGGTCTGTGGGGATATCAAGGTCATGGATGTGTAGGTTTCATTGATTGAAACAGCACCTAAAAAGGTGGACTCCCTGATCAGTGCCCTGACTACTGAACAAGGGAGCTGGTTGAGACCAATTATTGGTGTTAATTTGACACATGATAGTATTTTAATTAATTATCTGAGAAATCCCTTTGTTCTGGAAGCCAGACTTTCCATGTTTCACTGACTTGGTGAGCCATTCCAAACTTACTGAAATCCTCTGACAGCAGTTGCCCAGATGAAGACCAAAGGGATGTTCGAAAAGAGTAGTTAGTCATTCTAAATCAGATTTCTGAAATTATGCATCTTTACAATGTCACTAACTTCAATGCCCAAAAACGGCTGGTCGTCAATGAAAGACAAATGCACGAGAGGATGTTGAGAATCTCAGTGGTCTATTGGTTTAACACTGCAGCTGGAATTGTTCACCAGTTCAGCACTGAACAAGGTAAGGGCCTCTGCATTATGTGTTTCTACCTTTAAGAAAATTTTACCTGAAAGCCCTGCACTGACCAAACTTCATAAGCAGATAGCATCAAAAGATGAGAACAACCTTTATTATGCAGATGTGGACAGAAAACTGGCTCAAGTTCAATTATTGATGAAATCAAGTTTAAAATATAGCTGCAAGCAACAATTATTGTGGCCAGGTAGCCCAGCGGCCACATCATCAAGCTACAGAGCAACTGGAAAATTCTCTAACTTTTTGGCAGCATGTTCTGAGCCAAATTTGGTGGAAATTGGGTTAACGATCTATGGAGAGTACAAAACAACAGATTTTCAAACTAATTTAAAATGGTGGAAAGTAAGTTATTAGTGTAAATTAGGGAATAAATTATATCAATGTTCACATATCAATGATACAATAAATCTGCAAGACCAATCACATGACAATAGAGAAAACTATTGAAAAGTCATTTGAAAATTTTTTTATGATTTCTATTGATAGAATTTAATTGTTTGTCCATTTTACCCAAAAGGTGGCTCAAACTGACATAGTTAGGTCAATGTCAGGTCTAGATCACACACATTAAGTTTGGTTTCAATACTTCAAACTATTGCAGTGATTCAGCCTGTAATGCCATCTGGCAGCATTACATCAAGTTTGTGCATATGCTAAATGACGATAATGATCCGAAATTTGGTGAAGATTAGACCAACGGTCTAGAAGGAGTTAAAAAAAAGAATAGTTTGAACAAAATCAAAATGTCGGACAGGACGTTTGGCAGATTAAGGCATGATTGGTATCTGTGTTTTGGGCATGACCCAAGGAATAATTTGAGACCAATGTAATCAAAATAAGCATATACAGGCAAACGTTATTACCAAATTTGTAAGTTTCATTAATAGTAGCTTATGGATGTCCTATAACTCCTGACTCACAGGTGGCGCCAAATGTTTAAGGTGTGGTTAAATTTGGTGTCATTATCTTTAAGTATCACAGAGATACAGCATCAGATGTATTTTGGCATCATGCCATCACATTTGTTGGTGCAGTAAACAAAAACCGTTGCACCTATTGAGACAAATTTAATAACTTTTTGTCAACATGGTCTGAAGATGATGATGAGTTTGAAAAAGTAGGTTTTTGACTTAAGGATAGATGGCGGACAGAAAGTTCAGTTAATTAAGGCATAATTGGTATCATAATTGGTATTCTCAAGACAACCTAAGGAGTATATCAAGACAAGTTTCATAACAATAGGCAAAATTAATCAAAAGTTATTAGCATTTTTATAAATATTGTTATAACGTTTGACGGGGCGATGCAGTGGCGCAGTAGGTAGTGCTGTCGCTTCACAGCAAGAAGGTTGTTGGTTCGAGCCTTGGCTGGCAGTTGGCATTTCTGTGTGGAGTTTGCATGTTCTCCCTGCTTTTGCGTGGGTTTCCTCCGGGAGCGCCGGTTTCCCCCACAAGTCCAAAGACATGCAGTACAGATGAATTGGGTATGCTAAAATTGTCCGTAGTGTATGAGTGTGAATGATAGTGTATGGAAGGGCGTCCGTTGCGTAAAACATGTGCTGGATAAGTTGGCGGTTCATTCCGCTGTGGCGACTCCGGATTAATAAAGAGACTAAGCCGAAAAGAAAATTAATGAACGAATGAATAACGTTGACTTTCATAACAATTCGCCAATGCGTCCGTAAAATATAGCAATTTTTGACAATTCAAAATGGGTGATGGCCAAAATGGCTGACTTTGGAAAATTTGTTTATTTAGTTTATTATCATTTGTAATTAATTTTCGCAAGATCTATGTAAATTTGTTTACAAGTTAATCGAAAATGGTTCATCTAATAAACTTAAATTTAATAAATTTTGGTCAGCATGGTCTGTAGATAAATAAATTAATGGTGAAAAACAGCCTAGGACAAGTTTGATCGAAAAAATTACGGAAAATAATGTCACAGGGTGCATTTCATTTTCAACTGTAGCCTAATGAGTTAAAAAGTTAGAATAATAAACATAAGTAAAACTTTGGACAAGTGGTGGCACTAGAGAATCCAAATTTGCTGTGGTTGAAGATCAGACAACAGTTGCACAAATTGACACAGTTGACAGTTTGCACAAATGCCGCAAAAGGTTCATAGGGCTGCCAGAGCGGAAGAAGAAGAGGAAGAGGTAGCCAGAAAAATAATGATAAGAACCTGAAAGGATACAGTAGGTGCCTTTTATCTTTTATCCTCTTTGAAAACAATATATTTTAGTTTTTGAAAGATTTAAAATATTTTGGAGCAGTAAACATGTCAGGCTAAATATTGAAAATGAATCATAGACTTCTGCTGCCTTTATTAGTTTCAAAAACAAAGATTTCTTTACAATTTAAAACGGCATCTTTGGATATCTTATGTGCTGGAGATACAGTTGTACTAAAAAGCTAAAAAAAAAAGTAAATACAAAAATCTTACATATTCCTTAGGAACGGCATTACAGAAAATGTTGGAGTTTTCATAACCTTGACTTTTCCAAACTGTGGTATACCTTGAAAACGATTATCATCCCATGCCTACCTTATAGCCTTAAATAGTGCGCTATTTGAGGGCACAGTCATCTGTAGTGTTGTTCAAAACAATAGTAGATGATCTAAAGTTTACTCAATCAATCTCACAATGCACGACAACAATGTGTACAACCCATGTACAGATAGAAAATAACCATAATGTGAGTTTACGATTTTGTTCATTTAAGTCAGGGGTCACCTAGCTTGTTCCTAGAGGGCCGATGTCCTGCAGAGTTTAGCTCCGATGCTAATCAAACACACCTGAACAAGCTAATCAAGGTCTTATTAGTCATACTAGAAGCTTCCAGGCAGGTATGTTAAGGCAAGTTGGAGCTAAACTCCGCAGGGACACCAGTTCAGGTCTGAGATCAGTCACCCTTCCTTGAAGTGAACTAGTGTAGGGAATAGAGAATGACTGTATTAGTGGCGATTTCGCATACAGAAATAATGTTTACATGACTCTTAAATTCTGATTATGTCTCATTTGGCTAATAGAAATTCAGCATTTAAAACTATCTCTAATATTTATTTAACATTGAGTTTTCTTTAATTCCCTCTATGTTTGTGTGCACATTGTTTCTATCTATATTCTACTTCAAACTTTAAAACTATTCCTTTGTTGCTTTACAAGCACTAGTATTTTCTGCTGATGATGCAACTATACTTTAAGTTTGCTGTACGTGAGCAAAAAGGATCTGTTCCTGCCTTTTATTTGGTCAAACATTGGGACACATTATTACAGACTATTTTTAGCTAGGGTTCAGAAATGCAAATCGCTTGCTTTTGTTGGCGTGTTTTATTCACTAACACGTCCTCATGCTGCTGGCCCCGATCTTTCTCTCTGATACGTACGGATGTATTGATCAGTGGCTGCAAGTGTCAGTTACCTGCAGGTGAAGCACTAATGCTGGACACTGTTTAAAAATCTGCCTACGTCGCACAGTCAAGCCTGTCAAAAATAGCTTCACAGGGTCATGGCACAGAGACCATTCAGATATAGTGGGATATACATAGAAACTCGACACCAAATAGCGCCTACAAAAACATCAGCCAATCAGCATGCATTCTGCTTGACATCAGTCATTACTTTCTCCATAGAAGACTTATTGATGACATTATATTTATCTATAAATTTATATACATAGACAGATAGATGAACATGCAGAGCAGTGGCAGATGGAGGTGATTGAAAAAAGGGAAAGAGCGCTAGTATCACAAAGCCGAGATCCGTTGTGCTGTAGACTCAGAGTGATCAATTTACACCAGGCCAGGAATAAAAGATGACATGCGCTGGCCATGGTCACTAACTTGCAGTGTGCTGGGTCAGCAAGCACGTGTACACACACACTCATAAACGCACACTCACATTCACAAAGCCCCTTTGTTATTGTGATCTTCCCACAAAGCCTTGGAACCAGACTTAAATTTAGAGAAAAAAGGATCTAAACAGATTTTTTGAGGATGTAATTGAAATAAAAGATTGTTTTTTTGTTTGTTTTCCCAAAAATACAAATTCAGTGCTTAACTAGATGTTTCTTTGTCATTTGTTTCTATGTGTTTTTTGATGAAAGTGTCTGGGTTAGTGTTGTGTAAAAAAATAATAATAATCTGTAACATTTATTGATTTTCTGTGGTTGCCAGAATTTTACTTTTAAAAATATGGTAGAAATGTAAAAGAAATAAAAAAAATTTAAGTAAATGTTACCGCATTTCATTACTTTATAGTGTTATACACATATTTTTTGAAGTATACACAAATCTACACTGGGGAAGTTGAGGTTTACCATTTTTTTAATCCATTCAGCTGATTAGTCCCGGCTAATTAGCCAATTAGCAACTTCTATTTTTCTGTCGGTCTCAGGACACTATGAAACTACAGCCCCGACCTGGAGATTTGCTGAGTCTATACTAAAGTGAAATGTAAAAGAAATTTACAATTTTTACAGTAAGCTATACCGTATTTCATTAACATATAGTGTTATACACTTGAAATACACACAAATCTACACTGGGAAAGTTTAGGTTTACTTTTTTTTTATCCATTCAGCTGATTAAACGATTAGCAACATTTCTTTTTCTGTCGGTCTCAGGACACGATGAAACTATACAAGAGTCCAGCTTTAAATAGAAAAATTATCAAAACTCATCTGTCATTTACGAGCAAGATGCTAATGATCTAATACACCTCACTGATCTATGATAAGCTAAGCTAAAAGGGCTCCCGCCTAACGTGGAGTTCTGCTGAGTCTATACTCAAGTGAAATGTAAAAGAAATTCCTAATTTTTACAGTAAGCTACCATACTTTATTAATTTATAGTGTTATACACCAATGTTTTGAAGTACTAAAATGTACACATTGTAGCTTTGTTACACAAACAAAATCAAATTACATGTAATATTAAACTCTAATGTACATAACCGATGAGAATTAAAAAGACTAAAAACAACCATAGCTGTCAGCAAAAAGCGTAAATCTAAAGTGTCAACCCAAGCAGGGAATTCTGGGAAAGTCAGTTCACAGTTACCATATATTTTAAGGAAACATGTTAAACAGCCACTTTTACTGTATTGAATTTGACATGCTATTAGTCAGACTCAGACTCAACCTAAATATCCCATTTAGGCAAAATAAAATTGCAGCAAGGTGCAGTAACACAGGTGACGTTCCATGTACTTACATATTACAACACATCATACAATACATCATTTTTTAGATGCATCTCCCTCCCCGCTCGACTCATTTAAAGACCTAATGGCCACCATTATAAAAGAATTTCTAATTCTGTTTGTCCTGCAAATAGAAACTCTAAAACGACATCCTAATGGCAGCAGCTGAAACACAGTACAATGGGTGATCCGGGGTGGACCAGTTTGGCTAAAACCGATGATCTTGCCTGCCACCTTCACAAAGCTACTCAAGCTGTTCTTATTTGACAGACTCAGCTACAATGCAGAAAGATAAAACAGATTCAATAAATTGTTTATAAAACAGTGTCATCACAGAGGTACAAACCCAAAAGGTTTCCTCAGAAAACCTGTGAAACTGTGTTTGTTGAACATTTTTTATAGACAGCTTGTGTGTTAGGTTGAAATGTCAACACTTTGTCAATAACGATCCCTAGATATTTATGTGTGTCAACAATTTCAATGTCCAAACCTTTAATATTTGTTATCCTGCAGGTAGAAAAAGTCTTCCTTTAATCTATCACCATGTCTTTTGTTTTATTTACATTCAACTGGAGAGAAAGGCTGCGTCTGAAATCGCCTACTACTCAGTAGGTACTGCATTTGAATTTAAATGTATACTCGGCCGTTAGAAAAGTATGTTTCTATACAGTATGAATGTGAGAAGTATGAATGGAATTCGGACATACTACATCCTCCATTTTGTAATGGTCATGTGACCTACCAGCGTCAGTTTCGTCAATTGACTCCCATTTATGAATTCTCTCGTGGGGCATCATGGGATAGCGCAGCGTGCATGGGATGCGCACTTCAGAATCTCGCCGGAAGTAGTAAGTCATTCGGATTTCGAATTCTTTGAATTCTGACATACTACTCGGCTCGCATACTGATTTTAGCGTACTGTATAATATGGAAGTATGCAGTTTCGAACACAACCAAAATCTATCACGCCAGGAAGTAAATTCTTTCAGAACAGGACCATGCCCCAAAACTTGATCGTGAAGGACACTCACAATAACCGAGTCATCAGCATATTTTATATGACAGTTCCTGTACATACTCCAACAATCATTAGTATACATGATGAA
This sequence comes from Danio tinwini, assembly GCA_903798205.1. Classification (NCBI taxonomy): domain Eukaryota; kingdom Metazoa; phylum Chordata; class Actinopteri; order Cypriniformes; family Danionidae; genus Danio; species Danio tinwini. The sequence goes on from CAIGQZ010032689.1 coordinate 1,604,357, forward strand.
CAGAAGAGGTTAGAGGCAACAACCTTGAGGGGACCCATGCATTGGAACAATACTGAAAGTCAGAAAGAGCTTTCATTTTTCTGATTTGTTTTTAAAACAAAGATTATCAAGGTTTTTGAATAAATATTACTTTATTTAATTTAGTATAAATATTAGTGTTTTTGCATTTAATTATTGTATTATTTAAAAATAAGAATTTAATTAATATGTATTGCAATTTTGACCAAAGCATGTCCACTAAATCATGGTAAAAAGTGCAACACACAGAGGCATTTAAAAACAAAATAAAATGCTGAATATTACTCTATTACAGAATACTTGCAGACCCTCATCGTGTTAAGGCTTCTCAAGTCTCAGATAATCTAACCAGTTTATGACTAGACAAGGCAAAATTCCCATGTATGCAGTAATATTTGTTAAATAATTCATTATATTTGATAAATTAATAAATAAACTGAAAAAAATATTTACATTATTTTAAAAACAATAAAATGTGTATTTACAATTAAAATTCAATTGAAATTCATTTATTCATTTTCTTTTCGGCTTAGTCCCTTTATTAACCTGGGGTAGCTACAGCGGAATGAACCGCCAACTTATCCAGCATATGTTTTACGCAGCAGACGCCCTTACAGCTGCAACTCATCGCTGGGAAACATCCATACACACTCATTCACAAACATACACTATGGACGATTTAAGCCTATCCAATTCACCTATACTGCATGCCTTTGGACTTGTGGGGGAAACCGGAGCACCCGGAGAAAACCCACAAACTCCACACAGAAACACCAACTGACCCAGCCGAGGCTCGAATCAGCGACCTTCTTGCTGAGAGGTGAACGTGCTACCTACTGCGCCATCGTGCAGCCCCATTCAGTTGAAATATTTGACATTTTTAGAGTTATTTAATATACATTTACACTATTTTAATGGTCACATTAGAAATAAAAAAATAACTTTACAACTACATTCACATTTGAGTTTTTAGTAGATTGATGGTAGGTTAAGATTGTTAGAATGAAGCAGCAGGATAATGTCTGTTGATGGCACCAGTGGAGAAACACTAACTGAAGTCGAATATGACAGTTTGTAAACTTGTAAGCTTAGTCCTTTATTTATTAGGGGTCGCCACAGCGGATTGACAACTATTATGGCATATGTTTTACACAGCGGATGCCCTTCCAGCTGCAACCCAGAACTGGGAAACATCCATACACTCTCACATTCTCACACACACACACTCATACACTACAGCCAATTTAGCTTATTTAATTCACCTATAGTGCATGTCTTTAGACTGGTGGCAAAACCAGAGCACCTAGAGGAAACCCACAGGAACAAGGGAAGAATAAACTCCACACAGAAATGCCAAATGCCCCAAATGAAAGGACTCGAACCAGCTACATTCTTGCTGTGAGATGACAGTGCTAACCACTGAGCCTCCATGCCGCACTTCGTAAGCATGACAACAGTAAAACAAGAGACTGACCACATTTTACACTATTGATCATTACTTCATATGCGCCAGCCATTCACACAAAATGTATGTACATTTAATGGTGTTTAAAGAGTGTGTAACGTCAATATTCTGCTCAGAGAGAAGCTAGAAAGCTGCATTAATGAGTCTCATTTTACCATAACTAACTCTAAACCACAAAGCTACCTGCCTATTTAATGCTAAATATACAGTAAACAAACATCAACACTCACCATTAAAAGTTTATCAGCGCTTTGGTGACCATTTTTATATATTTTTTTGCAGTCCAATTAAAATGCCCCTATGTAAAAGTTCCTAATTTAGTTCAAAAAATGCTTTACCTAAAGGATCACTCCACTTATTTCTTCTTTTTTTAAAGGCTCATTTTACAAGTCCTCTATAGTTAAGGTTTACCATTTTTTAATGCATTCAGCTGATTTCGGCTAATTAGCAACTTTTTTCTGACAGTCTTAAAACATGATGAAATGACAGAAATGTCCAGCTCTAAACAGGAAAATGATCAAACTATTGGGTCATTTTTGAGCGAGATGCTAATGATCTAATGCTACTCACTGATCTATGCTAAGCTAAGCTAAAAGTGCTCCCGTCAGACCTGGAGAACTGCCAAGTCTATACAAAAGTGCTCAATTTTTTATTGCTCACGAAACCGGAAAGTGGGCGGTGGGGGTTGCGGTGATTGCGAACTACGCCGCCACCTGACCTCCTGAATGGTCAGGGGAGTCAGATCCTCTTGATTTTCCCGAATGACCAGGGGCGCCAGATCCTCTTTATTTCCTCGAATGGCCAGGGGCGCCAGATCCTCCCATATGTCCAGGGGTGCCAGATCCTCCTGAGCTCCATGAAAGGCCAGAGTGCCCGACCGAGTCCTACAAAAGGCTAGAGTCCTTGCCTGAGTCCTACGACAGGTCAGAGCCCCTGCCTGAGTCTCACGAAAGGTCAGAGTCGCCGTCTGAGTCCCACGAAAGCCAAGAGCTGCCACTTGAGTCGTGTGACTTCTCAGTGCCGCCATGGCTGTGTAACTTCCCAAAGCTGCCAGAGGTGTAAATTGCTTAAGCCGTGTGATTTCTCAGTGCCGCCAGATCCGTGTGACTTCTTAGTGCTTCCTGAACCTAAGCCTCCTGACCCACTGGGGTTAATGAACTGCCAGTGTTTCCTGAACCAAAGCTTTCTGATCCGCTGGGGTTATACAAACTGCCAGTGACTCCTGAACCAAAGCCTCGTGACTCACTGGGGTTATACAAACTGCCAGTGGCTCCTGAACCAAAGCCTCCTGACCCACCAGGGTTAAACGAACTGCCAGTAACTTCTGAACCTAAGCCTCCAGACCCACTGGGGTTACATGAACTACCAGTGTCTCCTGAACCCAAGCCTCCTGACCCACTGGGGTTGAATGAACTGCCCGTGCCTCCTGAACCTAAGCCTCCTGACCCAATGGGGTTTAATGAACTTCCAGTGCCTGCTGAACCTGAGCCCCCAGATCTACTTCAGCTCCACGCTCACGGCCCTCCGCAGCTCCATGCTCCAGGTACACCTCAGCTGCATGGTCCTGGCTCTCTGTCCTTCCCCCTGTTCCACCTCCACTCCACCTCCCTCCTGGTCTGCATTTACTGTAAGTAGCGTCTGGATGCCGCTTATAGAGGGGGGGCTCTGTTATGATTATCAGCAATCTAGCAGCTGCAGATCGCTAACGGACTACAAATTCACCATTTATGGACTACAAGCTCCAGTCATGCACCAGACACACAACCGGTTCCTGATCATGACTGATTGCAAACACACAGCCGAAGGATTGTCATAGATTGATTACATGGACTATAAATACAGTACAAACACACATTGTTGCTGAGTCTTGTTGAACTGTATGTGAACATTACAATGCGTTTTTCTTGCCTTGTTTTGCTGAGTGTTTTGACCTTCACTTTGTTTGTTTATGTACGTTGCCTGCTGCCTGCTGCCTGCCTGTTGACCTTCTGCCTGTTTAATTGACCACGACTCTGGATTGCCCATATACAGTACATCTGTTTGCTGATTTTTGTAACTCTTTATTTGGGGGTCTGCCAGCCAATTCACTTAAAATTTTACAATATGTTAAAAACTCAGCTGCACGTGTGTTAACTCACACATCATCTCGCTCTCACATTACCCCAGTACTCCAACAGTTACACTGGTTGCCTGTTAAGTCACGCATCGGTTTTAAAACCTTGATTTTAACTTATAAAGCTGTTCACGGTTCTGCTCCTGATTATATATGTAATTTGATATCTACCTCCTCTTCCTCATGTAATCTATGTTCCACTTCGGGGCTCACCTTGTTTCAGCCTCGTTGTAAACTTAGTACCATGGGAGGTAGGGCATTCTCTTATCGTGCACCTAAATTGTGGAATGCTCTCCCCACAAACATCAGGAATGCCAGTTCCCTGAACTGTTTTAAGAAACTCCTCAAAACTCATCTTTTTATTATTGCTTATAACTTATGAGGCTTTCTTTTATTCTGTATTTTATTCTTGTTTAAATTTTTTTAACCTGTACTTTTTGTGTATTTCATGTTCTACTGCGTTTTGATGCTCTTGTTAGCGCTTTGAGTCTAAGAAAAGCACAATATAAATAAAATTTATTATTATTATTATATTATTATTAAAAAATTATGATGGGGCACATTTATGCACAGTAGTCCTGTTTGTGAAAAATTTAACATGTATAAAACATACATTAAAACTTTACAATAATGGTCCATTAGTTTATGTTGATAAATGTATTTACTAACATGAACAAACAACGAGTAATACATTTATTACTGTATTTATTCATTTTTTGTTACCGTTAAGTTACTGTTATTTAAGCTAAATAACGTTAGTGTGCGTTGACTAATGTTAACAAGCACAACTTTGGCTTTTAATGCTTTTAAATAATTAGTTCATCTTGAACTACGAACAATAAATACTTTAGAAGATTAGTCATACTTCAAATACAACAACTAACATCACTACTAATGGACCATTATTATGAAGTGTTATTAAAAAGACAAATAATCAAATCTCTCAATATATATTATATCAAAAACTGCACATCCATGATGCGAATCTCCCGCTCTATTGGATTGAGATCTGGTGACTGTGAAGGCCATTTGAGTACAGTGAACTCATTGTCATGTTGTCATTGTCTGAGATGATTCACGCTTTATGACATGGGGCGCTATCCTGCTGGAAGTAGCCATCAGAAGATGGGTACACTGTGGTCATAAAGGGATGAACATGGTCAGCAACAATACTCAGGTAGGCTGTGGCGTTGACACGATGTTCAGTTGGTACTAATGGGCCCAAAGTGTGCCAAGAAAATATCCCCCACACCATTACACCACCACTACCAGCCTGAACCAACGATACACGGCAGAATCATATTTCAGGTTTTTTGACGCTACATTCTGACCCTACAACTCAAATGACGCAGCCGAAATTGAGACTCATCAGACCAGGTAATGTTTTTCCAATCTTCTATTGTCCAAATTTGTTGACTCTGTGTGGATTGTTGCCTCAGTTTCCCGTTCTTAGCTGACAGAAGTAGCACCCGTTGTGGTCTTCTGCTGCTGTAGCCCATCTCCTTCAGAGACGCTCTTCTGCATACCTCAGTTGTAACGCGTGGGTATTTGAGTTACTGTTGCCTTTCTATCAGCTCAAACCAGTCTGGCCATTCTCCTCTGACCTCAGCAAGGCATTTGACCCCCACAGAACTGCCGCTCACTGGATATTTTCTCTTTTTCGGACCATTCTCTGTAAACCCTAGTGATGGTTGTGCGTGAAAATCCCAGTAGATTCGCAGTTTCTGAAATACTCAGACCAACCCATCTGGCACCAACAACCATGGCACATTAAAAGTCACTTAAATCACCTTTCTTCTCCATTCTGATGCTCGGTTCGAACTGCAGCAGATCGTATTGACCATGTCTACATGCACTGAGTTGCTGCCATGTGATTGGCTGATCAGAAGTTTGCGTTAACGAGCAGTTGGACATGTGTACCTAACAAAGTGGCCAGTGAGTATACTGTATGGCAAGGGGAAAAAAGTTAAAATTCTGAAATTAAATGTTGCCGTTGACCTTTTAATTTTTTATTCTATGATATAACTTTCCACAAGAGACTGCAGTTTCTCTCAGCCTTGCACTGTAAAAAATACACAGTTCTTATAACGTCAAAATCACATTGTTGTTTCAATGTTAAAAAGCCTGGGATTTATATTTCTGAGATGTGCTTCAGATATGTGCACCTTTGTCCTGTTTGATGCAGAGCAATTCCTGACATTATCAGACAGAGGTGCAGGTAAACCACAACTCAATTCCTATGTCTTTTTTAAAGAGAGAGACAGAAAAAAAAAACATACCTGACAACTTTTAGACATATTTTATGCTGAAAACAGGGCTCCCGCATGCAGTGTGCACCCACACTAGGAGACTTTTTATATCCAGCAGAAAGCTTGGCTGGAGAGCTTAACAACCTGCAGAAACCAACAACACCAGGGAGGTGCAGGCCCAAGATGTGGAGGCACAGAAATGTCACATCAATGGTAAATCCCTGCTTTACCGCACCTACACATTTTCACAGCACTGCACAAAATGCTATTGTTATTTTACAGCAGTGAAATTCATAAGCATCATTTTACAAGGCAGGAGAAGGGAGGAGAAAATTCATTTTATTTTACATTCAGTTATGATGAGTATATAGTATGAATGTTAAAAATAATATTTCATTTCTTTTTATAATTATTATTACAGTAGTTATTAAGATCTTGTTATGTTTGTAGTAATAGTGTAATATTTATAGTGTTATGTTCGTGTATAGGAACATTTCACCCCATGTATTTTTCATTTTTAAATCCTCATGTCAATCAAAAAGGTCTATATGGAGTATATTTATATACATTTTTAACAATTATTATACATTTATGCTTACTTTTAAACTACTCCTTTTCAAAATGTTGCGGTGCCTAAAACTCAGCAATTTCATGCTTGTCTAAATGTTATTATTAAAGGCATTTTAATTTAAATTAGAATTTGACAGTAGAATTAGACAGACCAATTTATATACAGGTATTTATAAATTTATCAATAATTATTTTAAAATAATAATTAGCAATTAGCTAATAGTTTGAGGCCACACTGTAAAAAATACCTGTAAATTAGCAGTTTTTTTCATTCATTCATTTTTTTTCAGCTTAATCCCTTTATTAATCTGTGGTCGCCACAGCGGAATGAACTGCTAACTTATCCAGCATATGTCTTACGCAGCGTTTTACCCAGCCGCAACCCAACACTGGGAAACAGCCATACACTCTCATTCACACACATACACTACGACCAATTTAGTTTATTCAATTCACCTATATCACATGTCTTTGGACTGTGGGGGAAACCGGAGCACCTGGAGTAAACCCACCTGAACAAGGGGAGGACATGCAAACGCACAGAAATGCCAACTGACATAGCCGGGGCTCAACCCAGCGACCTTCTTGCTGTGAGGTGTTCGTACTGCACCACTGCGCCCTTTCCATATTTTGTGATTTATATTAATATTTTTCCCTGTTTATTTATGCTTTTGAATTGCATTATGGGACACTGATCTTTCTTCCAACAACTTTTAACCTTGAAAAGTGGAAAAAGTGACTTTTATTGAAATTTTTAATAGTTTAAAGTCGTATATTGTCTGGGTTGGTGTTGTATATTACGAAAACCTTGCACTAAACTGCCAGTACATTTTCTGTTATTTTACTTATTTCTCTTTACATTTCTTATACATTATATAATTTTAAACTATGAAAATGTTAATAAATGTCACTTTTAAACTCAAATAAAGTTGAATTTTCAACATCAAAAGTCGACAGAGCAGAGATCAAGACACAATTCACAACCGTAAATAAACGGAAAATTACAAAATACAAAAAACATATTTTTTACAGTGCTATACAGTACAATAACATATAATGGGAATAAAATAAACTTTAAAAATTCAGTTACCACTGTCAATTGAGCTACTACTTCACATTTACATGATAGAGACGTTTTAAAAGCCTCAATCTGATTTGTCACAATCCCACAATGCACTTGTGCTGCATGCTAAGTGCTGCTACAACCACAGCCAATAGCACAAACACATCTCTAAATCAATCAGACATCCTACTGAACACTTGTGGTGAAACCACATATTTTCAATAGCATCCCTGATGACTTAACCGTTCATTAAATGCTTAACAAAAAACAAGCACACAGGCAACTTCCACGCAGTCTTAAATACAAACTCATTGTATGTAACATGTAACAAAAAAATTTGTTTATTTTATAAATTATAAGTTGTAGCTCTTTTTTTTTTACTATGTGTATTTAACAATTTAACAGATTATTAAATGTTATGACACTGTAAAAATCTGCGAATATACATTTCTGGAGAGTCGTAGAGCAATTTTTTTACTATGTGTATTTAACAGATTATTAAAAGTTACTACACTGTAAAAATCTCCTTATATACCCCTATATACATTTCTGGAGAGAGTTGAATACGTGCCAGAAGCTATTTTTTTGCAGTTTTTGTTTTCGTGAAACCACCAGAAGGCCACTGTGTATGCTTTTTGAGATCTCAAATTTCTCTCGCGGGTGCCATTTGTACCTGCCTGTCTCCAAATCCACTGGTCACTGTCAACTGACTGACCGATCAGCTGACCCAATCTCCTCCTTCCCAAAACCCAACCGACAATGTTTTGAAAAAAGCACCAATTGACCCGCCCACCTACTTCCCTAAACCCAACCGACAGTGTTTTCAAAAGCAATCCAGAAAATGAAAAGTCAGATTTTTACCACGTTTTCAGATTTTACCACATTCTCACCCTGTTATTTACTTGTTTATTTAATTTTTTGGCTTTTGGAACTGTTCTTCACCAGACTCGAACCCCATTGTCGTGGTCAACTCCGATTCACGTCACAAGTCCGCCAGCGTATGCGGAGAGCCACTGGGCAAACTGGTAAAAGCGAAAAAGCCGTCCACATAGAGGTAAGCAGCCAGCTGTTAAGCGCGAAAAGGAACGGCGCCATACCGCCCCGTAGAGTTCGTTTTAAAGACAAAATGCAGCCATACTCACTTCTGGCTATTTTGTGATCTCCAGAAATGTATATAGGGCTACGTTTCCAGAATGAGCATATGTTGAAAAACTGCTGGGTTCCACACAGTTACTTCATGTTGTCCAAACACAAATCGATTTAACTTAATGTTTTTACAAATTTAAGTGGATTGAACAAAAATATAATAATTCTGTTGCTTCAACTCATTTTAAATAAGTAGTTTGAACAAGCAGTAAAAGTAATTTTTGTTAATCATGTTAAAAAAACAAGGTCTTATGGAATATTGTAAGTGTTTTATTTTAGAAGCAGTTAAACACAGCATAAAATCTTTGTCGAACGTTAATAAACTAACAGTACTTTATCAAATAAAATGTAATTTAATACTGAAAATGTGATATATACTCCTGAGGTGAGATTGCAGCTCTTTTTCTGCCTGGATGCTAACAATGAACAATAAATGTAAACCATTCATTAATACTATTTTGTTTAATATGACATTTACTAGTTTATATTTTAAATTAAAGTTATAATTGTTAACTATCCGACACAAACAGTGAACAACTGTAGTTTTAACTATTTGCATTTAACAAAGATGAACAGATTACTTAAATGTTATAGAATGTTAACAAACAAGACCTTATTGTTAAGTGTTTTACTTCAGGACTCGACACACCATGAAACCTGTGTCGAACTTAAATAAACAAACTGTACATTGTTAAATAAAACGTAATTCGATACTGAAAATGCGATATAAACTGCTGAGGCCAGACTGCGGCTCCTTTTCTGCTTGGTTGCTAACGCACAAACTTCTGGAAAGGAACACACACACACACAAGCACACACATTTGGGCACACATCTTTATGGGGACTTCCCATAGCTGTAATGGTGTTTTTACTGTTGAAACTGTATCTTCTATCCTACAAACCCAACAGTCATAGGAAATAATTAGCATTTTTACAATGTCAAAATATTTAATATTGTGCGATTTATGCGCCGTTTTCCTCATAGGGACCAAAAAAATGTCCAAAATTTACTGGTATTGCTATAGTTATGGGAACATTTGGTCCTCATAATGTAAGCAATACAAGGTACACACACACACACACACAATCTCAACACATTTCAAATCAAAATCATTTACGATTTCTATCTTCATAAAAAGTTACTAGACTCAACAAAATGCATAATTTAACTCCAAGGATGTCCTTTTTTCTCAGATGTAGCTAATATCTGGTGTAAAATCTGCAATATAAGCATAATCAGTAACACACAAGCATTGCGTTTTACCTTCCGAGATGGGGCAGGTTAGCACCTGAGCACTATAGGAGCTGAGCGGAGCCACACGGGCCGAGTGTTTCTTCATTCTCTCCTCTGTTCTTCAGAGTCCTGAGCTTTTAGAAGTGTGTGTGTGTGTGTGTTTGAGCAGCACGGCTCAACTCCTTCGGCAAACCCACTTCATCCCCACGCGCATCTTCTCCTGTCACTCCCACAGACTCTTTTTTGTTCCTCTTGATATATCGCTGCTGTTACTGCGCTCTTTCTGCTCCCTGACAAACTTACTTCTGTTCTCTGACACGGCTCACACACACACACTCACAGCATGGCGCACACAATGGTACATGGTAGATGTTGCGCTGTCATGCTGCTTTCCTGCGTCTCCTATTGAGACTGAGCTTTAAGTGTGTGTGGAAAGCAATCATCCCCTTCATATCATTCTCTCTCTCTCTCTCTCGCTTTAGCTCTGTCTCCGCCTCTTCTCTGAGTATCCTTTGCTGTGTTTGGAAGGTAACCAAGCAGCTCAGGCTAATTATGCTGCATTGGCCCTGCTCCCCTTTTGCTCTGTTTTACTGCTTCAAACCTCTGTTTTCTTGTAGGTTGACACATTTCTTGGATTGATAAAAGCAGGATGTTAAGGATGCGTGATTTAGTAGAGTGGAAAAGTGTTTCTTGCGTTCTCTGTTCTTGTCCAATCATGGTATTTCTTTCCTTCATCATCAGCTCTCCACTTGAAGGCCCTTCACTGTTCACTTTAGCTGAGGTCTTATCTTGCCATCTGAGTCTCTGTTTAGCATTATGCTAATAAATCCGCGCACAGAGCCTTGGGGGACGCCATGAAAAAGTACAGCTTCTAAACATGCTGTGCCTTTCTGGATAGAACAATTCAACCACTCTACTACACATTATCCTCTCAATGTGTCAGAAATCTTGGATCAGTACTTTTGTTTAGTTTTGATTTAAATTTTGATAGGTGGGTGGCACAGTGGCTTGTTAGCACAGTTGTCTCACAGCAAGTAGGTCGCTGGTTTGAATCCCAGCTGGGTCAGTTGGCATTTCTGTGTGGAGTTTGCGTGTTCTTCCTGTGTTCAGGTGGGTTTCTTTCAGGTGCTCTGGTTTCCCCTACAGTCCAAAGACATGCGCTACAGGTTAATTGAATAAACTTAATTGGCCATAGTATACTGTATGTGTGTATGGGTGTTTCCCAGTACTGGGTTGCTGCTGGAAGGGCATGCACTGCGATAGGATGTAGTATTTGTTTTCCCTTAATATAAAAAAAAACCTTCATTTAAAAACTATCTTTGACTAATATTTAAATTTGTTTGATGATCCGGAACATTAAAGTGTGACAAACATGCAAAAACAATAAGGAATCAGTAAAGGGGACAAACATTTTTCACATGTGCCATGGTTGTTGGTCTGAGTATTTCAGAAACTGTTGATCTACTAGGATTTTCACACACAACATTCTCTAGGGTTTACAGAGAATGGTCAGAAAAGGAGAAAATATCCAGTGAGCGGCAGTTCTGTGGGCACAAATGCCTTGTTGATGCCAGAGGTCAGACGAGAATGACCGGACTGGTTTGAGCTGATAGAAAGGCAACAGTAACTCAAATAACCACTCGTTAAAACCGAGGTATGCAGAAGACCATCTCTGAACGCACAGCAGGTGGAACCTTGAGGCGGATGGGCTACAGCCCACTCCTGTCATCTAAGAACGGGAAACTGAGGCTACAGTTTGCACAGACTGCCTGCCAGTTGCCTGGTCTGATGAGTCTCAATTTCTGCTGCGATTTTCGGATGGTAGGGTCAGAATTTGGTGTCAACAACATGAAAGCATGGATTCATCCTGTCTTGTATCAACAGTACAGGCTGGTGGTGGGCCTACTAGTACCAATTGAGCATCGAGTCAAAGCCACAGCCTACTTATTGTTTCTGACCATGTCCATCCCTTCACGACCACAGTGTACCCATCTTTTGATGGCTACTTCCAGCAGGATAATGCACCATGTCATAAAGCTCGAACCATCTCAGACTGGTTTCTTGAACATGACAATGAGTTCACTGTACTCCAATGGCCTCCACAATCATCAGATATCAATCCAATAGAGCACATTTAGGATGTGGTGGAATGGGAGATTCACATCATAGATGTGAAGCAGACAAATCTGCCGCAACTGCGTGATGCTATCATGTCAATGTGGACCAAAATCTCTGAGGAATATTTTCAGTACCTTGTTGAATCTATGCCACGAAGGATTAAGGGAGTTCTGAAGGCAAAAGGGGGTCTAACCCGGTACTAGTAAGGTGTAACTAATAAAGTGGCCGGTGAGTGTACATCCTATTAGGAAAGCAGTAAATATTCTATACAAAATTATCCATAAAGATTCTGAATTCTTTACAAAGAAAGTAGATAAAATGTCAAGACCTTTCTGTGATCTATTTCTGCATTTCTCTTGGGGGTTTCTGAGCATTACAGTTATAAATAGTTAGTTTAAAAATATGTAGAAAGTGAAAAAGTTCATCAGGGAAAAACTGTGGTGGAAAACATTATGTTTATAATGAAAAAATCTTTAAGAAAGTCCAAAGAAAAAAAAAACAATAATTGACTGCTAAAACAGTCAGTACTCATCATTCTGTCAAGGGACCACAGATGAAAAATATTCTCATGTACTAATAATAATAAACCGATTTTTTAATTTTCTGAGAAATGTGGTCAGAATACTGTATGCTTCAGCCTTATGGAAAATAGCAGCTTAAACATTTCACGAAATCTCTCATTTTCTGTGCTTTGAGAAAAAATGGTTTAGAACATCATAAACAATAACAGAAGTTTTCTTTTATTGTGAACTGTCCCATAAAGTGTATTTTATTGAGTGAGCTGACTGTACTGAGATTTTATCGGGCTTAAGGGAGTCTTCAAATGTGATTCCGGTATCGAGTAGACCTTTAGCAGGTCTGCCTGGTCAAAGCAGAGTCCATTACAAGCCGCCCTTGTCTGCGGTTTTCATGGCCTTGCATTTAATACGTCTCAATGATGCTCGTTCCAGTGGCCTCAGTTGTGCACTTGATTAGCGATTCACCCACACACGCCTACATCTGTTTCTTCCCATCACACACAGCACATCACATATACATAAAGCCTTTCGCCTCTCATTCATTTATGCCAGCTTTATTTAACACCACGAACACAAACATGCACTGCTGATAGTAACACATTGCGGTGCTCTGCATACTCCTGAGCTCAAATGAAGCTTGTTTGCTTAGCCAGCACTCATTACACTGGCAAATCTGTGGAAGAGTCAGATTTCTCGGATGGGCTCAAAAAGTGTCACCCAAACAGCGGCACTGCTTGTTCTGTGCCAGGAAATGCGTTTTGCCTGCATTGTATGAGTCTTAGCAATTTTGTCTTATTCCCTACTCAAAAACATAGATTTGCCTTTAAATACTAATCCTAATGTTACAGAATGAAACATTAAAATGTTGCATGTTAATGTATATTGGCACTACTTACAGCAAAGTCCACTTTTTGTACTTCGTTTAGGGGTAAAAATAATACCTGAGCATTGGTGAAGTATGCTGGTAGTAAACATCCTAGTTATGTCCGTGCTGTTGAGAGTGACTTTTATTTATTCATTCATTTTCTTTTCGGCTTAGTCCCTTTATTAAATGGGGGGAGGGGGTCGCCACAGCGGAATGAATCGCCAACTTATCCAACATATGTTTTACGCAGCGGATGCCCTTCCAGCTGCAACCCATCACTGGGAAACATCCATACACACTCATTCACACACATACACTACGGACAATTTAGCTTACCCAATTCACCTAGCGCATGTCTAAGGACCACGCGAGCACGGGGAGAACATGCAAACTCCACACAGAAATGCCAACTGACCCAGCTGAGGTTTGAACCAGCGACCTTCTTGCTGTGAGACGATCATGCTACCCACTGTGCCACCATGACTCCAGTGACCTTTATATAATTACAAAAAAAGTTCTGATATACTTTCTTTAAATTATTAAATTGCAGTGGCAGTGAAATGAACAGCAGTTTTGTCATTTTGTCATATTTTCCATAACCTTTACTTGTTTCAAACCAGAAAACAGTAAGATATTTTGAGGAAAGTTGAAAAGATGTAACCCTTGACTTTCATAGTATTTTATTATAGAAGTTGGGGTTGCACAATATATCCTTTCAGCATAGTTAAATCGCAATATACAATACACATACGCAATAGTCAGAATCTGCAATGTCGAACCAGTATTATAATTGACCAGTAGCCACATTTGAAAACACTCATGATTTGTGGAGTTATTGCAACGCTTAACCATAAAAGTTACCAAAACATTTACAGAGTATATACAGGAATCAGAGTGAAATTCAATACCTTTAAGTCTTTTTCCATACATTTTAAGACCATATAACCAATTTAACACTGGCAAGATTTTAACTTACAGTATATTAACTAAATATTAATGAAAGAAACTAATCTAAAACATTCATATCCTGAATAAAAATCTATTTATTCAGCAGGTTGGCGCCTATAGCACTGCAGAAATAATGGTGTTGCCTTGGTTACTGCAGTAAACAAAGCAGCATGATGTTAAACAGCATGGTGTTTGTGATTGGTCTATTATATTTTATATAGAAGCACTTTTTTTTTTGCAAAATCATCCCAATGTATAGAAAATTATGATTTATTTCCAAAAAGAGCTATTCATTTCATCTGGTGAAATTATATCTTTAATATTGCAATATATATCATAGAAAAATAAAATATTGCAATGTCAGTTCTTTCCAATATCGTGCAGCCCTAATGAAAGTCAATACAGGTTTTCAGCATTCGTCAAAATACCTTCTTTTTTGTTCAACAAAAAAAAGAAATGTTTGGAACCATTTGAGCGTGAGTAAAGAGTGAGTAAATGTTCCTTTTTAAGGGAACTATGCCTTTAAAAAAGCAACTTATCGAATCTTAAATACTGAACAATGTTGGGAAAAGGGGCGTCATGGTGGCGCAGTGAGACAGCAAGAAGGTCGCTGGTTCGAGCTTTGGCTGGGTCAGTTGGCATTTCTGTGTGGAGTTTGCATGTTCTCCCCGTGTTCGCGTGGGTTTTCTGCCCGGTGCTCCGGTTTAGGCTATAGGTGAATTGGGTAAGCTAAATTGTCTGTAGTGTATGTGTGTGAATGAGTGTGTTTCCCAGTGATGGGTGGCAGCAGGAAGGGCATCCGCTGCATAAAACATATGCTGGACAAGTTGGCGGTTCATTTCACTGTGGCGACCCCAGATTATTAAAGGGACTAAGCCAAAAATAAAATGAATGAATGTTGGAAAAAGCAGTTTTTTCCAACATTTTTCAGAATATCTTATTTTGTGTTTTGTGAAATAAATTCATAAAGTTTATAAACTGCTTGAATGTAAATGAGAGTAAATGGTGAAGACATTTTTATTTTTGGGTGAACTGTCCCTTTAAATAAAGCAGCTGTACAGTATTATTATGCAACCATATTGCATTTACTCGTGGAGATCTGACCTTGATGGACTGAACATAAAATACTTTTAGATGAATATTTTCAAAGAGTGCAGAGCTACAAAGTGATGCCCACCTATTACATCATCATCATAGACCAAACGGTAATTTAACAGTTTCTAAAAGTCAAGTTGAATATGTTCCTAAAAATTTGCTTGGGCAAAGTTGTTTTAAACTTATTAAAGAATCTAAATAAACTTTTATTTCAGGATAGATCTTGTTAGAAATTTGAAACATGTTCTTCACCCTACAAAGTTGCGAAACTGTAATGTACACATTTCACTGCAGGTAAAATAAATTTTACGTGTCTGAACGTTAGTTCCTTTTACAGGGACATATAATCAATATAATATAATAAATGAATAAATGATTAAAAGAAAGAACTGCACAACACTAAATAAAAATCACAAAACAGCTTAACTCTGTCTATGATTTGTAATTGAATATGTTTGCCTTAACTATCTGTCTCCATATAGACAACTTTTCTGGTGTGGTCAGTTTGCTCAGAAGCTCACCTTGTACAGTGTTATACTTGTGATACAGTGCGCTCAGGTTTAAGTCTGGTAAAACATGGTTCCACAAAAGGGATTAAAGCGATGTAAAATCAAGGTCAAACTATGTGGTCGTAGTGCGCTTTTCTCTTACGTTTGCTTTCATAAAAACTATTGCTTGAGTTTAAGCAAGGGTTTAGTTCAGTGGTATGACAGGCCCCGCCTTCTCATGCATATGTACATGCTGGACGTGTATCTGAAACACACAACAAAACGTACCCTAGGTAACTTATTTCAGATTCTCAAAATTGTAGACAGTGCCTTCTAGTGGATTTGTCATCTGAAACATGCATGTACCCGGAGGAATGTATTTTTTACGTTTCACAAAAATGTAGATTGAGATCCTCTCTTTTTGTTGGGACAAAATTACATATAGTTGATATGATAGTTGACTGTAAAAACATTTGAATCAGTATTTTCACAATATGGCACAATTAATGTGTAGATTTGGCTTCATATTGTGTCTGCGTCATTGAATCTTCAATCTTTTTATGAATGTAACATTCATTCAATCATTTTCTTGACGGCTTAGTCCCTTTATTAATCTGGGGTTGCCACAGCGGAATGAACCGCCAACTTATCCAGCACGATTTTACACAGCGGATGCCCTTCCAGCCGCAACCCATCTCTGGGAAACATCCACACACTCATTCACTACGGACAATTTAGCCTACCCAATTCACCTATACCACATGTCTTTGAACTGTGGGGGAAACCGGAGCACCTGGAGGAAACCCATGCGAACGCAGGGAGAACATGCAAACTCCACACAGAAACGACAACTGACCCAGCCCAGCCAAGGTTCGAACCTGCGACCCAGCGACTGCGCCACTGCGTCGGCATGAATATAACATTACTTTTCTAATTTTAGTTATTTAAATTTAATTATTTTAGATTAGTTTTACAACTGTTTATACATTTTATTGTCTTTCCATGTCCACAAAATCCACATACTGTACAATTCTTTCTGTTCAGTCAACCAATTTTGCATTCAATCACGTATACATCAATATCTTTCCTGTGTTTGCACCTCTTCACACTCATAAAACATAAACCCCAGCAGTGCATAGAGAGAGAGAGAGAGAAATCTCAATAGACAGATTCATAATTCCGCAGCCCAAGTGTAAGCTTATATTACACATTCACACAATCTTGATGATGGATTTTATGCCAACAGTGCGTATATCTTGTGATGCCAAAAAGAAAATGAAACCATGGCCTTTTTAATGACTTAACTTTTCTCTTGCTTATATATTATTAATACGCTGCAGCCACTAAACAATAATTTACTTTACCGAGTGACAGACCTCATGCGTGGAAAATGGAAAAGCACATAAATCTTGTTTTTTTCAGGATCTCTTTTTCAAACGGACACCTGCCAATTGAGATGCCTGTTGTTTTTCGTCCCAGTGCCCTCCTCCTTTTTGCATCCTGCCATAGCAACGCCTGGACCCTTGTGTTCCACCTTGGACACTGGCATCACTGCCTCATTCAGCACCTTTGTCATTCAGATCAGTGCCATGTTCCTCCACCATTGTCTACAGACCTGCTGCGTCCTTTATGCACGTCTATTAGCACTGCACCCACACGCTATGAGTGTTACACACTTCAGGAGCGATTCGTCAAAACCCTCCAAAAGACTTACGAGAGCTGATGACCTGTAGGATTTGCATAAACATGAACTTTCACATCTTTATTGCTTTAGATCATGAGTTAGTTTTGGAAAAAAAAATCTAAAAGGTCACAGTTATCTGGTCTTCTAACCAATATGTCAACACCTCTGTAAGAAGCAAAGTTATAATAATGATAAAAAATGTATTATTAAATAATATTATCTAATAATTATAAGGGCATTTTAACTTACTAAATGATACAGTACAAAAAGTAAGATGACATTTATAGATGAATTATACAATTTAAAGATATTATCAAAAACGTTTAAACATTCATTCATTTACTTTTCGGCTTAGTCCCTTTATTAATCTAGGGTCACCACAGTGGAATGAACCGTCAACTTATTCAGCATATGTTTTACGCAGCGGATGCCCTTCCAGCTGCAACCCATCACTGGGAAACATCCATACACATACGGGTGCTTCAAGGATCAGTTTTAGGCCCTTTGCTGTTTACAATTATTGCTGAGACATTATTAGAAGACATAAGATCAGTTTTCACTGCTATGCAGATTATACTCAATTATATATTTCAACTAAACCTGATGAGATGTCTGAACTGTCTAAGCTAACTGGGTGTATTAAAGATGTTAAAGACTGGATGACCAACAATTTTCTTCTCTTAAACTCAGACAAAACAAAATTATTACTTATTGGGCCTAAATCCTGTACACAGCAGCTCTCACAACTCAACCTGCAATTAGAGGGC
The DNA here is from genome assembly GCA_903798205.1 of Danio tinwini. Classification (NCBI taxonomy): domain Eukaryota; kingdom Metazoa; phylum Chordata; class Actinopteri; order Cypriniformes; family Danionidae; genus Danio; species Danio tinwini. The sequence goes on from CAIGQZ010032689.1 coordinate 1,622,698, forward strand.
TACAAAGTTAGCGTTAGCTTTACTATAAAAGATCTGGGTGTCATTTAAAACAGTAAGTTAACTTAATCATATATCCCATGTCACAAAAACTGCCTTCTTTCATCTGAGAAATATTGCGAAGTTACGAAGTGTGCTATCCATATCAGATGCAGAAAAGCTAGTCCATGCTTTTATGACTTCTAGGTTGGATTACTGTAATGCTCTGTTTGCTGGTTGCCCAGCATCCTCTATTAACAAACTTCAGCTAGTACAAAATGCAGCTGCCAGAGTTCACCAGGTCTAGAAAATATGATCATATCACCCCAATTTTATCCTTCTACACTGGCTGCCTGTTAATTTTCGTATTGAATATAAAATATTGCTTCTTACCTATAAAGCTTTAAATAATCTAGCTCCTGTTTATCTAACCGACCTTCTGTCTCGCTACAATCCAACCCGCTCTTTAAAATCTCAAAACTCAGGGCTTCTGGTAGTACCTAGAATAGCAAAGTTGAGTAAAAGAGGTTGAGCCTTCTCATTTATGGCCCCTAAACTCTGGAATAGCCTTCCTGACCATGTCCGAGGCTCAGACACACTCTCGCAATTCAAAACTAGATTAAAAACCTATCTTTTTAGCAAAGCATACACTCAATGCATCACTTAGTGGTATGACGCATGATGTGCCCAGGCCGGGATTAAGAATTCAGAGGCTCCTGGGCACAATGTCTTGTGGGGCCTTCTACAAGGCCGCACCCCTATAGTTGAAGTAAAAAATAAGATTAATATAATATTTTTAAAATAAAGTTAATCTATAATATTTTGCCCACATTTTTTAAATAAATGACATAGTACATATATTTATAGTCATCAAAGATTTACCTGATTTAAAAAGCATTTAAAGCACACTTTGATAAAAAAAAATACTAATAAAACTAGTGAAAATTGATGTTTTTTAATATACTTGTTCAAGTTCACTGAAGCTGTACTAAAAATTTATATTTAAGGGTATTTTAATGTATAACTTCTACAAACTTATAATGCATATGATTTGGATATAACACCTCTCCAACCCAATTCTATGAATCTGAGTCTTCCATAATACACACACTTATTAATGATTCCTACAGTCTCCCTCGTGATGAAGAAAAGTATAGGCACAAAGCACTGGATTATAAAGCTGAAAGTATCTGAAATCACACACACTATACCTGTTCTTTCCTGTCTCTCTCCTCTTCAGGGGCTTTTTCTGACTCTCTCTCTCTGTCTCTCTCCATGAGGTCGGAGAATATGGGTGAAGCAGGGCGACTAACATTGTAAATACAGATTAATTATATTAAGATGTCGCTAACATTTAACACCAGGTGGAAAATAATTGTTTATAGAATATTTATTATTATTATCCTTATTAAATATCTTGTGACTCATTTTCTATACTTTATTTACATTTTTAAACAAAAACATTTCCTTTTCCTTTTGAAAATAAATGTATTTCCAATCTGATATGTAATGGGGGAAAAAAGAAGAACGTGTTCATCAGACGCTGGATTCGAACCGCGTTCATGATCGGTCGCATCAAAACACGTTACCATGCTCTTTATGAGCTACACCACACCCACCTGCTGTCTATTGCGCTCTTAAGTTATGTTGTCTCTGTTGATCAAACGGCACTGGCGGGAAGCACTCAACTAGCTCATTCCAACGAGGTGCGCTATTTGCACTTAGCCTAAATAGACACTCCAAAATCAGCATTTTTTCCACCCCTCGCAGGGGCCCCAAGTGCGCAGAGGCCCCTGGGCCTGTGCCCATAATGCCCATTGGTTAATCCGGCCCTGGATGTGCCCCACACAGGTTTTTTTATTATAAATTTTTTTATTCTTCACTTAAGCCAAATGGTAACCCACAACTCGCCGCTGTCGCCACTGTCTTGCATGTCTGTAGTTGATCTGTAGAGCTGCACATCGATGGAATTGCTCTTCAGTGTTTGGACTCTCAGTAGTGATTATTAAACCACACTGACCTTTTTTTTTTGCTAAAAAGAGCTGCACATCGATGGAATTGCTCCACAGTGTTTGGACTCTCAGTAGTGATTATTAACCACACTACACTGAGCTAAACTGAACTTAAACACTGAAAACTGAACTGACACTGTTTCAATTTACTATAATCTTCTAAGTAAAGTTGCTTTGACACAATCTACATTGTAAAAGTGCTATAGAAATAAAGGTGAATTGAATTGAATTGAATACACACTCATTAACACACATACACTACGGACAATTTAGCTTACCTAATTCACCTATACCACACGGGGAGAACATGCAAACTCCACACAGAAATGCCAACTGACCCAGCCGAGACTTGAACCAACAATCTTCTTGCTGTAAGGTAATCGTGCTACCCACTGCGCGATGGCCTTATCAAAATAAATTTAACATTTAAAAAATAAATAAATAAATTTATGAAATTAAATGTCTAAACTATGAGTTTAATTATAATTAAGACAAAATTTCAAAACATTGACTTTTTTAAAGTAATATTTATAAAATCTAAGTAAAACACTGCATCATGAAATAATGTCACCACAACATGCTTTGATTTTACTTTAACTCAAATTTGAAATGTTAAAGTTAATCATATTTACACTTTTTTAAGTTATGATTTAATTTGGCGACAGGGTGGCTCACAGCAAGAAGGTCACTGGTTTGAGTCCTGGCTGGGTCAATTGGCATTTCTGTGTGGAGTTTGTATGTTCTTCTCATGTTGGCGTAGGTTTCCTCTAGGTGCTCTGGTTTCCCCCACAGTCCAAAGACATATGCTGTATAGGTAAATTGAAGAAAGTAAACTGGCTGTAGTGTACTGTATGTGTGTGAATGGAGGAGTGTATGGGTGTTGCCCAGTGCTGGGTTGCAGCTGGAAGGGCATCTACTGTGGAAAACATATGCTGGATAAGTTGGCGGTTCATTCCGCTGTGGAATTTATTCATTCATTCATTTCGACCCCTGATAAATAAAGGGACAAAGTTGAAGGAAAATGAAGGATTTAACTTACTGTTTTAAGACAGTTTAGTCAGAAATTACCTGTAAATTTAATTTTTTACCAAATTTACCAATTTTGAAACTTATTTTAAAGTGTTTTTAAAGTGTATTTTAAAGTCATAAGATAAATATGAAATAAAAAGTCTAATGTATGTTATACTATATCAGAGTTATGTTTTGATGTAATAACTATTATCATTCTGGGATATATTTATTAACATTTTTTAATTCATAATTAGATTTTTTTGTGGCAGAAATAGGCTTTCAAAAACAACTCAATTTGCCGACATCAAACTTTCAGTTAATTGATTTCCAAAGCATTTTTTGATTCTGAACCTGTTAACTGTATTAATGTTTAGGTTAGTTTCAGCTAGTAAAGGTATAATTTACCATTTACTTACCCTTCTTTTTTTTCACAGACCTAAGAATATATTTTGAAAGCTGACTTTAATAGTATTTGAAAGTGTTCCTACTATGCATACCAGTTTCCAACATACTTATCAACATCATATCTTTTGTGTTCAACAGAAGATAGAAACTTTTAAAGTTTTGGGACCATTCGAGGGTGAGTAAATAGTGAGTTTAAATAGGTTTTTTTTTTGGGTTGAACTGTTCCTTTAAACTCTGATTATAGCTGGTGGTGTATTGGATTAATTACTTGACTGGCTCATCCCAACAATGAAAACAAAAAATTATATGATTTATTTTATTTTTTTATTGATTAAACAGGGGAGTACAGAAGAAGAGGGATGTCTTAATAGCTTTGGTATTACTTTGTATAGAAGTCAGGGAATCATAAAAAAAATTAGATCAATGAGAAATAGTTTACAATTTGGTACAGTCGGCATGCATTTTGTTTTGTGGATGTGGTACTTTCCAAATAAAATTAGATTTTTTTTTGTTGTTTTGTCTATTTCCAATAAATCAGAGTTGCAATCCATAAATAAAACCATTTTATCAGTTATATTGATAAATTTATAATACACTTCAAAAAGTAACAAGGAAACTTGGGACCAAAACCGTTTTGTGTAACTGCAACTGAAAAATAAGTGAAGAATTGTTTCCGGTTCCATTTTACAAAAACAACACAAGGGTGAAAAAAACCTTCCTTAAACTTACTAATAAAATCATTGCATGGATAGTATCTATGTAATATTTTAAAAATTGTTTCTTTTACTTTATTAGGAATTATGTATTTTGTAATATCTGACCAGATTTTGGGGAAAAAAAAGAATGAATGCTTGTTTCTATTTAACCATTGATATTGGAGGCACACTTTTATCTGCAGTTAGGATTTTCTTGATATAATTGTTATTATTATTTTTTTATCCATGATAGAAAGACCCTTAATAGTAAGCTCTGGAAGTAAGCCAGATACATGGTTATATATTTTTGTCGTTTTAAAAAGGTAAAGTAATTTTGGGGAGATGCAATGAACACATTTTTTTGTATTCATTCAAATAATTTTTAATCCAAAAGTTTTAATAAATTTACTGTAATTATATAAATCCCCAACATGATTTGATAAGCCTGTAACAAAAATGTATCCTTTTTAACATAATCATTCCAAAATATGGACTTGTTTTTGAATAAAATATACTGATTGTTCCAGACAATACACAAGTGAGGGGAAAAGTTATGCTTATAAATCAGTTTCCATGTATTCAATGCTTATTTATGAAAATTGGACATCTTAATAGGAATTAAAAAAAACACTTAAAATGACAAGTTAGTAAAACGTGAAGGCCACCACATTTTTTAAAGATAGGAATGCTAACTGTTCCAGTCAGTGGCTTTCTACAGGAAAATTAGGCCTCTTCAGAACCGTTTTAAAATGAGAAGAGTGACACCTTGCGGCCAGGAGAAAGAGCAACTTTTTTTTTTTTAGTTCAAACATAACGCTGCTTAGGTAACCATAACTAAACGTTTATTGTGTGTGTGTGTGTGTGTGTGTGTGTGTGTGTGTGTGTGTGTGTGTGTGTGTGTGTGTGTGTTGGGACCAAATATCCCGAGTATACCAGTGCATTTTGACCTTGAGGGGACATTCCTTTGGTCTCCAAGAAAATGTGAAAAATGGTTTATAAATCACAGAGAACCAAGTATTTTTAATATATGTAAAAATGGAGAATGTTTCCTGTGAGGGTTTTGGGTAGAATACTCTGTTAACTTTACAGTGTAAAGTATAAAATCAGTATGTCTAGGGGAGTCTCCAAAAAGATAACTGTACAAGTGTGTGTTTGTGTACCTAAAAACACAGATCCTTACTATATTAGCTTGAATTAAGAGTATAGTTCTCCCAAAACTGAAAATTCTGTCATTATCTTTTATAATTCTATCACCCTTAGTACCAAAATTTGACTTTCGTTTTAATTTTGAACACACAAATATATATTTTAAAGAAAACTGAACAACTGTAGCCCTTAACTTTCATCTTTCTTCAAAATATTCCATAAAGATATTACGTAAATAGTGAGTAAACCGTCATTTTTGGGGGGTAAACTATGCCTTTAATGACCGAGTGAAGAGTTATATGCCAAATGACCAGGCGGGGGCAGTGCAGGAGTGGACAAAGTATTATATATTCCTGCGGTTTTGTGCTGATCTTGCAACATTTGAACACCGTTTCATGCAGTTACAAACAGCAATGTATCAGAGATTCACTGAGGCTAAAACTGATTTTGAGGTTTTCAATGTTTAAGATGACAATCAGTGACCCAGAAAAACAAGCAACAGCATATATCATATAGTAATGCATAAAAATGTCAATGACTGTAAGTGAAGTGCACAGAGACGACCAAAAGTTTGGAAATGCCTCAGGGAAAAGTGAGGACAACATCTGCATAAAACCTTATTATTTTGTGATGATTTCATGCATTAACGAGAGTCAGTAAAGATTATGCACACAATTTATTATATAACAATATACACAAACTTGAAAATACCAGGGATACTTATGTATAAAATCTAAACTGTATTCATATTGTGTGCTAACCTTGACTAGCTCATGAGAAAGCAAACCTGTTTATTTAGTAATCAGGCATAAAATAGGCATGACTGATGTATACTAGACTTTAACATGCCATTAAAAAGAAAATCATTATTGCCGCTCTTTAATAGTTTAACATTATTTCTACATTTATGCCAAGACTGATAAGGATTTATGCTGATATTGTACAAAAGCGCACTTTGCCTGGGGTATTTCCAAACTTGGAGGAAACAATGTCAAAACAAATCAGTTTTAAAAGTTTATTTCCACATGTCATACAGCTTATGTAAACACTATTAGAATTCAATCACAACAAACTATGTAATAATATTTCTGGCTGGTCACACTGCATTTATAACGCACAAATCTGTTTATTAAGATGAAAGTTTAATTCAGGAAAAAAAACTACATCTGTTTTCTGAAAGTAAATTACTGTAAAACTGATAATTTTGTGCTATTTGTAGAGTGTATATTATTAACAGATGAAAATATGTTTCAGATATATATTTTAATATGAGAGTACTGTGAGGGCTGTATTTAAACCACAAGCACATTTTAAATAATAAGACACATACACAAAAATATAGGGAAATATTTGAAGGCCCCACATGAGAATATCTGACCTCAAAAAACATAAATGTGATTCAAATCTTATGAGAGTGTGTAGTAACATCTCTAAAAGTTCAAATGCTCTAAAGCTCTAATGCACTTCACTTTTATAGGTAAAGCTGAGTTTAAGCATTTGTATACAATTAGTTGATTTCCAGCTCTGACAGAAGCACTTATAGCTAAGCTTAGCTTAGCTAAAACATTGAGGCCCCTATCACACAGTTGGCATAGTAAGGCGCAAGATGTGTTTGGCATGATTTTTTTTCAGACCAGTGCAACAGTAATTTTTAACAATTTGTGCCACGTTGTTAAAAAAGCAAATCTATTTGCGCCACTTTGTGGACTCATGGGTGTGCTGGTCTAAAAAGGAGGTGTGTTAAGGTGCATTGATAGCTCCTTGCTATTTTGAGGAACTGAAATATACTGTGCGATTAACCAACTAAAAGCTGGTCAAAAGTCCAGCACAGAGCACGTTAGTTATGCACCTATGCAGGTCCAAATGCTTACACTTGCTTACACAGGATGTACAGCAATACACAAAATCTTTACAAATGACAAAAAATGTAAGGATTAAAAATTTTTCAATTATTATTTTCTACATAAATATAAAAACCCCTACCTTCATGCCTTCTTCATGTTGCAGGGCTTTTTTCAGTATATTCATGACAATTTGCTTTTGTATAATGTTAGTATTATTTATTATATGCATATTTATATTTGTTTTAATAAAACAAGTTTAGATTTGTCCACCTATTTTTGGAGACATATGCATCATATGGGTCATAAGAATAGGACGCGTGCTTGGATATACGGTTGAAGTCAGAATTATTACCCCCCCTGAATTATTATCCCCCCTGGTTATTTTTTTTCCCAATTTCTGTTTAACAGAGAAAAGATTTTTTCAACACATTTCTAAACATAATAGTTTTAACTCATTTCTAATTTATCTTTGTCATGATGACAGTAAATAATATTTGACTAGATATTTTTCAAGACACTTCTATAAAGCTTAAAGTGACATTTAAAGGCTTAACTAGGTTAATTAGGTTAACTAGGCAGGATAGGGTAATTAGGCAAGTCATGGTATAAGGATGGTTTGTTCTGTAGACTATTGAAAAAAAATTACAGCTTTGTTTTAAAAAAAATTAAAAACTGCTTTTATTCGAGCCACAATAAAACAAATAAGACTTTGTCCAGAAAAAAAAAATATTATCAGACAAACTGTGAACATTTCCTTGCTCAGTTAAACATTATTTGGGAAATATTTAAAAAAGAAAAAAAAATTAAAAGAGGGGATAATAATTCTGACTTTAACTGTAACTCAGTTTTTGACCACACTTCGTTATTATTGTTCAGTTATTCGTTTACTGGAAATTAGAACTGAATTTAGAAATAGTTTTAAAAACAAATCTTTGTGCTTAACAAATGAAATTAAATATGTAGGCTAATATATGTCTTCAGTGGAGTGTGTACAACACAGTTTCCTTATCCTTGAAAGTAAAGAAGTAAAGTAAAGAGTAAAAGTAAAGTAAAGAGAAAGTAAAGAAGCAGAATGGAGGAGACTTGTTATTTATCCTCGCACAGATGATCTGTTTAATTGTTTTCTCGCTTGTGAAGCCATGTAAATAGCAAATGCGCCATGGCGTGACACAACTGACTCTTAAAGGGAATAGGAAATAAGACTCTGATTGGTTCAATGCATGTTATGCTCAAAACACACCTATAACTCATAAGGGAATAAGCAGAACCCTGCTAGACCATACGCCAGTGCGCAAACTGTATTTTTCCATCCTTAAAATAGCAAAAGTGGATTTGGACACGCCCTCCATGCTTTTGTGCCATGCGCTTTAGACTTTGCGCCTAGATCGTGAAAACAGAACCCAGAATCAGAACCATTTGCATCTAGCTCAAAAATTACCAAAGAGTTTTGATAATTTTTCCATTTAAATTTTGACTCTACTGTATTTACATTGTGTACTTTTTGCTTATCAAATATTGCGACTGTTTTTAGGACTCCTGTGTGAAATTTAAATAAGTTTAAATTATTTATCTTTGCTAATGATCTATTGGATCTATTGGCCAAGGATCTATTGGCCAAGATGGCGGCGCGTACACATCGCGAGGCTCGGCGTCTCTCCAGT
>CAIGQZ010032689.1:1644088-1663914 GCA_903798205.1 Danio tinwini
ATAGATAGATAGATAGATAGATAGATAGATAGATAGATAGATAGATATCTGAAATCGCATGCTTTCAGTGCTATCAGGCTAATGTTAGCATTTTCCAAGGTCTATTGCACCTTTAGTCATACATTCATTTTATTTTCAGCTTAGTCCCTTTATTAATCTGGGGTCGCCACAGTGGAATGAACCGCCAACTTATCCAGCATATGTTTTACGCAACGGATGCCTTTCCAGCCACAACCCATCTCTGGGAAACATACACACTCATTCACACTCATACACTACGGACAATTTAGCCTACCCAATTCACCTGTACCGCATGTCTTTGGACTTGTGGGGGAAACCGAAGCACCTGGAGGAAACCCACGCGAATGCAGGGAGAACATGCAAACTCCACACAGAAATGCCAACTGACCCAGCCGAGGCTCGAACCAGCGACATTCTTGCTACTGCGCCACTGCATCGCCTATTGCACCTTTAAAATGTAAAATTGTTGAGTTGTCATGAATTGTCATGGATTGTGCAGGTAGATCTTGATGTTAAAGATTTTTTCAGTCACCTTCATGCATTTCTTTAATCCTCATAAAATATGCAAAGAAGTACGTACATCTCACAAAGCTCTACAAGCCTCTAACTTACTCAAAATCCTTAATTCTGCTCTCAAAATATATCAATAATACTATTAGTGCCATCAAAATGAAGAGTCCTTGTGTCATTGTTCACAAAAAAATTGTCAAAATGTTCAGTAATTTTATGAATTAAACAGTGAACTCTGTCGTAATCTATAGCAACAGTTTGGGTGTCAGTTACTGTAGTGAAATGAAGAAGGCTATAGTATAGTATGCATGTCATGTATTCATTTCACATTTACACATTACCGTACGTGGGATATTGATTGAAAGTGACTGGATATGATTCACAACCACACTTCTACATACCGTACTAGAGGTCTGAGTCTGGCAGGGGAAAAACAGACTTAAAACATTACCTAACATTAACTAATAAAACCTTATTGTAAAGTGTCTCCTATTTTAGTGTTTGACCGTATGGCTCCTTTTTTTATAGTCCATAACACTCACCTCACAGTTTGACTCTTGTGATTTGGTTCGAAAGAATCATTACATTATTGTGATATTGAAAAGAAGAGATATGTGGACACAAATTAAAATACAAAGTTACTGTATAAACACGTGCAGTCTCATCGCGCCTGGGCACTGATTCTCATCAGCATCACAACTGGTTTATCATTGGTTGATCTACATTCTTTTCATAACTCTAGTGAAAGTTAAGATTCACTTGCACAATACATGGCAAACTCAAATGAAATAAGAATTGTTTTGAACGTATGCTTGATATGCTACAATATAGAGAGCTAGTTGGAGATGGACTGGCTGCAGATACAGGGAGTGCAAAATTATTAGGCAAATAAGTATTTTGACCACATCATCCTCTTTATGCATGTGGTCTTACTCTAAGCTGTATAGGCTTGAAAGCCTACTACCAATTAAGCATATTAGGTGATGTGCATCTCTGTAATGAGAAGAGGGTGTGGTCTAATGACATCAACACCCTATATCAGGTGTGCATAATTATTAGGCAACTTTCTTTCCTTTGGCAAAAGGGTCAAAAGAAGGACTTGACAGGCTCTGAAAAGTCAAAAATAGTGAGATATCTTGCAGAGGGATGCAGCACTCTTAAAATTGCCAAGCTTCTGAAGCGTGATCATCGAACAATCAAGCGTTTCATTCAAAATAGTCAACAGGGTCGCAAGAAGTGTGTGAAAAAACCAAGGCGCAAAATAACTGCCCATGAACTGAGAAAAGTCAAGCGTGCAGCTGCCAAGATGCCACTTGCCACCAGTTTTGCCATATTTCAGAGCTGCAACATCACTGGAGTGCCCAAAAGCACAAGGTGTGCAATACTCAGAGACATGGCCAAGGTAAGAAAGGCTGAAAAACAACCACCACTGAACAAGACACACAAGCTGAAACGTCAAGAAATATCTCAAGACTGATTTTTCTAAGGTTTTATGGACTGATGAAATGAGAGTGAGTCTTGATGGGCTAGATGGATGGGCCCATGGCTGGATCGGTAAAGGGCAGAGAGCTCCAGTCTGACTCAGACGCCAGCAAGGTGGAGGTGGAGTACTGGTTTGGGCTGGTATCATCAAAGATGAGCTTGTGGGGCCTTTTCGGGTTGAGGATGGAGTCAAGCTTAACTCCCAGTCCTACTGCCAGTTTCTGGAAGACACCTTCTTCAAGCAGTGGTACAGAAAGAAGTCTGCATCCTTCAAGAAAAACATGATTTTCATGCAGGACAATGCTCCATCACACGCGTCCAAGTACTCCACAGCATGGCTGGCAAAAAAGGGTCTAAAAGAAGAAAAACTAATGACATGGCCTCCTTGTTCACCTGATCTGAACCCCATAGAGAACCTGTGGTCCATCATCAAATGTGAAATTTACAAGGAGGGAAAACAGTACACCTCTCTGAACAGTGTCTGGGAGGCTGTGGTTGCTGCTGCACGCAATGTTGATGGTGAACAGATCAAAACACTGACAGAATCCATGGATGGCAGGCTTTTGAGTGTCCCTGCAAAGAAAGGTGGCTATATTGGTCACTGATTTGTTTTTGTGTTGTTTTTGAATGTCAGAAATGTATATTTGTGAATGTTGAGATGTTATATTGGTTTCACTGGTGAAAATAAATAATTGAAATGGGTATAAATTTGCTTTTTGTTAAATTGCCTAATAATTATGCAAAGTAATAGTCACCTGCACACACAGATAACCTCCAAAAATAGCTAAAACTAAAAACAAACTAAAAACTACTTCCAAAAATATTCAGCTTTGATATTAATGAGTTTTTTGGGTTCATTGAGAACATGGTTGTTGTTCAATAATAAAATTAATCCTCAAAAATACAACTTGCCTAATAATTCTGCACTCCCTGTAGATAAAGAGATGTGTGAACTGACCAACCAATAAGAGAGAGAGAGAGAGAGAGATAAATAGAAAGGTTGATAATGGAAGACGGATTGATTGACAAATGAAGGAATGAATTCTGTACAGATAGACCCAAAGATCAATGGATGGATGGACGGATGGCAAAGACACACAAGTTAACTGATCAGTATTTCAGTTTTTTTGTCCTTGCATTCTGTTTTTAGCGAAAGTAAAGAGACATTGTTTGTCCACTCCATGCTTGAATTGCCCTTTCTATGTTTTAGTGCACATATGTTACACTTTAATTCTTTAGTGGCCTGCGGCTGTGTCTCTATTTATTGTTTTTCTTCAAATATTTATGAGGCTTTGAGAGTGAGAGTGTAGAGGCTCTGAAATGGTGCCGCAGGGCATTTTTTTGCCCAACAAAATTAGATTCCACCAGCTTCATGGTTTCTGCATTAAAGGATAGTTTCTCCACTCCTGGTTGTTAATGTGAGTGATACAATAATGGCTAATTCATATTTTATCTATATCCACAGATGCAAAGTTGTTGTCATGAAGTCATATTGCTTCCATTTAACCACACAGTTCAGAACTCCAGTGAGTAAAAACAACTTTACATCTAGCAAAGCACTACAAAATGCCTCTGAATGCAAGTTTGTGAGTTGCTGGTCTCAGCTTAGAGCACCTCTGCTCAAAACCAATGCTTCTTTCACAGAACATCCTGCAAAAGTGCTGAGGTTCACCCCAAACCCAGTCCAATATCACTGGCCAAGTCTATTTTGGTGACTCCTCTATGGTTCTGCAGCAAATCCTTAACACTTTGTGTGAAATTGATCTCTAGCAAAGGGAGGACAATTTTCTCACGATGCTCTCGGATTTTCTGCGAGAGAAGGACACATGCTGAGTTTCATATGTGGCCCAATTACAGTGCCAGACTCTATAAGCTTCCCTTCCCTTCACTCTTGGCTAAACCAATCTGCTCTGCGCATTGTTTTGTTTCCTTGTGTTCTCCTTCCAGCTAGCTATAGCATCTCCGACTCCTACCATTATTCACACTTGTTATGGTTGCTTTATGCTCAGAACAGCAACTTATGACACTCAAGCCCACAACTTTTCTTCACTGATAAGAAGGAATTTCAACTAATCACAGTTTAAAAGTACATTATTTTAATCTTAATGGACTAGAGATAATTCCAACAGCTAAAAATGGCATTAAAGAGAAAAGGGTAAAAAAAATATGAGTTGAATATATGCCTAAATTGAAACTAAAAACATGGCTTTAGAAATGGGTTTAGTTATTTTAGCATTTAGCAAACTAGATTTATTCATTCATTAATTTTCTTTTCAACTTAGTTCCTCCTTCAATCTGGGGTTGCCACAGCGGAATGAACCGTCAACTTATCCAGCATATGTTCTACGCAACGGATGCCCTTCCAGCTGCGACCCATCACTGGGAAACATCCATACACACTGATTCACACACACACACACACACACACACACACACACTACTGTCAATTTTAGCATACCCAATTAACCTATACCACGTCTTTGGACTTGTGGGGGAAAACCTGGAGAAAACCCATGCGAACATGAGGAGAAAATGCAAACTCCACACACAAATGCCAACTGACCCAGCTGAGGCTCGAACCAACGACCTTCTTGCTGTGAGGCGATTATGCTACCCACTGTGCCACCGCGTCGCAGCTAACTAGTTTGAATATATTTCAAGAGTTCACACTTAGCTGATGATTGATAATAAAGCTTGTTTGGCATGCTGTCCCAGGAGAGAGCCCTGAGCTTATGAGATTCTTGAGCCCAGGGCTCCCTCCCATTTGCAGGGCGAGAGGGGAGTTTAAGCTCAGGTAGATCTCAAAAAACTTCTCCTGGCTTATTTCTGCTAAATGACGGATATGGATGACTGAGGTGTACTCACTAGGAGCTTGACTATGGTATCAGTTTTGTGTGTTTAATTTACTTAGGGTGCGTGTTATTTGGGCTGTCGGAGGAAACCGAAGAATCCGGGGAAAACCCACGCGAGCACGGGGAGAACAAGCAAAACTCTGCACAGAAATATCATCTGATTTAGTAGGGACTTTAACCAGAAACATTCTTGTAGTGAGGCAACAGTGCTTATCACTGGGCTGCCGTGTCGCTCGTTTGGAAAGGAGGGGAAGTAGGGGTGGGTGTTGGGTTCTTTAAGATGAAGATATTGAGATAAGAAAAACTCTGGTTATTTATAGTGAGTTAGGAATCATACGATTGGATAATCGATCATGAGCTAATGCGGGAACAGCTGAGAACAATCATTAGCATGTGGCTCTCGAAATTAGTTTATAAATAAACTTCACTTATTTAAAGCAGGTGTTCTTTATTTAAACAAACTTAAACACAGCATAAAGCTGCGGCCACACTGGACTTTTCTCCCCATAGACTTCCATTCATACCCAAACAAATGCATCAGACTGGAAATGCAGAGTCATGCGTCAAGTTTCGCAGTTCGATGCGGTGCAAAGTTCAAGCTTGGTGAACTCTGACCTGCGAAATCGCATCACTTGACTGCGTGAGACCAATCGAGGATCAAAACATGACCTCTCTGGACAGGAATTTAAAACATGGAGCAATCGCTAGCTTTTTAAATGTCTAATCATCTTGCTTAATCCCGCCCCTTTTCGCAGCGCCGTACGACAGAATTTCACATGCACAAACTCTAGTGTGACCGCAGCTTAACACAAATTTACAGTGTTTGTTTTGCTAGCGCATATTGTTTTTCATTAGGTAAATAATGAATCCATGCAAGTTAATTCACTAAAAATAGTTTGTTTTGATAATCAGTCAAACTCTGACCATTTGCTTCCACGTTTGGAGTGGCAGTTATTCTTTGTATACGTCAGTTTGATGACTTAACATTTACTCATTTAGCAAACTCTTTTGTCCAAAGCAAATTACAAATGTTCAGCGATTCGATATGAAGAAGCAATACAAACAAGAAGTGCTACTTATGCAAAGGAACTGTTAGTGCTAAAATAAATAAGAACTAGAGTTAAGTGGAGGGAGAGGGGATGTTTTGATACCAGTGAATCAGCAGTCCATATGGGAATGGGAAGATCATTCCATTAGGCCTCTCTGTGATGTGGTACTACAAGGCAGCTCTCAGTTACCGACGAAAGGCTCCTTGAGGGGTTGTAGACTTTCAGAAGCTGGTGGAGGTAAGTGGCTTAAACTATATAAAATCTCCAACTGGTAACCAGTGCAGGGAGATAAAGAGAGGCGTGATGTGGGCTCTCTTGAGCTTATTAAAGACCAGACGAACTGCAGCATTTTGGATCATTTGTAGTGGTTGCAAGATGGGAGTTCAGCCAGAAGAGCATTATGAAGTCAAGCCAAGAAATGACACAAGTTTGGACTAGCTAGGTTGAGCAGCATGGTCAGTTAGGAAGGGTCTGATCTCTCTGGGTCTGATGTTGAAAAGACAGAGTTGTGTTATCAATGTGCACTTTTAAGGACAGCTGGTCATCTAGGATTACCACAGAGACTCTCCAGCAAAGTGGAGTTCCAGTGATGCCAATTGAGGGGAGGGTGGACAGTAGAATTTAATGAACCTGCTTTAGCAATTTATAGGGCTTCAGTGACTGAGGACAATAGAGTCTCAGTGGAATGTCCACAATTGAAGCTTGATTGATTGGCATCTAGCAGGTTGAATACAACCCAGTGTTTTGACTGTAAAAGAAAGGAGAGAGACTGGTCTGTAATTTTTAACCATTGAGGTGTTTAGTGGTGTTTTTTTGAGCAGCTGGGTTACTCTGGCCTGGTTGAAGGTGATTGGCAATGTACCAATCTAGAGTGTTGCTAAGAACTTGAATTGTATCTAGGTCCAATATATATTTCAATGGAGTTGTGGCGCTGTGGCACAGTGGGTAGTGCTGTCATCTCACAGCAAGAAGGTCGCTGGTTCGAGCCTCGGCTGGGTTAGTTGGAGTTCTGTGTGGAGTTTGCATATTATTCCCTGTGTTCATGTGGGTTTCCTCCAGGTGCTCCGGTTTCCCCCACAAGTCCAAAGACATGCAGTACAGGTGAATTGGGTAAGCTAAATTGTCCTTAGTGTATGTGTGTGAATTAGAGTGTATGGGTGTTTCCCAGTGATAGGTTGCAGCTCAAAGTGCATCCGCTGCATAAAACATATGCTGGATAAGTTGGCGGTTCATTCCACTGTGGCGACCCCAGATTAATAAAGGGACTAAGGCATAAAGAAAATGAATGAATATATCAATGAAAGCTTATTTATTCACCTTTCAGTTCATGTATAAATCTCAATTGCAAAAAAAGGGGTTATACATGGTCTAGGGTCACAAATGTGTATGCTAAGGCATTACAATGGTGATGTGTGATATTCAATCAATTGAAACAAGGATCTTAAATATGAAGAGTGGTTTTTAAAAACTGTTGAGAGAGCAGTTGAATTTGATTAATCACTTAATTGCCATTGTTGATTAATGATGCTCTTGAGAAAGACACCCAGGTCATCACAGCTCTAGCATTTACCAATCACAACAACTGGAAGATCAGTACTTGTCCACCAAGACATGTTTTCTTTTCCTTTATATGTTACTAAAAATTATATAAAAACAACAACAAAACGATTTGTGCCTCATTTGATTAAGTGGAGTGCCATCAGTCCGAAAGTTTAATAGGCATCCTGGTCTATAGTCTTGACAGTAGTATTTACACACTGTAACCACACATTTATCATTCATGCTTAATTCGAAATGGTGGTTGTCCAGTCACTCTGTCTGTATTGTAATAGTGCTGTCAGACAGATTGCTTCGGTGAAGAGATATTCAGCATGATAATAAGGACTGGACATAAATGACTGTCCTCTTCACTCTTCATAGATTCTCTGCTCAAACAGGAGACATAGTTCAGTCAATAAATCACTAGGCAGTCAATGCCCTGTGAACATACCACTAAGGCACACTGTTTCTCTTTGAAGGCAATCTTTTCAATCTCTTTCTCCTCTTCTTTCTTTTTCCGCTTCTAGTTTTTTTTTTATCATTTGCCCTCTGAGGGAGAGGACAAACAAAAATTCATCATCAGAAACAGAGCAGGCAGACATTCAGTGCGTGACTGGAGCCTGAGATGCGTATCCAGCTGATGCAGGAAGGATATTCTGTCAAGAGTGAGAAAGAGAGAGAGAGAGAGAGAGAGAGAGAAAGAGAGAGAGCGAGAGAGAGAGAGACTATTGTAATGAGATACGGAAGTGACATTTTATTGATTCCAACTAAATTAGTGAGGAAGTCTGATTACAAAAGTCTGAGATTACGCTCACGTCTTCAATTTGATTTTGTCTCAAAGTGTTTTTTTGTCCATCAGATTTTAAGTAATTAACCTTGGTACGGCAAGCATCACTATTACTGTTACTCATACTCTAGGGATTTGTGTAAAGTCCTAACCATTTATTGTTTATATGTACACAAGCTCAAACACACAAGAAATGCACAGCCATGTAAAGTATACCTGATTCGACTTATCGAGTACTCAAATGTTGCAACAGCTTGCAATAGCCCTCCTGGCTTCGTCTTTGGACAGTGTTTGTGCAATGCAACCATAAGTTTTCATCCATTTAAAGTTTTTGTTATAATTACTGCTGAAAATCTAAATGTGCATGTGTGACCTGCCCGCACAAATAATACTCGGTTGGGTCATTATCACTATAAAATGTCTTTGATGTCCCACAAGATTGAATCAGTCCTATATGAACATAATGCAAAATAATGAATTTCTGATGTTTTATTATAATTAGTTAAACCTTTACACACATGCAGGTAGAGTTTTTAAGTGTTTTGAAGTATTTTTTTTTTTCAATTTTTGCCATATTCTTTCATTGAATGGATGTGATTTTGTCATGTCCCACACACCGCTCAGCCAAAAGATACATTTCAGATAAAATTTCCGATAAAATTTTAAAGATTTTTAACTATTCTTATTGTCTTTAACAATTTATTTGACATACAAAGTCATTTTAAACAACTTTTTTAATCAAATAACTTTTATTTAGTTTTCACAATATTATTAATCATTTTGCACTTGTCCTTGACATTGCTGTTCACCCTGTCAAGATAAATGCATCTTTAAGAAACCCTCTGATGTACTCATTGGCATCCTCGTGCCCATTTTGCCTTTCTTCAGAGGAGGTTAAAACATCTGCTGTGCACACATTAAGCATCTACATTTATGTTTCCTATTTTTCCTCATATTGTGTTTGAAACTGAATGTTGTCAAGCTTAACGTGTCCACCCTGTCATAGTGAAATATGAATTAATATAAAAAATTCTGAAATTTAAAATATAGCTTTTAAACTGTACACAAAGAGCTTAAATAGGGAAACACTTTGTCAGCTGCAGGTAAAACCTGTGTTGAATAAATGCTATCTTTAGCCAAAAATGTCCTCCCTGTCATTGTCCACCCTGTTACATATCCTTCCTTGACAAGGTGGACATACTGTATGCATTGTTATTGACACTTTATTTATTTATTTAATATGTTATTGTTATAAATTAATGTTTTATGTTACAACACTTATACACACATACTACACCAGTAGATGCAATACATGAGTGGACTTTTAAAGTCCATATAATGGAGCTCATTGACTGTTTGAAATAAAAATACAGCCCTAAGTGTTTGTACAATTATGTAAACATCTGTAGTCTAATTGTTTAGCTTATTCTGCAAAAAAAAAAAAAAAAAAAAAAAACAGTATTATTAAGGTGTTTAACTTGAGTTGCTTCCAACATTTCTTTCACTCCTCCCACACAATGTACAATGTAAAGATTTACGTTCATTAGCAACTAAATTTTGCTTTTAAACTTTCAAATTTAGTTCAATTTGAAGGACAATAATTGTTTATTTTTCCAATAATTTTCATATTTATGAAACCTACTTGATAACAGAAGAGGTGGCATGGTGGCACATCATTGGTTTGCAGTAGTTGGTAGTAACAGAAGTTGAATTCTTGAAAACTTTTACAACCCTTTTTTTTATGAACCCTTTAATATTTCTTGTTGTACCTGTTGTTTTTCAAATCTTCCTCCATATTTAGTTCACTAAATAAAGCCTTTGTCCACTCTGTCATGCCAATGTCCACCCTGTCATCTTGTTTTCCACCGTCATGTTCAACTTTTATGAAAATAAACAAATTATTATAACCTCAGCAAAACATCTTGTGTGATTTCTAAATTATGTCATAAGGGCCAGTTAATATTGTTTGAAAGTTTGACAAAATATTTTAGATCTTTGGTTTTATTTTGAAAAGAATATGCAACAATTGAACATTTTATTAGGAAAAAATGTTTTGTCCATTATTTCATTAATATAAATAGACTTTGTCCAATCTAAAAAGTTGGGTTGGTAAAGGGACACAATACCTTTCTGAAAATATACATGTTATAAATCACACTGCAATGAAAATACACTATGAATATGTCCAAGACAAGGTTGACACAATTTGAGGTTTGTTTACTGTTTTTCTGCTTCCAGATTATTTGTAAAAATGCAGGAGCTTGCCCAACATTAATTTCTTGCAGCCTAAGGTCTAATTAATAGAACAACTGTGATTAAATAAAAAAATCTTAACCTTTTTTTTTGAAAATTGTGATGTTTCAAAGGCACTTTATAGTGATGACAGGGCTATTAAAAACTCATGATGAAATTCCTCTTACTCGCACTGTACCCTGAGCTTCGTGTACATGTAAAAAGGTGAAATAAACGTTGAGCTTATTGTTAAACATTGATGTGCAACTTATTCTGCACCAATTATGCTATGCATTGATACCTCAAATGAATCATAAAAAAGTAGTCCCTTAAGAAGCTTTTGATTCAGATTGCACTGATTTGGAATGATATAAGAGTGCCCACCAAACAATTCTGTATGTAAAAGACATCTAAAGGAGGCCAAAACATAGACTTGGGCTGGCTAAAACAAAGATAAATTTGAATTGTCAGTAAAAGACTTCTAACAATAGTCCGAATATATAGTAGTAGAGTAGTCATCAAATCGACAGATTAAACAAGATTTCACATTTGTAGTCATTTATTCCTACGTGTTTATTCAACTAGTCTAGTATCGTTGACTTTTCAGATTTATTTCAATTTTGATGTTTATTAGACTTCTTTAAAACATACAAAAAGCTTGCTGAGAAAGAATGGCTGCAAAAGATGTGCTTACTGACATGCTGCACATCCAAGATGCGAATCTCCTAATCATCCACATCCCAAAGGTGCTTGTGACTGTGGAGGCCATTTGAGTACAGTGAACTCATTGTCATGTTCAAGAAACCAGTCTGAGATGATTCGCGCTTTATGACATGTCATGTTATCCCGCTGGAAGTAGAAGATGGGTACACTGTGGTCATAAAGGGATGAACATGGTCAGCAACAATATTCAGGTAGGTTGTGGCATTGACACGATGCTCAATTGGTACTAATGGGCCCAAAGTGTGCCAAGAAAATATCCCCCACACTATTACACCACCACCACCAGCCTGAACCATTGATACAAGGCAGAAATGATTCATGCTTTCATGTTGTTGACGGCAAATTCTGTCCTTACCATCCAAATGTCACAGCAGAAATCGAAGCTCATCAGACCAGGCAACGTTTTTCCAATCTTCTTTTGTCCTGTTTTGGTGAGCCTGTGCCAATTGTAGCCTCAGTTTCCTGTTCTTAGCTGACAGGAGTGGCACGCGGTGTGGTTTTCTGCTGCTGTAGCCAATTTACCTCAAGGTTCAACGTGTGGTGCTTTAAGAGATGCTCTTCTGCATACCCCGGTTGTAACGAGTGGTTTTTTGAGTTATGGGTGCCTTTCCATCAACTTGAACCAGTCTGGCCATTCTCCTCTGACCTCTGTCATCAACAAGGCATTTGTGCTCACAGAACTGCCACTCACTGCACATTTTCTGTTTTTCGGACCTTTCTCTGTAAACCCTAGAGATGATTGTGGGTGAAAATCCCAGTAGATCAGCAGTTTCTGAAATACTCAGACCAGCCCGTCTGGCACCAACAACCATGCCACATTCAAAGTCACTTAAGTCACCTTTCTTCCCCATTCTGATGCTCGGTTTGAATTGCAGCAGGTCATCTTGACCATGTCTACATGCCTACATCCATTGAGTTTGTGATTGGCTGATTAGAAATTTGTTAACGAGCAGTTGGACAGATGTACCTAATAAAGTGGCTAGTGAGTCTATATTTAATTTAGCATGCTACGTAAATATTACAAAGGCTTCAGTGACACATCTGCATTACTCTGAAATTGCATCTTAGAAAATATAATATGTATTAGTTATGTGAAAGATCATCAGTTTTGCCCATTTGTCAGCTATTTCAGCAAAACTACCAGTGAAAATTCACAATCAACCCATCAACCAACCACTAGCAACAACCTTAGCATAGTAGAGGTAACCTTTACATTGGAAAAGCATGGTCATAAAGCACAAATTTTGAATTCATCTTAATCTTTTACAAATAAAACAGCATATGCTTCTATAGTGGATAGTTCACTTTGACTGTCACAAAACGTGCAAGAAACAATTTAGCATAATTTGTATTATAATACTGTATCATCAAATGAAGCCATTGACTTCAATAGTATCTGTTTTTTCCTATGTGAACTGGAGCCGATCAGTATCCAGCATTGTTTAAAATATTGTGTTTTGTGTTTAACAGTAGAAAGAATCTCCATAATCCATAAAGGTTTGGAACCACTTAATGGCGCATAATTGAGTAAATGCTTATTTTTGGGAAAACAATCTCTTTAAAAGGCACTGGGATTGTTTTTTAAATATTGCTGACCCATCTCTTATGTGAGTCAGTGGATGGTATACTGGCATTAGATACTCAAATTATCAGCTCTAAATATGCCCTTCTTTTGCACTTGGCTAAATCGCTAATGCGAGGAGATTAAAATTCAGCTTTCATTGATTTCAGGAGCCAATAGCATGTTCCTCAGTCAGGGCTATCATGGTTAATGAGGCAGGTGGCTGTTAAGCCTCTATATTTAGAACTGTCAGGGCTGTTGTATTGGATACGCAATCTTTTTAGGCAAATGAATCAGGCAGACCTTTCTAATCCGTCAGACCTCACATGATTTAAGTGGAATATATACATATTCAAGCAATTCATGAATGCTTTTCATTACATTTATATATTCAATGCTGAAATGTAGGCACTGCATGCATAACAGCATGCCTGCAGAGCTCTCTGATGTCCTGTGTATTGACTCTGTGGTTTTAATATCTGTCATACAGTATGGCTATCAAACATTTCATGTACAGGGACACTTGAAGGAGAGCAGTAACCTGAAGTCTCTTCTCGGTTTCTCAGACATGATGGGTCACCTTCACGATCAGTGTCTTTACAGCCACCTCCAGCTGGAATAAATATTCAATGTGCACTAAAGATAACGCTTAGCTGAAAAAGAATGTTTTTTAGGCAAAATTTTTACATTCATCAGAGGCACTTGCTAAAATTAGCATTTATGATATTTATTGTTATACATGGTTAAGAATTTAAACAAGCCCCTTACCTAAAATCTACTTCTCTTTCTTCGTTTTCCTCTCAAGGCATTCTTTTGAATGGCCAGGCAACCAACAAAGGTCAGTTAGAAAATTAGCTTGTGAATATTTAATGTGTGGCTACTTGCAGACACAGATTGTAGCAATGAATAGCCTTAATTTTAAAAAAAAAACAGCATGACGTGATTGTAAAAAGCCATTGGGATAAAACCCCAGGTGTGCCAGAAGACAGACAGTGGTATTTTGGGGTTTATTGATTCACTCAGACAAGAGTTATGCTTGGTGGATAAAGGGCAGTGAAACAAGAGAAATAAATGCCAAAACCTCATCAGCAGTTGGTGATAATGCTCATTGCTTTTTTAGCAATGTCTGCACTGACCTTATCCACTTTCACTCTTATTTTATAGTATTAATTGTTCCGTGTAGAACCTTTCACATCTATGGAACCTTTTCATTTCACAATAGGTTCTTTATAATGTAAAACACAAAAGATTTGCATATAAGAACTATTCAATTAACTCTTCCAATTATAAACGCACACACACGCATACACACGCATACACACAGATACAGAAATGCAAAACTTGGCAAAATTTCCATGTCAAAATACACCAATAATAATGTAATTTTTTTGTGTTTTGAATTACAAGGACATCGGGCATGTCCTCGTAAACTACTGTAATAGAATACCAATTAGTCATGTCCATGTCATTTTACAAAATGTCGTAAAATATATGACAAGTACACTATAGATCAGGGGTGCCCAAACTCAGTCCTGAAGGGCCGGTGTCCTGCAAAGTTTCATTTCAACCCCAATCAGACACATTTGGGCTAGCTAATCAAGCTCTTCCAAGGATTTCTAGAAACATCCTTGCAGATGTGTTGAGGCAAGTTAGAGTTAAAATCTGCAGGACTCCGGCCCTCCAGGACCGAGTTTAGGCACCTCTGCTATAGTCTAACAAGGTACCTGTAAACCTGACACATGTATTCTCTTTAAAAGAAGTCAATTACAATATGAACTGCTGTGAAATGTAGGTCATAATCACTGTAATTTTGCCACAAACAACTATTTTCAGTTTTGGCAGGAGGTGTAAATGTGGAGAGTTTATAAACAGTGCTCCTTTCCCCCTTTAATACCCAAAACTGAGGTATCCTTGAGCAAGAGACCAAACCCTAAATCGGTGAAAGAGACTGCCCACTGCTCTGGGTGGGTTTACAATGCATGTGTCTTTACAATGCATGAGTCAGATACACAAATTTCAGGTTGGGGTTACACTGGCTGTCAACATCACTCACATCCCATTCTGGTTCAGAGGAGGGCTCTTGAGAGTTTGATTAATACCTATACGTTGGCCCATTAGTGTTGGCCTTGCATGGGTAGCCCTCGCCCAGCCCCCAGGAAAGCCTTACTAGGCCCACACTGGCCTTGGATTGGCAGGTCTTATTTTGAAGTTTGAAGATTTGAAAGGATCCCTCTCCTGATTTGTGTGCATGAAAGAATTGTATATGAGTGACAATGAGAAACATGTTTTATCATCCTTTCAGTCCATTTTTTTACAAGAACAATGTGGCGAAAGACCTGTCACATGACAGGAAGCAGGAAACAATATACAGTGAGCTGTACAGCCAACACAAGAGGGCTACTAACAGTTTACAAACTTTTCTGGATATTGGACTATCTATACCACAATATTCTTGCAAGCCAGTGTATTATCACATGACTTGGATTCCATATACACTGGTGGAACATCACTTTAGGACTTTTACAACACACCCTGATTTTTAGACTGTTTTAGGGTAAGGTGCATTTTAAGGTGCAGAATTGATGATAAACATGCAGTTAACAATCAGAATCAATGTGTGGAACTAGTGAGGGCCTCTTGGGGGATTTTTCCAGTCAGCAAACTCTCAATGGCCCTGCGCTGGCAGCCTGCTGGGCCAATTAAGGACCATTATAGGCTTGTTTGCAAGGTAATAACAACTATATAGCACCTTTTGGATGTGTTGGAATTGGAGATTCACATCATGAATGTGCAGATCCACAGCAACTTTGTAATGCTATCATGTCAGTAAGGACTAGTATATTTGAGATAATTTTCCAGTATTTTGTTGATTCTCTGCAATAAACAATTAAGAAAGGTCTGAAGGAAAAAGGGGGTCCACCTTGAGACTGGTTCCTTGTTGTCACTGGGGGTCAGGCAGTTTAAGCTTGCCATACGCAGTTGAGTAGATACTTGCTGGAATCTGAAATTTGCTGTTTTTTTTTCATTAAACAATTAGTTCACTCAAAAAAGTAAAAGTATTTTATTAATAATACACATATTAAGATATTTTAGATTTAATCTGAGAGCTCTCTGACCCTCAAAAGACAGCAAGGGTTCTGGAGATGAACCAAGAAACCCAAAACATTGTCAAAAGACTCCATGTGACTTCAGTGGTTTAACTGTAATCGTACAAAAAGCTCAAAAAACACATTTGATCACCAAAAAAAAAAGAAATAAGAATTACTTTGTTCAGCTTTGTCTTATATTCAGCTGTGTCAGCTCTTTTACTACACTAAATAATGCTAGTATGTTACGCTGCTGACTTTATGAGGAAAATAAAATATTTTGTATTTAGTTTTTTTTCAGCACAAAAGTGTTCTTGCAGTTTCATATGATTATGATTCATATGACAGGTGAGCCACTGAAGACCCATGTAATGTTTTGACATATGAACAACCCTTGCTGTTTACTGAATTTCAGAACCCTCAGATTTCATCAAAACATCCCTTTATGTTTCCCTGTGAACAAAGGTCTCGGGATTGGAATGAAGATGTAAAAGATGTAACTCCTCAAAAGATGAAACATGCACCAGTCTCCAAAAAAGAATGGGTCCTGGAGGGTCACAATCATGTTGAAAGAGGAAGATGTGGTACTTCTACTTTTGTTTGAAAAACCTAAAAGAAAATGTAATAGAACTCCTTCAAAATATATTTGCAATCTCTTTGCTCTCTTCATTTTCATACTCAACTCACTGGGAGGGCTTGTTGAGTCCTTCTTACCTGTGTATTTGGAGATTGAGTGTTATGCCTCCTCACTTTTGTTCCAGGATATCCATAATTATATTTTTCTTTGAACAATGAACAACTGTTCTTGTGCTTGTCACTTACCTGTTTCATATTCACACCATGTAGCCAACAGTGCCAAAGGTTTACTGCATGGGATTTTAAAGTTAGGAAGGTTGTGACCTACACTAGCATAGTAATATCAAAACATTTGAGGTTCATAACTGCAGGTTGAAAAATACCCAATATCCTCCCTGGATGACTTGAAATACTGCCAGCCTTGGTAATTCTTGCCAGTCTCATGGCAGGCTTATGAAAAGGGGGTCATGTTTTTTTTTTTCACATGCTACATCTGCTACTGTGGAAAATACTAGCATAGCCAGGATTTGGGCCTGCTTGTTATGTGTTTGCCAAATCCAAACACAACAAAGGTTTTGCCATCATTCTCAATAAGAATCATGTATTTACCCACATAAAAATACTTTCATTTATTCATTCATTTTCCTTCAGCGTAGTCCCTTTATGTATCAGGGATTGACACAGCGAAATGAACTGCCAACTTATCCAGCATATGTTTTCCGCAGCGGATGCCCTTCCAGCTGAAACCGATTACTGGGAAACATCCAAACACACTCATTCACACACATAGACTAAGGACAATAATTTACCCAATTCACCTATACCACATGTCTTTGGACTTGTAGGGGAAAATCGTGTTCCTGGAGGAAACCCACGCAAACACGGGGAGAACATGCAAACTCCACACAAAAATGCCAACTGAGCCAGCCGAGGCTCGAACCAGCAACCTTCTTGCTGTAAGGTGATTGTGCTACCCACTGCGCCACCGTGCAGCCCTATGGCCAATTTAGCATATTCAATTTCACCTATACCACGTCTTTAGACTGTGTCAGTGGGGTTTTATTCATTCAAAATTTAATACATTTAAATGGTCGTAATATGTGAAATAGTAACACACACTGCTAAATGAGATAATCAATCATCTATAGTTTACTCGCCACTTCACTAATAGCAAATCGATTATCTGCTGCTAAGATGGTTTCATATCTGACCTTTAGTTGGGCATGGATCAGCTTTTAGCAAACATGGAGTGGAAAGTACTATCAGTGGTTGAGTGCACATGCAGTTTTCCTAAAAGAAAGCTGGTATTTGGTTTTATCTCTTGGCAGATTAATGCCAGTTTTGTTTGTCAAATGCTGTAAAAACATATTTTATCCTTTAGTGTTTAGCAAGGTAATAAATAATAACAGAGCACAACAATGCACTCTTTATTAAACAGAAATTGAACATAACTGATCTAATTTATATTTATTTTTAGAAGTATGTTCTAAGACAGGGGTGCCCAAACTCAGTCCTTTAGCTCCAGCCCCAATTAGCCACACCTAAACCAGCTAATCAAGCTCTTAACTAGCATACTAGAAACTTCCTGGCAGGTATGTT
Organism: Danio tinwini; assembly: GCA_903798205.1. Classification (NCBI taxonomy): domain Eukaryota; kingdom Metazoa; phylum Chordata; class Actinopteri; order Cypriniformes; family Danionidae; genus Danio; species Danio tinwini. Next base: position 1,662,106 of record CAIGQZ010032689.1, read on the forward strand.
GAAGCTAAACTCTAACTTGTCCCTCCAGGACCAAGTTTGGGCACCCCTAAAATCTAAATTAATATGATGAAATGCTTGTCAGGGGTGCATAAAGTAATAGGAGACATGGGAAGGCTTGCCCTTAATTGGTAAGGGAACAACTGCAAAGGGAAGGTAAGGGATTTAGATGGAGACAGAGGATCAGAGTGGAGACAATAGAGGCAGAGAAAAGACTGGTGCAGGAGGATGGTGCAGACCCAAAACAAAGCCAGGATAATGACCTACATTTGAGTCAAGAGAGGGAGGAACTGTGGAGGATGAGATTCTGCCGATGGAGGTGGACCCTGGGGAGGAAATGGAGAGCCGAGGGGCCAAGGTGAAGCAGAAGATCCAGAGGGCTGAGGTGAAGTTGATGGCTTAACTGACTGAGGCACAGACAGAGGGACAAAGGTCAAAGGCAGAGCTGGAGGAAAAGAGTGATGATGTACAGCTGGAGGAGTGGAGTCCGGTGGCAAAGGCAGGTTGATGACTGGTAGAGCTGGTGGGATAACGGGTCATGGTGGAGATGACAAAGACGTGAGCCAAGGTAGAGCTGAGGATTGGAGGCCTAAGGTGGAGTTTTACAGTTCAGAAGCAGGGGCAGAGATGAAGGTCCCCCCTGACCGGAAGGTGCTGGAGACTGGAAGTCCCACAGTAAACACATGATGGAGTAGGCTTTTTTTGAGCTGGGAGGCTTACAGGGAACAGTATTGAGAGCGCTGGAAGATTAGATGCAGGGATGGATTAGATCAGGGATTGATGAATCAGTAAACGTTGTTGCTAGAGTACTCGCCTGGTCAGACAATTTGCATGGCTTTTCCTCCCTCACAATGTTATGTTTTGTTTCTCCTGATGGCAATGGCTCTTTACTTGTCATCTGTAGTGGGCTCAGGCTGATGATCTGCATGTTGTTCATGAAGCTGTCTTGAGGACCCTCCCCAGTTAGGAAAACACACAGACAATAGTCCCGGAAGGTGGTCTGATGGACTAGACCAGGTATGGGCAATTTCGGTCCTGGAGGGCCACTGTCCTGCAGTGGTCAGCTCCTACCCCAATCAAACACACCTGCCTATACCTTTCTAGTGATCTTGAAGACACTGATGAGCTTGCTCAGGTGTATTTAATTAGTGTTGCAGCAAAACTCTGCGGGACAGTGGCCCTCCCAGGAACAAAGTTACCCATCCCCCAGGACTGAGATAATCCTCCAAATGCTTTTCAAGTGAGCAGTACTTCTGCTCGTAAAACTTATTTAATAATCCACAGGAGACTATACAAACAACACATCCAAAGAAGTAGGAGCAGGACTTAATTTGTGCCGGAATACACTATACCTGGATCTGGATCCGGCACCTCTGAAATCTGATCCGGCACCTCATTTTACCGATCACCCTCCTCAACCGCCCTCCTTCCCCGTCCGCTGTTCACTTTCTTCCGCGACACCTCTCCATCCTCGGGTAGCAGGCCGGATCCATTACCACGATCTGTTCCGGGACCTCGTAATTCACAAATTAAGCACTGAGTAGGAGTAAGACAAAACAATACAAGACCAGACACTGAAGTAGGGGAACACAGGATCTTAAACACAGACTTTCATAGACTGATAATGAACTCAATGGCAAACAGGTACAGTAGCATGGATAGTGAGCTACTACAGGATTCATACTACAGGATTTTAAGCCAGATTTTCAAGTTAATGAGCTCGCCAATAAATTGGGTTGTGGTCAAGGTGAAATTAGCTGGTGATCTGCGCTCTGAACCACTGAATGACCCATCAAGGCTCACTCACACATC
>CAIGQZ010032689.1:1663924-1681242 GCA_903798205.1 Danio tinwini
GATAGATAGATAGATAGATAGATAGATAGATAGATAGATAGATAGATCAAAAATTAATTGGTGTATTCAAAATCATTTAATAAAAGACATTATCGCTTTTATTCCACTAGAGGGCAAAATGTATTTGTTTACTGTGTTAATGTTAGATGATGTTGTATCTGTCTTAAGCTAGCGCAAGAAAGCAAAACCATGGTGAAGGCAGAGGATCAAACTTCTTTGAGAATTCTTCCTGCACCAGTGTTTCCCCTACCATTACATAGAGAAACCTTATAGTGGAAATCAAATGCATTAGTGTGTAAACCATGTCATGATATAAAATCACAATGTGTATTCAGCCAAAGTCTGTTTAAACCAACTCAAGTGTACAGTGAACTGAATTATAATAGTGAACTGAGTTATAAAATCAATATTCAGCTATTGCAAATTATATTGAATAGTATTTAATCTGCAGATCAGTGTATTGTCCCAGCCCTAAGACAGATACATAGATTTTTTTCATGCTTTTAAAATATCTTTAACTGTTATAATATACTATTTCTGTTATAATGTAATATTTCTGCACTTACATACACAATTATAGTTCTTATAGTTCCCTAATTAGTCTCCTGTATTTTAGATTAGATTAGATTAGATTAGATTCAACTTTATTGTCATTACACATGTACAAGTACAAGGAAACGAAATGCAGTTTAGGTCTAACCAGGAGTGCAATAGCAGCAAGTGCAGGATACAGGTATAAGTAATAAAGTGCAGTTATAGAAAACTATGGTGATATTTACAAATGGATGTACTATAAACATTATATACAGGTTGTATTAACTATGAACAGAGATTTACAATAGATGAATATATGTACAGGTTGCTATTTATGATCAGAAGTGTGCAGATGGATAAAAATAATTACAAATGTATATGTACAGTGGGTGTGTACATAGTTACAAATGTACATGTGCAGTGGGTATGTACAGTTCAAATAAATCAATCAGTGCAATGAATATGTGCAATTTTTAAATGTGCTTAATGATGAGGAGAGTGGGGGTGTATCAGGGGGCAAAAGAGTCAGTGGGGGGCAAAGTTCAAAAGGGAGACAGCTCTGGTGAAAAAGCGGTTTCTTAGTCTACTGGTTTTTGTCTGGGGGAGCCTGAAGCGCCTGCCGGAAGGCAGGAGAGTAAACAGTCTGTGAGCAGGGTAAGAGGAATCCTTAAGAATACTGCATGCTCGGCGCAGACAGTGTTTCTTCTGGATGTCCTCTATGGCTGGCAGTATGGTGCCTGTGATGCGTTGGGCAGTTTTCACCACCCGCTGCAGTGCCTTACACTTCGCAACAGAGCAGCTTCCATACCAGACTGTGACGCAGTTAGTCAGGATGCTTTCTGTTGTGCAGCGGTAGAAGTTCACCAAGACGGCTAATGACAGCTAGTTTGTCTTAAGTTCCCTTAAGAAAAGGAGGCGCTGATGAGCCTTCTTGACCAGGCTGGAGGTGTTGGTGGTCCAGGAAAGGTCCTTTGAGATGTGGGTCTCCAGGAACTTGAAGGATGAGACAGGCTCAACGGCCATCCCTTTGATGTGGATGGGATGATGTGAGCCTGTTCGTCCCTTCCTGAAGTCCACAATGAGCTCATTGGTCTTGTTGGTGTTAAGAAGCAGATTATTGTTGGTGAACCAAGTGGCCAGATGCTGTATCTCCTCCATGTAGGCAGTCTCATCATTGTTGCTGATTAGACTAATCACTGTGGTGTCATCTGCAAATTTAATGATGGTGTTGGATCTGTTCACAGGCCTACAGTCGATGGTAAAAAGGAAGTAGAGGAAGGGGCTCAGCACACAGCCCTGTGGTACACCAGTGTTGAGTGTGACTGTGGTGGAGCAAATGTGGCCTGATCTAACATTCTGAGGTCAGAAATAGTCAGAAATAGTCAGAAAGTCCATAACCCAGTTGCAGAGAGACGTGTTGATATCCAGGTCTCTAAGTTTGATCATTCACTTAGAGGGTATGATAGTGTTGAATGCTGAGCTGAAGTCAGCAAACAGCATTCATTCAAAAGTGTTTTTATTGTCCAGGTGTGTGAGTACAGAGTGCAGTGCTATGGAGAGTGCGAGTTCTGTGCTCCTGTTGCCACGGTAGGCACACTAATGTGGGTCCAGTGTAGATGGCAGAGAGTCTTTCAGATGTGCCAGGACCAACCGCTCGAAGCACTTCATTATGATGGGTGTTTCGGGACTGGCAAAATAGAGGTGGTTTTAAAGCATGTTGGCACAGCTGCTAGGTTAAGGGACAGGTTGAAAATATCTGTGAATACCCCACTGAGCTGTTCTGCACATGCTTTGAGGATGCACCCAGGAATACCGTCTGGTCCAACAGCCTTATGCACATTGATCCGACTCAGTGCAGTGTAGACTTCTGAGGAGGTGAGTGGTCGGTTGAGGAAGTGATCCTGGTGTAGGGTTCTTTATTGTCTCTTTCAAAGTGGGCATAAAAGTCATTAAGCTCGTTCAGGAAGGAGACATTTGTAGCTGTGGGTGTGGACTGGCTGGATTTGTAGTTGCTGATGGCCTGGATGCCTCGCCACATGCGCCGAGGATCAGAGTTGGAAAAGTGCTCCTCTAGCTTTAGCTTATAACAGTGCTTGGCCTTTTTGATGCACCTCTTTAGATTAGCCCTGGAAGTGCTGTAGGCCTGTGCATCCCCTGATCTGAAGGCAGTGTTGCGTGCCTTCAGCAGGAGGCGCACCTCCTTGTTCATCCATGGCTTTTGATTTGGGTATGTGGTGATCTGTTTCTGGGTTGTAACACTGTCAATGGTGGTGTTGATGTGTTCCAAAACAGAGGAAGTGTAACTGTCAATGTCTGTGTGAGAGCCACAGGTGGCCTGGGAAGCAAACATACTCCAGTCTGTGTGTTGAAACCTGTCCTAGAGTGTGAAGTCTACCCCCGCTGGCCACATTTTGATGGTCTTTACTGATGGCTTAACACGGTTGATGAGGGGTGAGTATTTGGGAATGAGGAACAAAAAAAAGGTGATCTGATGGACCCAAGTGGGGGAGGGGGGGTCACAGCGTAGGCTTCAGCCATGTTTGTGTATACATGGTCCAACGTTTTGTTTCCCCGTGTGTGACAGAAAATGTTTTGATGAAATTTGGAAAGCACTGTCTTTAAGTTTGAGTGATTAAAATCCCCCGCAACAATAAACGCAGCCTCCGGGTGAGCAGTCTGTTGTTTGCTGATGGCTGCATGAAGTTCATTCATAGCAAGCTTTGCATCAGCATCAGGAGGAATATAAGCGGCAATTATAACAGTGGAGGTAAACTCTCTTGGCAGATAAAAAGGTCTGCATTTATTCATCAGAAATTCCAGGTTAACAGAGCAATGTCTCCCAACGAAGTTTGTGCACCAAGCTTTGTTAATATAAATGCATAATCCTCCGCCTCTGGTCTTACCGGAGTCATTCGCCGTTCTGTCTGCTCGGAATGTGTGATGCTCAGTTAAAGATACAGCGTTGCCTGGTATTTCGCTGTTTGGCCAGGTTTCTGTGAAAATCATGACATTACGGTTCCATAATCTTTTGCTGTGGTTGATGCGCAGTCGAATGTCATCCATTTTGTTCACCAGTGACCGTACATTGGCGAGAAAAATGCTGGGTAAAGAGAGCCGGTGTGGTGTTAGCTTTAGCTTAGCTATTAGCCTGCTGCACTTTCCCCGTCTTTGTTTACGATCTCGACGCTGCCTTCGAGCACTTCTGCATGGCCGGGCAGAGCGCTCTTGGCGATCTCAAGGATGAGTCGAAGATTGCTGATAATACTGTCCGGAATGCACAAACCAAAATCCAATATCTCTTGTCGGGTGTACGATGTAAAGGCACCACTGTTCTGCACGAACAGACCCAAAATGAGCAGGAAAAATACTGCAGAAACTGGAGAGATGCCGAGCCTCTCGATATGTATGCGCTGCCATTTTGTCTACATGGCGGCGTATATAGACCATTTCAATGTGGTCACGTCATTGGCCCATGAACATTTCCTGCTTGTTATTAAACAGTTTCATAACTGTAACAAGAGACAATTTAATCATAACTTAATGTTAAAACAGCTATCATAACATCATTTATCAATATGTGGCTCTTTTTGATTCTCTGAAGCTATAGTAATTAAAAATGTAAAACAGGAAATACTTTGGGAACATCGTTTTTGTTTACATCGCTCAAAATGGTCTATAGACAAGATGGCTGTATACCCTTAATATCCCTGCTGTTGTTCATTTGTAGTCTGGTTTTATGTGTTACTGTCAGTTACTGCATCAAAGTTCCCTCTCTTGCTTTCATGCAAGTTTGAAGAAGCTTTTAAATAGTGGCTGAGATTCTGTAAATTATGCACATAAGGACAAGTGCTCAGAGAGACAAGTGCCTTCTCCCACATATATGTGTTCATTGCAGTGCCCAATGCTGTCCTTCATTTAAATAATGTCAGGGAACATTGCAGAAATGTTCCAGCGTCATATATTATTCACAGGCCCAGCCAATCATCCTCATCCTCGGCAGACATCAAAAACTGATGCTTCGCTTCATGGACAGTGAAAGGCTGCCTGAATGATTTCATAGTTTTGAGAAAATAACCCATTGCCCAGGTATTCCACTGGTTGTTTGCAGGATAGGGATAGCTAACAAAGTTGGTTTATCCAAGATGTCTTGCTAGTTAAAATGACTGGATTAAAGTAATATTTTTAACAAGAGAAGTGCTCTTTAATTTTTAACATACTCCCAATAGATCACATTCAGTCAGTAACCCAGGGTCAACTTTTAGGAAACATGGGACACTTTTAACATCATTTTTTAATGTACAGGTTACATTTGTTTCTATTGACTAGACATGTGAACTCTATGCAATCCGTCTATTTGAAGAATAATCTATATTAGGAATATTGTTAGACTATATTGTTAGACGTCATCTAAATTTTTACTGACAGCCCAAATTTAGCCTTTAGCCAACACATATATGTTTAGACTTCTATTAAATGTCTATTAAACACAAAATTGTCTGGTAGGATAATTTCAAGTTCTGTAGGACTAAGCACATGTGATGTATAACATATTGGATTATTAATTTTTCATGTTCTCTTTTTTACATTTAATCCTTCTGTTAATTAGTTATATTGCTATAATATATGACCTTTTATGACAAAATTAATAATGATTTTGTTTTATTAAAATGTTAAATAACCACTACAACAGTGTTATATACAGTGTTGGGAAAAGTTACTTTAGAATGTAATGCATTACAATATTGAGTAATGTATTACAGAAAATGTAAATTATTATTATTATGAGGCTTGATTTTTTTCATGCCTTCAAAATAATGAACACATTCTCTCAATGACTGCATGATTCATTATGACTACTTTAATTTTAATTAGGCAAATAATTTTTAAAAAGCTAATTAGTACAATTTAACATTACATTTTAACATTACATTACATTTTTCAAAAAAGTTACTTAAATATTATTACTTATTTTTTAAATGTAATGCGTTACTTTACTCATTACTCAGAAAAGTAATATCATCACTTAACTTGTGTGTTAGCCCCAACACTGGTTACATATTTTGCTGACATCATACCAAATGTTTCAAAAAATGTTTAAATCAACAGAAATAAGCAGTTTTACTAGTAACAGCTTAACTAGTCCTGTGTCACCATGCTATGACTAAACACACCCTCAAATTCTGGTTTCGTTTTACAGAAAACGACTCTTTAAAATGTATGTTATAAATGTAATATTTATTATTTATTAGACTGCATAGAGTATTATAAATACATTCATTTTCCTTTGACTTAGCCCCTTAATTCATCTACATAGAAATGCCAACTGACCCAGTTGGGACTCGAACCAGCGACTTTCTTGCTGTGTGGCCTCAACAGCATTATACAGAACCTTCAAATTTATCTATTATAGACATCACTGCTGCTTCTCTATGTGATCACAAACAGAAGAACATGAATAGGTCGACTGTGGCATAATACAGGGGTTCTCAACCTTTTTCACTTCGAGGCCCACTTCTTTCTCTTATCAATTTTTGAAGGCCCAGTTGTCTGACATTTTTTCATATATATATATATATATATATATATACACACACACACACACACACACAGACACAGAGTTAAAGTCAGAATTATTAGCCCACCTTTAATTTTTTTCTTTCTTTAAATATTTCCTAAATGATGTTTAACAGAGTAAGAAAATTTTCACAATTTTCTGATAATATTTTTTCTTCCAGAAAAAGTCTTATTTGTTTTATTTCGGCTCGAATAAAAACAGTTTTAAGTTTTTTAAGAACCATTTTAAGGTCAAAATTATTAGCCCCTTTAAGCTAATTTGTTTTTCCGACTGTCTACATAACAAACCATCATTATACAATTACTTGCCTAATTACCCTAACCTGCATAGTTAACCTGATTAGTTAAGCCTTTAAATGTCAATTTAAGCTGTATAGAAGTGTCTTGAAAAATGTCGGTCACACTTTATTTTTTATTTTTAAGTTACATTGCATCTACATGCCAACTAATTCTCATTAGATTATAAGTAACCTTTTAAGGTTTCTTATAGTCAGTTAAATGTCTGTGGAAGGAGCAGTATCAACTGATATTAAGCAGACAGTCTACTAATACTCAAATGGACCATCAAAATTAAGTGTTACCAAAATATCTGGTAAAATATTATTTACAATCATCACGGCAAAGATAAAATAAATCAGTTATTAGAGATGAGTTACTAAATCTATTATGTTTAGAAATGTGTTGAAAAAGTATTCTCTCCATTAAACAGAAATTGAGGAATAATAATAATTAATAATAATTCCTTACATTTATATAGCGCTTTTCTGGGCACTCAAAGTGCTTTACACATTGGGGGGAATCTACTTATCCACCACCAGTGTGCAGCATCCACCTGGATGACGCGACGGCAGTTATTTTGCGCCAGATCGCACACCACACGTCATTTTTTACTGCTGAGTACAGGTCAGCAATCTGATGGACACAACAAGGATAGAGAGAACGACTGGGAAACAGCTGTGATTCTAAAGCTTTTAGGAATTCCTTTGGGGATTTAAGTAAAAGCCTTGAATGGCCCTTTTCTTTTTCTCAAAACTTCAGGCACTTTAGAGAATGTTGCTTCGTGGTGTCTGCAGCCTCATCCAAGAGCAATATAAATCTTGCAAATGTAAGAAATGGCTTGTAGATGTAGCTTTATTTAGGCATATGTTGCAGGTCATCTATTTCAAATGATTTTTACCATTTGTGTAATAAAGACATTAAAGGGACATATTCAATTAAAATTCTTAATTACTCTCAAATCAAAACACAATACTTTGTAACACTCAAAGATTAAGAATCTGCTTGATTAGACACACTCTCACTCAGACACTCAGAGGCTCAGACACACTCTCACTCTTCAAAACTAGATTAAAGACCTATCTTTTTAGCAAAGCATACACTTAGTGCATTACATAGCGGTATGACGCATGATGCGCCCCACACACGATTTTGCTTCTTGTTTATATACACTATGAACAGCAGCTACGCTAATTATTCTCCTTATTCTGTATTTCCACCTGGGGGTACTCATCTCGAGACCCTCAGACTATGCAGTGCCACTGATGCGATCCAAGACCAGCGACGAGACGATCCCAAGGTTTCCGGACCAGGCCGTATCCTGAGCTGCTGCTGTGGTGGTCATGATGGAGAGCATGAGACTGATTCCTGTGATGCTCCAAGGACAGACGTGTCTTCGCGGAGGTCCAGCTACTGCGCCTAGACTGCAGCTCTGCACAAGACGTTTGGCCATAGGAGAAATGGTCGTGCCCAACTGAGCCTGGTTTCTCTCGAGGTTTTTTAAATTCTTCACTTTCGCCAATTGGTGAAGTTTTGTCCTCGCCGCTGTCGCCACTGGCTTGCATGGTTCGGGATCTGTAGAGCTGCCCATTGATGGAATTGCTCCTCAGTGTTTGGACTCTCAGTAGTGATTATTAAACCACACTGAACTGAGCTAAACTAAACTGAACTTATACACTGAAAACTGAACAGACACTGTTTCAATTCACTATAAACTTCCATGTGAAGCTGCTTTGACACAATCTACATTGTATAAGCGCTATACAAATAAAGATTAATTGATCTGATTAAAGTGTACATTACTGTAAATCTCTTCATCAAATGAAGAAAACTGCTTGATTTAAAGGGCACCTATGATGAAAATCATCATAGGTGATTTTGTAGCTGTTTGGACAAAACTGTCATATTTAAAATCATATTGAGGTGATATAAAGACAATAATTCTCTTTTTTTAAACTCACATCATGTGATCATTAATCATCATTAAATGTGATCAAGAATGAGTTTGAGTGCTAGACAGCTGCGTGTCAGTACAATTATAAAGGAAGACTTCAATCCAGGTTTGTTGACATTAAATCAGGTTTATTTTATACATAAACATAACGAATATCCATACAGCAGTGGATACACTTTAAAAAAAAGGTGCTAATTTGCACCAAAAGTGGTTCTTTGGCTTGTAATCATAAGGAAACCTTTTTTGGTGCTATATAGCATCTATCTTTTAAGACATATAGCACCAAAAAAGGTTCCGCATTGATTACCTTTGTCAAATAGTGCTATTTAGTACCTTTTTTGGTGCCATATAGCACCTACATTGTTAAATTTTTTTTTGTTAAATTTACAGAAAAATACCAGCAGCTGTGGTTTCAAGAATTTTTCTGTTAAAAAAAATACAGTAGTTTTATAGAACTGTTTAAATTTACGGACAATAACCGTACTCCATTAACTGATATGTTCATTTATAAACATTTGAAAAAGTTTTATTTTATGAAGCTGAAAATTAAATTAAACTTAATTTAAACAGCTGACATTTGCTTTTTAAATAATATTTATAACATTAATAATGTGAGCATATTGTTATTGAGTACTGTTATAGCTCAGTTCACAAAAATGTAAAGTCATTAAATACATTAATGTGCTCATGTGTGATTGCAATTAGCAAACAGATTTTTACTGCATTAGTAACTACACAGTTACCTTTAAATAAAAGACAATTCAGCATAGCATCAGATATTCTTAGTTCATCTTGGACTTGAACAAAGATGCTACGATCCTGCACAATGGTGACACAAAAAGGGTTTTACAGTATTTTGCAGTTATTTTTGCATGAACGGCAGCTGTGGTTGCCAGTAATCTACTGTCTTTAACTGTTTACATTCGTAAATTATATTTACAGTGTCTAGAATTTACTAAAATATTACTTCCCAAAAACAAAATAAAAAAGGCAAAAAAAGAAATTGTAAGAACTTTAAGCTGCATAATTTATTCATCAGTCATTTATTCATCATCAATGCATGCTGGGAATTTTTTACTATGCTGGAACCCAGCATGCATTGCGGCATAAATGAATTATGCAGCTTTTTACTTTTAGCAGCCATGGTTGAGGTTCATATCCTGATTCTTGATGTCTGTGTGTCTTAAATGTGCTGCTGGAGCTCTCAAGGTTTTGTGTATAAAACTATTGTTATTAATTAGGAATTTGTATTAATTCCTGTTTGTTGACCCTCCATGGGAAGCTGTACTATTATCACAAACAACATCAAATAACTTAGCAATTTTTTTTACTTAACTAAAAAAAATCTAGAAATTGTATCTGTAACAATTAAGTACATATGGGCAAAATCACATCCGACAGCCGCACCATCACATCCGACAGCCGCACCATCAGCACTGGTGCCCCCCAGGGATGTGTTCTCTCCCCACTGCTCTTCTCCCTGTACACAAACGACTGCACTGCAAAAGACCCCTCCATTAAGCTCTTGAAGTTTGCGGATGACACTACTGTTATCGGCCTCATCCGGAACGGTAACGAGTCTGCATACAGACAGGAGGTGGAGCGGCTGGCTTTATGGTGCAGATACAACAACCTGGAGCTGAACACGCTCAAAACAGTGGAGATGATAGTGGACTTTAAGAGAAACCCCCCTGCACTCCCCCCACTCACCATCATGATCAGCACTGAGGCTGCAGTAGAGTCATTCAGGTTCCTGGGCACCACCATCTCTCAGGATCTAAAGTGGGACATTCACATTAACTCCATTGTAAAGAAAGCCCAGCAGAGACTGTACTTCCTTCGTCAGCTGAGGAAGTTCAACCTGCCACAGGAGCTGCTCGTACAGTTCTACTCAGCTGTCATCCAATCCATCCTCTGCACTTCAATCACCGTCTGGTTCAGCTCAGCTGCCAAAACCAACCTCCGTAGACTACAGCGAATAGTCCGGACTGCTGAACAAATCACTGGCACTACCCTTCCTACACTTCAAGAACTGTACTCTTCCAGAGTGAGTAAAAGGGCTCGTAAAATCACTCTAGACGCCTCACACCCAGCACACTACCTGTTCAAACTGTTACCGTCTGGTCAGCGCTACAGAGCACCAAGCACAAAAACAGCCAGACACAGGAAAAGTTTCTTTCCTCAGGCCATCTACCTCATGAACAGTTAATAATCCCCTACTGTGCAATAAACGTGCAATACTTTCTCATACGCATTTGTACACAGCACCTTATAACCAGTATATTTACAGCATATCTGTACATACAACTCACATCCAGATCTTTTTGACTAACTGCATCTCTGTTTAATGTTTATTGCCTTTTCTTTTCTTGTATTTAATTTTCTGTTGTCACTCGTCACTTTATGTACACTGGAAGCTTCTGTTGCCAAAACAAATTCCTTGTGTGTGTGAAGCACACTTGGCAATAAAACTGATTCTGATTCTGATATAGCTTCTCATAGCATTTCCTGCTATAACCGATGAGTTTCAAAAACACAGTAAAAGCCAGAGAAATATTAAAATAAAAGAGTAAAGGGTCAAGAGCCCAACTAAAGCAGCCTCTGACTTCCATGAGGGTGAGGTCAAATGAAACATTTTCAACAAAAAATATAAACCCCTGTTAGTCAGTGAAGCTGTAATGCTGTTAGTGTTGTTTAATCCTCTGTTTTAATTCAGTTGGTTTGGTGTGAGGCTGTTGCAGTATACTTTTACTTATTCTTTCCTTCAGTGATTGTGCTTGCTAACAGCAGGTGTTCATCAGTGTCAGAATTCACTCGTTTGTGGTCATTCAATATGTCTAGTGGACTAAACTAATCAACTGATTTAGGAACTAGTGAATGAGCTTGTATGGTGAGATTTCTGACACTCTGGTTACTTTCTCAAAAACAGAGGTTAGATCTGTTACAGTTATTTTCTGTGTTTTGTACAGAAATGAGCGGTTAATCATTTGACAGGTTTTTAGTTTAGATTGTACTTCACTGTAGACTTTTACTGTTAAAGGTGCAGTATGTAAGTTTGACACCCAGTGGTTGAACACTCCTGGATCAAAATAGACGCAAGTGCGGGATGCCAGATTGAGTACAGGAGTGAGTGATTTAAACTGTGTTCTAAATAAAAGCAAAGATACGCGATAGAGGGAATACTTTCCATATTAAAAGGAGTTTTGGTTCTAACCAACACCTCAAACTGATATATTAGAAACGGCTTCTATTTCTCACAGTTGAATATGTGTAACCTATGACAGTGATCACCTTAAGTAAACCTTGTGTGCTTTATTCAGTGCTAAATGGTAAAAATGTGAGTCTGAATGCCATTTTACAGGACATTTATTGCCATATGCTGAAAGCAGCAGCAGATAATTCACCTCAGATCTTGAAAATACAATAAACCATTTGAAATTGAACTTTAGAACTAAACACATATGAGTGATTCAGCATCTACATTTATTGATGTTAAAGAGGGTTAATATGTATTAAATAGGTTCTAAACCTTACTGTTTCGTGAATGAGTGCATGTGCTTCTGAATGTATTTAAGTTTATGTCGTGTTTCGTCTGGTGCAAACAGCCAAGGAGCTCATCACTGCATATCTCTTCACAAAGCATGTTGTTAGGACACAGTTACAATGTAACCTGCTCATCTAATATTTACGTTCGTAATATTTATATCATTTGCTAATTAATAACCTCATGTGCTACTAAATCTGTCTCATTTCGACATTTGATACTATCCACTGACACTGTCGCATTTCTCTCATGAACGCATGCTTTCAGAGCCTTTCTGAATGAATGAATGAAATACGCGGTTTTCCAACAAGGCGACCCGGTGTGCTGAAATATAATTGGCTAAACTGGCATTGTACTTACCTAAACAAAAACAGCGTTCCGGCACGGAAAAAACATTTTCGAAGCAGAATATCTGACTTCAGCATTGTTTTTTAGTTAAACAAGTATGTTCACTTGGGATTTTTTTAAAATATCTGCACACATATTATGGTATTTTTATGCTTTAGGGTCAAAAACTAACATACTGCACCTTTAAAATCATGGATATTTTTACAGTGTATTTTTAAATCAAATTGTAGCTTTAAAATGTTCAAAATCCTATACTAAATGCTTACTGAATAATACTAAATAATATACTTTCCAAATCTTTAATTGATTTACAAGGAAGGTTTTTATATTTGTATATTATATGAAGTAATTTAATGTGTATAGCCATACACCCATGTGCTTTTAAAAATTTTTCAAAAGTAAATAGTATTTTATTGTTGTTACTTAATACTTTCCGCAACTACAAGCGGCATAAGGGAGAATTAGTTATAGAAGAATTATACAAGTGCTTACCAGTAGTGTTGCTACAGTATATACTGTAGCTCTTTAACCACCCACCACCCCCCCCACCCCTCAAATAACCACTGAAGAACCTTTATGGTGCCTGAAGGTTCTTTACACAGTAAAAGTGCTATATCAACTCAACCATCTCAAAAAAACACTAAAGAACCACTGAAGAACCTTTTTTTAGAGTGTATTTACATGTATCTTCACATTTGCCTCACAAAAACAGTGCAAAGTTAAACACGTGCACTATGTGTGTGTACAGGTATGTGAACTTTGTAACAGCATTGTGTGTGACTCATCGTTGCAGAAATGCTTGAATAAACTTCACAACAAATATATCAAATAATAATCATTGGAAAATTTCTTACTGTATTATATCTCACAAACGTTACGTGAGATCTGCTTCCTTCATGTCTGTTACGTTTATCTGACGCAGCTTTATCTGAGCTTATCTTACAAGGCTATTTTGCAATTTTAGTTATTATTTACGGGAAATCTTTCGATTTTTATAGATAATTCTGTTGTAGCGCTTAAACTCTATATCCCCCAGTGCATATTCTAATCTAGCACACTCGTGGGGGTGTTTGAGATTGAATTTTCATTGAATAATGTCTTAAATTAGGCATTTTACATATACCAAGCTTGTTGATGTTTTGGTGGTGTTTCAGATTGATCTTCATTGAATAATGTCTTAAAAATAGGCATTTTACTTATCTTATTTTGCCTGGCTACGTAGAAAACAATACTGTAGCACACAATTTTGGACTAGTCTCATTATAACTGTTTTTTTTTTTTGTATTTTATTTTATTTTATAGAAGGTAATAATCCCATTTCTCTGTTTTTTTTATTGCCTCTCATTATAGGCACACTACATACATCGCAGTCATTTAAAAACCACAGAATGAGCCTTATTTAACACACGTTGGCAAATGCACATTGCTGGATGGTAACAGTTAGTATCATGTGCTGAATTGGACAGAAATTATGAAGTTTAATCTCATGGATCTGATGTGTACAAAGAGGGATATATGATGCTGTTGTTGGCTGGTTAAACAACACACCTTTAGTTTGGGGGGGGGGGGGGGGGTTAACATATTTAGAAGTCTCTGGGCTCAAAGCAAACAAAACCCCTGCCTCTCCCACGACTGGAATGATGGATGAGGGGATCATTAGAAAAAAAGGTAACGGAGGTAGAGAAAGACAATCCGGGGAAAGCCAGAGTTAGTAACAGCAAATGGGCATCTTGGAAGGTATCGGGTCTAAATAAAGGATTTGGATCTGATGAGAAAATTCCAATGTGTTGCCAAACTCAAATGGGTTGCATTCTAACTTTAAATTATGTCTACAATTTGAAACTGTAAGTCTGTAATTCATGTAAACCACTAAAGTACAGTAGTTTGGGCTGTAGTAAACATATAGCCTATTCTACCTTTATAATGTGACATATTAAGTGAAACAGAAAGCTGCAGGTTCATTGGAAAAACAGGCATGTAACCATATATATCAACAAAAAAAATCATAACATTGCTTCTTGCATATTTCCTAATGCTTTCAAAGTAAAATGCACAGTGTTAAAGCATGCCCACTTTATCTGAAACAAATATATATATATATATATTTGTATATATTGAAACAGGTGGAGGCATATTGAACAACTACTCCCCTTTTGAAAACAAACAAAAAAATCCAATAGTATTAACAGCCAGAGCTGTTGAGGTCAGTAAAGCCACTTTTGCGATCCATTCCAATACTCAATACATACCTAATTCCTACCCCTAAACCTAACCCTGTAAAATTCCTACCCCTAAACCTAACCCTGTAAAATTTCTACCCTTAAACCTAACCCTGTAAACCTAACCTGTAAAATCTTCCCAGAATCAGAGGGGATTAATAATTGTACAGTGATGTCGGAGCAGACATCCCTAACTGTTAGCCACACTTATAAACAAAAACAAATATTATAAACTTATCCCTTTAATCTGATTGGGTGATTGGAATGTTGTTGGTGATGCACAGTTTTTCCTCCTGACCTCCTCTATAGTGCTTTAAAAATAGCATTCTACACAAAACCAAATTCAACTACTGAGATTTTTTGGGCTGATTAATTTCAAAAACACTAGGGTATATCTACAGGGACTTTTATTTTCTATTATTTATTTAATTTTCAGTAAGCAAGGTCAGGTGCTCAGTGAACTCTCATGCCATAAAAAAATGCCACTTTTAGGATCTGATTTCTTTAAAAAATTGTGTTCTTCACTGCCTGATTGACATACAATATAAAGTACATCTCAGACTGCACAAGAAGCACTGAATTAAATTCCATTGTTCTGCTCCATGTCTTTAAAGAATGGAAATGGACTTTTCAATGGACTTTCATCTTGCTTTATGCTTGAACCACTAATTGAATGTTTAAGTAAATTTAACTGATCATATTTTAATTACATTCCAGCATAGTCAATCATCAATCTTTATAGCCTGATAGTTCTTTGTGGGAGGGGTCTGTTTACAAATTCACTTATGCCTGTGTTGATTTTAACTGGAGAAATGACTTAAAATAACATCACAGCACATTTTCATCCTCTTCACTGCAGGTTTTGCCTCTGTTCTTACACTGTTTGTAACTGCATCCTCTGGTTACAATGGAAATGTCTATAGAGAAGATTTGTGTCGGAATCTCTGACTATAGAATAAACAAGACAATGTCACTAGTATAGTTTTGAATGAGGCATTGCAAATATGGTCGTCAAGTGAACATGCAGCAATTTGTTAATTTTACATTTCTTTGTGAATGGGGATAGTTTGGACAACTTTTTCCTTCTGTAAACCAAACCTTTCAAAAGTGCAAAGCAAAATCTTTTCTGTATTTAGTGTCTTTAAACAGGTATCGTATAAACCATACCATTTGAAAGCTAATTCTTTCCCTAACACGCATAACCTTTAAATACACCATCTTCCTGATGATTTTTTTTGTCATCTGTAAATGTTAGGAAATAGAAAAGTGTGTGCATATTTCAAGATAACTGCTTATGAGGCCATTAGGCTGTCGTGTGCCCTGACAGCTGTGGTATTTTTATAGCTCTGGAACTTCCGTCCTTTCTTAGAATGATTGTAAGGTAAGGCACATTCACAATTCCTTCTCCAACACTCCCTATCCCATCTCTACAATGCCTTTGACAGCTTTATGCTCATGTACAAGGCCTTTATTACAAAGGGAGCCTAAAATCACTAAAGTGAATTAGATATGTAGATATGTAGATGTTTCTTAACATGCTATATAATTTGAGATATTTTTACCAGTGTTCAATGTTTATATCCATAACCCTTAGTTTAAGCAATAGTACTGGTAATGTTTAATCTGTGCCGAGGCATACTGTATATGATGATATTTAGAAAATGTAATGTTTAATTTTAATGTTAACTGCTTAATAATGTGTAATCAAAGTTAAAGCCAACTCAGTCATGTGGTGTAACCAGCATGATTTCACAAGGAAATGTAGCTATTTTACATTTTGTCAGATTAGTGGCTAATTTTTACAAATTGCAATTTTAAAAAGTTGTGGCACCCAACCCCACCCATAAACCCAACTGTCATTGGGGGAATCAATCAAGCAAATCATACTAAATTGAAAAGTTGTGAAAAATTACAAATTGCTGTGAGATTGTATTTAACCAACATGCAGAAACCTGCAGAAAAAAAAGCAAAACGGAAACGAAATAAAGGACCTCTGCCGTACTGCACCAAATGCACTGAAGTTTCAGTTATCAATTTCAAAATACACAAAAAAACAAGCAAGGAATGTTTCCAAAAATATAATTAAGCACATGTTCCGTAAATATACATTTGCACTTTTTTTTTCTTTTTCTTTTTTTTTTTTTACATATTTTTTTAATATATTTTCAAAAAAAATTTCTTAAAGGGCACCTACAGTATGATAAAAATCATCTTTTGTAAGCTGTTTGGACAGTTATATTGGAGTAATAGAAACACAATAAGTTTCTTTTTTTAAATTTCCTGACTTTAAAATGGGATCAAAATCCCTGCAATTCTGAGGTCTACTGCAACGTGATGTAGAAGTGCGGTTTCCCCACCCACGACTTGATTTACAGTTGTGTATTAACATGACTCCATAGTAATGCATATAATCATATCCACAAGACAGGATGTGCGCAAAGCAACTGGGACCTCAAGATTAAGTTTTACAAGTTTAAAACGATTTATTTTAGTTTTTTTTTTGGTCATTGAATAGACCTACAATAATCACAAATTCCAGGATTAGTTTTCTGATATGCATAAACTTACAAAAACAAATGAAAACAAAACAAAACAAACACACTAAGCCCAACTTGTAAGAATACAATACAGTGATGAGCAAAACAACTTTTTAGTTACAATACATTGCTTTGAGGAGAATTCCCCATGAAGTGACAAAAGAAAGGGCCCCAAATCTTCTGAAATTGTATTATACACACACACACACACACACACACACACACACACACACACACACACACACACACACACACACACACACACACACACACACACACACACACATATATATATATATATATATATATATATATATATATATATATATATA
>CAIGQZ010032689.1:1696242-1738417 GCA_903798205.1 Danio tinwini
CCACTGTACATATACATTTGTAATTATGTTTATCTATCTGCACACTTAATTAGTTAATACAACCTGTATATAATGTTTATAGTACATCCATTTGTAAATATCACCATAGTTTTTCTATAACTGCACTTTATAACTTATACTTGTATCCTGCACTTGCTGCTATTGCACTCCTGGTTAGACCTAAACTGCATTTCGTTTCCTTGTACTTGTACATGTGTGATGACAATAAAGTTGAATCTAATCTAATCTAATCTAATCTGTGTCGGGCTGTTCTGGTGCGCAGTGCTCTGTAGCGTCGACCAGAAGGTAAAAGTTCAAAGAGGCAGTGTGCTGGGTGTGAGCGGTCCAGAGTGATTTTGGCAGCCCTACTGCTCGCTCTGGATAAGTACAGTTCTTGGGGAGTAGGGAGGGTTGTACCAATGATTCGCTCAGGAGTCCAAACTATTCAACGTAGTCTTCGGAGGTTGGATTTGGTAGCTAAGCTAAACCAGACAGTTATTGATGTGCAGATGACTGATTCAATGATGGAGGTGTAGAACTGTTTCCAGCAGCTCCTTTGGGAGGTTGAACTTCCTCAGCTGACAAAGAAAGTACAGCCACTGTTGAGCTTTTTAGACAATTGAATCAATGTGAGTGTCCCACTTCAGGACCTGAGAGATGGTGCTGCCCAGGAACCTGAATGACTCCACTGCTCCCACAATCCTGTCCATGATGCTCAGTGGGGGGAAAGCAGGGGGGTTTCTCCTGAAGTCCACTATCATCCCCACTGTTTTGAGTGTGTTGAGCTCCAGGTTGTTGTGACTCCACCAGACAGCCAGCTCCTTTCTGTAAGCAGACTCTTCACCGTCCTAAATAAGGCCGATAAATGTGGTGTCATCTGCAAATTTCAGGAGCTTGACAGAGGATTCGTTTGAAGTGCAGTCATTCGTGTACAGGGGGAAGAGCAGTGGGCAGAGGACACACCCCTGAGTGCCGCCAGTGCTGATTGTGCGGGTACTGGATGAGAATTGTTCCAGTTTCACCAGCTGCTGCCTGTTCATGCGAACCTAATCGCATAACCTCATGCAAACATGCACTATATACTGACACTGAGAACAAGAAACTGTTGAATAAAGTGATGTGCACACAAAAGTATTAGTGTAGCTTGATAATATTCCAGTTAAAGCACTAAAGGGATATGCACTTTTTTTGGGGTATTTTTCTGGACTTAAATGAGTCAAAAAGTAACCCACCGGTCCTATTGCACCCAAACCAGTCTGAGATGGGATTCTTTGCATGGCAGTAGGTTGCTCTAACAAGGAGGTTAAAGACCATGGCCTCTAGTGTCTGTGACTAGAGTACCTTATGAGGTCAGAGGAGTGAGGTTTACCGACATAGCACTTAACTAGTCAGCCTTCGTTACACTCACCCCCCTAAACCTCACTCCCATCCCAGACGAGCCCCTACATGTAACACATCATTCCTACTGCACCCAACCCACTCTGAGCTGGGATCTAACCCACGATTCTTTGTATGTGAATTGGTTGCTCTAACAAGGAGGCTAAGCACCTCATGAGGCCAGAGAAGTGACATTTACCTGCATAGCACTTTGTTAGCTGGCCTCTGTTGCACTCACCCCCTAAACCTCACTTCCATCCCGGATGAGCCCCCAGGGTAACCTATTGGTCCTACTGCACCCAACCAGCTCTGACCTGGGATTGAACCGGCGATTCTTTGTATGGGAATTGGTTGCTCTAACAAGGAGGCTAAAGACTATGGCCTCTAGTGTCTGTTGCTAGAGCACCAGACAGAGAACAGAGGAGTAAGGTTTTCCTGCGTAGCACCTTGCTAGCGACCCGCTGTTACATAAAAAAATTCGATTTCACATTGATTTTAGTCTAATTTTGTAATGATAAAATGATTAAATACATATAATTTTCAGCTTTGTGTTTGTGAAAAGGCACCATAAGCATTCAGTGTAGGTCATTTCATAAGATGCCTTGTGTTTCTGTGCTTTGTAATGCGTATTCATGCATAATTATGTAATAAATGTTCTTGCACATAAACCAGCAAAAATCTCCTCGATGATTTGAAACAGCCTGTAATGAACCCTGATAAATATTCATTTTTGTGAGAAATGCCTAAAATTATACAGTTCTGTTTCTAGAACAGTCACCAGACAGACACTTCATGGGGACATTGAGTGATTCATGAGCATCACAAAAAAAAGCTGCAAACATTTGTTAGAAATCTGAGATCAAGTAATGTGTAAATCAATCAGTTGTACAATAATAACAGTTTCATGCAGGGACGCCAGTAGATAATTTCAGAGGGAAAATGAGTCTCTTTTGCCTCCCTTGAGATCCATGTTCTCATTTTAGAAACATCAGCTAGAATCACATATGGTGCAGAATAAGATATTGACTGAAAACTTGATATAATAAGCTTAAGCAAAAAAACAAAAAACAAGAAGTCGTTTTGAGCAATAAGAATTACTTTGCTGCCCTCCAGTGGGCATCAACAGCATGACTTAGTGGTGGTCTTGAAAAAAAAAACATCATTGAATTCCCCACTGTAAGCCTGCAGTGATGTTTATCAAAGGATAGAACAAACCCAGAGAAACAAATATATGTAAATGAAATGTCAGCCTGGTGCTGATATAAGATCATCCTAATTAATGCTTTATAATTAGTGCTTATCTTCTCTCTTTGGGATTATTTTTCTTTTATTAAAAGCTTCTGAAGTCCACAGCAACTATACGGCAGACTATATTCTCATATCCATTTCTGATTACAGTTATCTGACATATCATTTATACTATTATTAATTCTTTATTATCTTTCCCAGAATTTCACTTCCTTTAATATAGGTCTTGTATATTGTAGGTTTCTGCACATTTTAACCTAGATCAAATCATCGAAGCCCCAAAACATTTGTCTCTTTTAGCAGAGGCTCAGCTAAAAGCTTTTTTGGAGAAGCTCAGAGTCTGTTGAGCTCAGCAGAAAATGTTTCTATCCTCAGTAAAACACTAAATACCATATAATTGTTAATTCAAATTAACTGTAACTCAGTGCTTGAGTGCTATAAAATGAGACTGGCTAGTTGCAATGTTCTGATTTGCTAAAAAAAAAAAAAGAAGTCTTTGCATTTTTAAAAAAAAACAACCCAGCATTATTATTGATACGTACTGTTATTGTTTATACATATTTGAAGATTGCAAAATATGTCCTTGGAGTTACTTTTTTCTGCAAAACCACCAGAGGCCACTTTGTACTTTTTTCAGATGTCAAATTTCTCTGGCGAGTGTGATTCATGTCTGCTGTTCTCACATAGATCCACCAGAGACCACTGTTGACTGACTGATTGACCAACCAACCGATACCCCCACCCACCACCTTCCCTAAACCTAACCGATAGTGTTTTCAAAAGCACTGATTGACCCACCCACCACCTTCCCTAGACCCAACCGATAGTGTTTTCAAAAGCACTGATTGACCCACCCACCACCTTCCCTAGACCCAACTGATAGTGTTTTCAAATGCACTGATTGACCCACCCACCACCTTCCCTAGACCCAACCGAAAGGGTTTTCAAATGCAATCCAAAAAAAATAAAAAATGGCCGTCATGGCTGCCAGATTTTTACCCTGTTTTTAGATCTTACCACGTTTTTACCCTGTTATTTACTTGTTTATTTTATTTTTTCTTTAACTGCTTTCTGAAACCATTCTTAACCGGACTCAAACCCAGTCATCATAGTTAACTCCTCTCTGCATCTCAAGTCCGCCTGTCACATCCTCTGCTTGCTCCCATAGTCACAGTCACCGCACTCAATCACCATCCACCATGAACCCGTGAACCCTCACCAGACTACTTATCACCCGCACCTGCATCTGCAATCACCAGCACACTATATATACTCACCTCACTATATATATTCACCTCACTCATTCACTCACTGGCTGGAATCAAAGTCAGATGGTTCTCCATGACAACTCTTCTGTGGATGTCCTCTTTCTCCTGTGCATGCAAATACACCTGATTAAGGGAAGTGACTGTTATTATATTAGTGTTTACCAAATAACTGAATTTACCATGTGAACTGTGTGTGAGATCGCTCTCCCTCTGCTACACCACTCACCTGCTTCACCTCTCTGCTGTTGTTGCATCGCACTATAAATACCCTTGAATTAATCCTGCTTTGTCTTCCTTGTGTGGCCGTGACACCGCAGGTGTATGCGCCAAGCCACTGAGCAAACTGGTAACAGCAGTAAACCTGTCCACACGGAGGTAATTGGTCAGCTGGTTGCAAGAAAAGAATGAGAACCCGTTGATGGCATCACATCACCCAATAGCATTCAATTTAAAGAGCCCCTATTATGGGTTTTTGAAATTGATCTTCCATGTAGTGTGCAACAAAGCTCTAAATAAAGTGAAATATCCAGCTAAAGCTTAAATCTGAGGTGGACAGTTTTTAAAACTATTAATTCATCTAAAAAAGAGTCGACTCAAAGTGGTTTAAATGAATCGTCTTGATAACGAGTGTTTAGCTGTTTCGGTGTGACGTCGATACGAAGCATAATGGTTGTGCGCAGACCCACAAAATTTAAACCTGCAGCCCCGTCCACTAACACAGCAGTAAAGACAAACAGATCCTGAAGTCATGAGTCATGAAGATGCTGTGCTTACCTGGATATTATTGGAAATGTGAGGGAAAGAAGTGCTTCAGCATCTACATGCTTACTATGAACTTTCAGTACACAGCTCATGGATTAGTTTTTTCCTTACACCAAATTATGTGACCATCTTATTACAAGGGATTTTATATATACTAGTATTGAACAGTTAATTCCAGCGCATTCATGTGAGAGTATGTATGCTGTGGGAGCGAGTTCAAGCCAAACAGTGAGAACAGTGCCTACTAGGGTCACGGAATACGATGGTCACAGAATTTGGTGTAACACGTGCAAAATAAGAACAAATTATTAGGTACAAGTCAAACAAAGGCACGCTGGACTTTGGGCTGGTGCACAGCATTGGTTGGACAAAGCAGAGAACAGGTAAGCCCTGAGAACATAATGTTTCAAGCAAGAGGTTCCACAGCAATGGTTGCAAATAGAAATGATCTACAGCTGAGAAGGGAGAAAAGCTCCAAAATGAAAGATAATTAATGAAATCAGACCTGGCCCATGACACATTTCATAAGTGTAAGTAAATAGCTGCCTCCTTGTTTTCTCTAGCTTGTAAAGTATGTATTTAATTGTGTTGTTACTTGTAACCACTTGCACTGTATCAGGTTAACTCTATTCCCATATCGTGTCTAATGCCTCATTGAAAATAAGCCTGTGTTGTTACCAAGTTATCTAAAATAAAAACGGTTATTTAGGGACATTTTGTACATATTTTGTATATATGTACATACCCATTATTCATATTATTTTACACCACTATTTAATTCTGTTCCTATGTTCTAATATAGAAAAGCATGTGACTTGCTCTAAGTGATGTCGCTTCCTCTGGCAGAAAACTCTAGAAGGCATAGAGGCATGTTAATTATTCTTCTATCATTAAATTGTGCAAAATGTTTGCATACACCAATTGTGTATTAATTATTTGTCAACTTTGTTATTGTGATATTTCAGTGAATTTCTCTAGCATCTAGAGCATCTTCGGTAACAAGTTCAACAACAATTAGTTACAATCAAATGTTGCCTATCATTTTTTAGCCTTCTTCATTATTTTACATTAATTATTTTACATGATGGCAGCACGGAGGCTCAGTGAAGGAGCAAGAAGGTCACTGGTTTGAGTCATGGCTGAGCCAGTTGGCATTTCTGTGTGGAGTTTGCATGTTTGCGTCGGTTTCCTCCGGGTGCTCTGATTTCCCCTTTACACTCTCAGAAATAAAGGTACGAGCCCTGTCTCTCGGGTGGTACCTTTTTAAAAGATACACATTTGTACTTAAAGGGTCCATATTGGTACCTCAAAAGTATATATTAATACATACAAATTTTAAGAGGAACACTTTTGTACTTTTTAGGTACCAATATGTACCCTTGAGGTATTAATATGGACCTTTTAGCTACAAATTTGTACCTTTTGAAAATGTACCACCCCAGTGACAACTCGCATACCTTTATTTCTGAGAGTGTACAGTCCAAAGACATGTGCTATAGGTAAATTGAATTAACTAAATTGTCCATAGTGTATGAGTGTGTGTATGTGAGTGTGTGTATAGGTGTTTCCCAATACTGGGTTGCGGCTGGAAGGGCATCCGCTGCTTAAAACAGATGCTGGAACAGTTGACGGTTCATTCCGCTGTGGCGATCTCTAAAATAGAGACTAAGCCGAAGGAATATGAATGAATGAATGAATGAATGAAATTTACATGATTAATCAGTCAACCAATCAATCAATCAATTTATCAATCAATCAAAAGCAGACTGTTATGTTTTGCCAGATTATTGTTAATAATTATTAGTATTCTTCTTATTATTATTATAAATTGTAAAATGTTTTGTTTTTGGTACATCACTGTAAAATGAATACATTACTGAAAGATCAGATGATCCATGTTGAGCTTTAGAATGGGTCTAATGTCACTTCCCCTTTTGTCTGTAAACACTTTTCTGAATAAGTTCCATAGAACCTTAGTTCAGTATTTATTAAATAAATCTTTTGTTGTACACCTTTGAAGTATTGTACGTAAAGGGATAGCTCACCCTAAAATTTATTCAGCCTCAAGTGCTTCCACACTTTTAAGATTAACTTAGTTTTTTTATTCAGATAAACATAAAATCAAGATAATTTCAAAAAAGTTTTGTCATCTGTAATAGGAAAAAACTATACTACAGCTTCCAGCTGGCTTCAAAATGTGTTCATTGAAGAAACAAAGATTTCGAGTAAGCGAAGGGTAAGTAAATGATTTTCGGTTTTGGCATAACTATTCACTTAAAAAAAAGTGTCATATCTTTGCGACTGGCAAATTGCTATGCCTGTAATATAATCAAACAGCTGTACCATTACACTGCATTATAGGATCACTTCCACTGCATATACTGTAGAAGCAGATGTGTTTTCACCACTTCCCAGAGCCAGGACAGTTGAGTTATATAACTTCATTACCCATCTTCACGACTCTTCCCACCTGGTGGCCTGTTACAGTCATCAGCCAAAGCCTAAACCCTGGGGCTCCATAAAAACTAGCCGTAGGGTTGGGAAAGTCTTTCCCCAAAGTTTCTCTACAGTTGTCTGAGGAAACAGGAGCTGACATCACGGAGGCTCACTGCTGTCATACTGTATGAACAGATGGACACTTGAAGATGTTACATAGACTGTGACCTCCACTACAGATGAGTGAGTGTGAACTCACTTAAACCAATGGCTCTCAACTGGTTTTTCTTCAAGAGTATACTTGGACTTTGGACGTGTGGTGACCTTACAAAACACCAAAATTAGTTATGATATGGTTCAGCAAAATGTCCTTGAAAAGTGTAGTGTTAATCAACTTATTTTAACTGAAACATGCATATACATTACTCCTCCCCAAATGCTTCATACTGTTTTAAAATATAACATTCTTTGTAGTATTACAATGGGCCCAGCCTGATCTCATGAGTAAACATAACTGTTTTACGTATTGTGAGAAAAGTGGATAATTCATATGATTTAATTCGTATGAAAACATACAGGTCACTACATGATGCTGGTGGAGGAAAATGTTTCCTGACTTGCTCTGCCAAAACACCCAAAATGGCTCAATAATATTTAAATTTGGTGACTGTGCAGGCCATGGGAGATGTTCAACTTCACTTTCATGTTCATCAAACCACTCTGTCTGTGTCTGTTGCTGTGTGTATTGGTGCATTATCATCACATTACAGATTACTTGTTACTGTTATTTAAAAGTAATCCCCTACATTACAATATTACTGTCTCAAAATTGTAATATGTTACATTACTCTTATATTACTTTTTAGTTACTTTGACCAAATAACTCCAGAATTAGAACTTTACATTCTAAAATGACCAAATACTGCAGAGTACAGGCCTATATGTAAACTCCAATGCATTGACAAAATGCAGATTTCTTTTCTCTTCTTATTGTTGCCATTATTGTATTCACTTTAAATTCAAGTGGCTCACAACACAAAACTGTCCTGCACAAAGTGAGCATGATGAACATAGCTTTCCCAATATAATGCTCGTGCACCGATTTCCTCTGTTTGTGGACAAAACTGCTTGCGAGCTCTCAAATATACGCTGCTCGTGTGGAAATTTTCTCACGTTCTCTCAAATATGCACTGCTCACGCACAAATTTTCTTATGCGCTCTCAGTACACTGATCGCTCACATATTGTGAACACGCATATTATACAATGTTTTGAACAGTACTATAGTAAAGAACTTCAAATAATCTGTTGTGGTAATACTATAGTTGCTATGATAACACAACAAGTGTAATATGCTGGACGTGTAGTAGGAGGTGAGCTTCCCTCCCTCCAGGACATCTACACCAGGAGGTGCATGAGAAAAGCCAAGAGAATCATCAGCGACTCCAGCCACCCAAGCCATAGACTTTTCTCTCTGCTACCCTCAGGCAGACGGTTCCGCAGCATTCGGTCACGCACCAGCCGACTGAAGGAAAGTTTCTTCCCTCAGACTATCAGGCTGATGAACACTTAACACACCCCACACAAACTCTCCCATACCCCACACTGCACACCATAAAGATGTAGCATGCACTGCACTTTAACCAATCTATACTTAAACAATACTGCCTACAACTATGTGTACACCTATCCATTGTACGCATCACTGTCACATTGCCAAATTTACACTGTTTTGTTTCTTTTTTGTGAGTATGTTGTTGTATTTTGCACTGTCTGTATTTGCACTGTCTGTATTTTGCACTGTCTGTATTTTACACTGTCGCTGTATTTGCACTGTCTGTATTTTGCACTGTCTGTATTTTGCACTGTTGTTGTATTTGCACTGTCTGTTTTTTGCACTGTTGTTGTATTTGCACTATCTGTATTTTTCACTGTCTGGAGCCAGCACCTAAGCTTTTCACTCATCATAGCACATGTGCTGCTGATGATGTGACAATAAAAGTGATTTGATTTGATTTGATTTGATTTGATATAAACAAATGACCCAATGCTGTAGTTTTACAATATAGGGTATATTATACTACAATTCACCACACTTTACTGTAGTAAAACTTTGTATTTCATTTTATGAGTTCACTATTCTTAATACTACAGTATGGTGAAGCATTCATTAACAAGTTGTAAATAATAATAGCCTAAAACATAGGCAGTATACCTAACGCTCAAAAACACTAGTATTTATTATAGATTTTACCTTAACCTGTAGGTAAATAGTGTAACAATATATAAACCATATCAACATTCTTGGGATAACAATTTAACAGGAGGATCTCTGGAGAGCAAAAGCACGAAAAGAGGAAACACAAGGCACACATTGTGAGTCTGAATCTGACGGAGCGAGAGCAGATCATTCGCACGTGAGCAGCCCAGCCAGTGTTTTGAGTGCACGCGAGGAGTTTTGTCCACGAACAGAGAAACCGGCGCGTTCGCTCGCTCATATTACAGGAATGCGGTCTTGACTTGTAATACAGCATTTACGATTAAATAACACCATGTGCACGTACGTCTATCTCGCGAATGTACTGTCTTCTGTCATTTTCATCTATTTGCCATTTTTCCGCTGCGCGTTAGGGCTTAACGTTACTGCGAACCGGGCTGAGCCAATAGCCCCGGACCTCGAGCTCAGAGGCTGAAATCATTCCGTGTTCAAAGTAAAAAGTTCTAATAGCCAGAGGGAGATTAATGACAACACACTCGTATGTTTACTCACAACAAACAGGAAATAGAACTGCACTATTTTTTTTTTGTTAATGTCTTGCGGGAGAAAAGTTTGTTGTAACACACGCGTTACTGAACATGTACCGAGTAAAATATTACTGAAAATGTGTTAGTAATGCCTTACACTACTGCGTTACAGGAAAATGTAATATGTTACTGTAATACATTACTTTTGTAACTCATTACTCCCAGCACTGATTATCATCCTGATACACAGCACTATCTTCAGGATATGTTTGAACCATTGGGTGCACATGGTCCTCCAGAATGATTCGGTAGTCCTGGACAGTGACACACCTATTTAGCAGAGGTATTGGGCCTAGAGAATGCCATGATTTTGCTGCCCAAACCATCACTGATCCACCCCCATGCTTCACCATGGGCATGCAACAGTCTAGGTGGCAAGCTTCTTTGAAGTTTCTCTACACTGTAACTCTCCTGGATGTGGCAAAGACAGTGAAGGTGGACTCATCAGAGAACAATACATGTTTCACATTGTCCACAGCCTACATTTTCTCTGTGGCCACCATTGAAACCAGGCATTGGCACTATTGACCAAAGGTTTCACTATAGCAGCCATGTATATTGACCCTGTGGAGATCCTGACCAACAGTTTTGGTGGAAACACGAGAGTTGAGTTGCACATTTAATTCTGCAGTGAGGTGGGCAGCTGTGGTTTTATGTTTCTTGGATAGCACACAGACACCCCTTTTAGTCAGCTTCCTCTTGCGTCAACAGTTACTCCTGTAGAATGTGGTTCTTCTTCTTGGTGGTATGCTGACATTACCCTGGATACCGTGGCTCTTGATACACCACAAAGATTTGCTGTCTTGGTCACAGATGCACCAGAGAGACGCACACCAACAGTTTCATACTGCAAATTGGTAGAGCAAACAACACTAATGAATTTAAACGTTGAGGAACAAGCTCATTGGCTGCTAATGCAACAGCAACCAAACACCTGTATTTGATGATGCAGATGGCACAAATAAGATATGACCTATCAACCTGTGGGACCAATAGAATTTCATGACACTTTGTATTATTTATTCATTATTTTCTTACTCTTTTCAAGGGCCATGTTGCGGGGGCAGCAGTCTCAGGAGAGAACCCCAGGCTTCCCTCTTCCCTCTCTGTGCCCAACGATCGGGTTGTCATGGTTCAACCACCACCCGTTTCACAATACACGTGGTTTAACCTTCAACCACCACCCGTTCCACAATACAATGGCCCCTTATGGCTCCCCCTGCAGGATGATCCCATGTCGCTCCTTCGGGCTGAGCCTGGCCGGGTACCATGGGATAAAACCCGGGCACCAGGCACTCGCATACAAGCCCCAACCCCAGGCCTGGCTCCATACCTGTCAACACTCCCGTTTTTCCTGGAAATCTCTCATATTTCAGACCCATATCCCGTTTTGTTATTTCTCCTGGAAAACTCATGTAACTCCCAATTGCAGCGGCTGCCCGAAACCCGGTGCATAGTACAGACCAGGCATGCCCACAGATAGGACTCAACCTGTGCAGTGCACATGCCCTTTTTTCTCTTGGATAAAAATTGCCCTTCAAAAATGAACAGAAGTGGCTCTTATGTCTGCGATCTCAAACAAAGAAGTTTGAAAAAAACTTTTTTAGTCACTGGAAAAAAGTATAAAATATTCTTGAAAGATGTTAAAGAATAAACCCCTTGGAACACAAGTGCAGTACAGTTCTCGCCACACCATTGGCATATTAGATTACAGCAGCACAAGTGCAGTAAAGACTTTACTTGTTTTTACTTCAGTTTACTGCAACTAAGGGTGCTTTCACACCTGCCCTATTTAGTTCAGTTGAATCGCACTAGAGTTTGTTTTCCCTTTGCTACGGTTCGTTTGGGCAGGTGTGAATGTAGCAATCATACTCGAGTGCGCAACAAAAGAGGACCAAAAACTGTTCAAACTAACACTGGAGTGTATCGTTTGTGGTGAGAACATGATCCAAACTAAAACAGACCCAACCGCAAAAAGTACTGCACCTTTTTGGACTAATCCAGCTGCCGTAGGCTGATGCGCTGTGCATTAGTGATGCGCGGATGGCGGTTATATCCGCGGGCGCTGCGGATAATCCGCGGGTCGGGCGGGTCGGGTAATAAAAAAATACATTATGATTAATTGCGGGTGGGTCGCGGGTCATAGCAGTTGACCAGCACAAAAGCAGAGAGTGGACTTTGCTGAATGTGAAGATGAGAGAGCCGCCCAAAATAATGGATGTACTGTGCAAGAGTACTGTGCAAACTTTCAGTTAGAGGAGTCATCAGAAGAAAATCTGCTGTCGTTCTGAGAGAAACAAGATCACTTATTTACGCGACTGCAGCGCGGTGCGCGCAAACTCTCCTTTAGGGCAGCCCCAATCCAGGCACAGTAGATGCTATTCTGTTTTTGCACAGTGCAAAGAAAAAGGCCAAGTAAACATAGGCCTTTTAGTGGCGCCGTTTTTTTTGTTTGTTTTCCTGTATATGTAAAAGCTAAATCTGCTGTTAATAACGAACGATCCACAGTGACCTATCATCTCGCTTAAAACAAAGAATTAGAATTATTTAAGTGTTGATCGGGTGCGGGTCGGGTGCGGATATAAATATCAGATAAAATAACATGTGCGGGCGGGTGGCGGGTGGATGATTAGAATGAAGGAGCGGATTCGGGTGACATTTCAGCTGATCCGCGCATCTGTACTGTGCATTATGGAATGTGGAGGAAAAGTATTTGTTGACAGCGCTTAACCAAAAGAGAGAGAGAGGGGGAAGACATTACCTGATGGATCGTTGGTAATATTTCCGGTAGATGACCATGTTGCAGTTTAGCTAAATTAAATCACGCCTCCTCCTGAAGTGACGTACAATGCACTTTCGCCATTTGCAATGCCTTAAAAAATTGTTTTTCAACCACAGCCACGCTTTATTCTCGAAATGTATAGTTTGTCTAAAGTGATGTATACAAACTATATAGTATACTATGAGCAGGGATACAATCAGCCAGCGCAGTCATCCCTCCATAGTGAAAAGCAACATTTTGTCTGCCAGTTTGTTTATTTGCGGGAGTTCCATTGGCATTTTCCCG
This sequence comes from Danio tinwini, assembly GCA_903798205.1. NCBI lineage: Eukaryota > Metazoa > Chordata > Actinopteri > Cypriniformes > Danionidae > Danio > Danio tinwini. Next base: position 1,709,205 of record CAIGQZ010032689.1, read on the forward strand.
TACGTGAATTCTGACCAATCGAAAAGCAGTTTAGGAAATAAATTCAACAACATCTGACCAATGAGTGAAGTGGATTTTGTCACATGAATGCATTTTAGTTCTTTTCAACTGGTTCGGACCAAAGCAATCAGTGTGGTGTAAAAGCGGCCCAAAGGCAGCAGAAAATGCTACAATGTATCATTTATTGCCCTTGGTCAGGACCAAATAAAGTGAACTACAAATGTGAAAGCACCCTTATACTGCTGTTGAACTTTATTGTACTGTATTTGAACTCTGTTTATTCTTTATTGTATTGCAATTTTGCAATTATACTTAATTTTACTGCAGATATATTTCTATATACTGCCATTTTACTGCAGTTTAATGCAGTTATTTTTTTGTAAGGGAGGTACACAACAATAAGCCATTGCGGACTCCGTTTCTGTGTGACTCCAGGCGATACTTTCCACCGCAGCATCGATCCAGGTTTCTTTCCACCGCAGCATCGATTTCACTTTTAAAATAGCGGCCGCGTGAAATCAGTCTCTAGCTTATATATAAATCATTGAGGCAACAATATTCATAATAAAAGCTCTCAAAAAAACTATGAAATTTCATGTGGAATTGAAACCAAACACTGACAATGGATAAAAATAACATTATGAACAATGTGAACTATAAGTCAAATAATGTGTTTTACAATATTGGCTACATTGGCTATATAATTTGGCTCTTGTTTTCTTTTACTTTAAGCAGGTTAGTTTATTTTCCATGTTGGCTGTTGTTCATGACCTTATCTGAACAGTAAAGAAACGCACATTTGGATCACAAGCCATGAGCTGAAAAACTCAGAGCTAAACACCTTTAATCTGTTGAGTCATTAAAAACTCATTCTACATCATTTATTGTTAGCACATGTTGAAAGTCTTTAATTGAATTCACGAAGGTCACTGAGTTATATTCAAAAAATATAGACAGTTTTATTTTATACGAATGAGAAAGATATGCAGCTAAACTTAAAAGTTCCTTTGAGAGAAACCCCAGGATCATGTTTGATCTTAACAGATTGGAGGCCTGCATATGCATTTAAATCCAAGGATGCTCAGCAGGCTGCCAGAACCATGTTATGATTTGTTTCTCGGTTACACGAGTTGGCAATTTGTCAGCTCTATAAAGCCTGAGTTTTGATTATTATACATTTTTCCATGTTCAGACATACACTACAGATGAACCCGAATCTCTCCAACAGACTTAATAGGAAAATTATGTGTGTAAATCAGTTCTCAAATCTTTAACACAGTAATACATTATTGCGTATAAGAAAAGGGTGAAGAATGCAGCTTTAAAAAGGGCCAATGTGCATCTGGAATGTGCACTGCAAAAAATAAATTTCTTTGTATAAATGTTGTTGTTTTCTTATTATAAATGATATTTACATCAGGCAAGATTTTGTTTTTCAAGTAAATATTTTAGAAAATACGTTGGAATGCAAAATTAAAAGTGAATAAAAACTAAAAACAATAAGAAAAATTTAAATATAAATGCAAAGCAAGAATAATACAGTATGTCTAAGTTATATTTGAATTTAAAGTTTGATTACAAAATGTTGGTTCCCATGAGGTTTTGTTAGGACACTATACTAATCAAACAATCCTTTATTTTTGTTTATTTATTTTTGTTTTCTTAATTTTTTATTTATTATTATTATTATTATTTATGAATAAATTAATGATTTCCCAGAGATGAGTTGCGGCTGGAAGGGCATCCGCTGCATAAAACATGTGCAGGATAAGTTGGCGGTTCATTTCGCTGTGGCGACCCCGGATTAATAAAGGGAATAAGCCGAAAAGAAAATGAATACATGAATAAACTAATGATGCAATCTTTTGTCACAAATAAATGCATGTATCACATCACTTTTATTTTTTTAAACAGCAACTAAATATGACATACATATATCGCCATAGTGCATTTTGTAACTTCTTGCAGGATGAAGGACCATCGCCATTAACTTTTCCAAATCTGAACATCTGATAATCACAGCCTCCCCAAAAATGTGTCTACAATTTCACCATATAGCTAGGGACTACGACCGTTGCTCCTTTTAGGAGAGTCAACACAATCTCATGACAATTCATAACTTTTTGATTTACTAGCTAATTTGTATGAATTCATAAGATCTCATTCGTACAATTTAGTACGATTTGCTTATCCATCAATGACGGTTGGGTTTAGGGGCGTTGTTGGGTGCCACGCCTCCTCTTTAAAATTATACATTTTCGTAGGACTGAATTAGCCACTAAACTAACAAAACAGAAAATACTTACGTTTCCTCATGAGATCAGGCTGGGAATATAGAAGTGGTTCTTGATGGCCAGCTGAAATTTACAGACCACACTGCTTCAACTGCCCGTTCATGCTGATTTGCCCTATATAACATCAGGGAGATCAGATCTTTACTATCTGAACAGGCTGCTCAACTGCTTGTCCTGTCCAGACTGGACTATTGCATTGCTCTCTTAGCTTGCCTCCCAACCAACACCATCAATCCTCTGCTGCTAATCCAGAATGCAACAATGCTAGTAGTTTTCAATGAACCTAAAAGTGCGCATGTCACACCCTTGAGATCTTTGCACAATGAAGTCTGAAATTTTCATATGCGTTTTTTCGTATTAAAATCTGAAAAATTAATCACGCACACAAACCTTGCACACTGAGTCTGATGTGTATTAATGAAGGGTTGGAGTCTTCAAGTAGAGAAGATGATTTTGTTGTCTCCCTGCTTAACAAAAGAAAAAGAAAGAGGAAATATAGGATCCATCTCATCCTTAGATTCCACCTCCTTATTAAAGAGCGGAGGGTATACCTGTTGGTTTCCAAGCTGTTCCACAATCACCTGCCACAATCAGTCTTTGTATGCCATGTCTTTATTTTCTGTACTTTATCAAAAAGGGTTTTATGTTGTGAGACCAAGTAGATTTGATTCTCCAAGGCCCTGAATTCAAAATCAAACCCAATGTGTCAGAGGCAGTGTGTCAATACGATTCACACAATATGATGTCAAATTTATATTTTAATGTGAGAAAATAATCAACAACATTTTTGGATTCAGTGTGCAATACCCTTTAGTCATCAATCTACACTGATTGCCAATCAACACTCCCATCAAATTCAAGGCATTATCAATTGCCTTTAAAACAACTGGCTCTGCACCCCCGAATCCTCTATTTATGTTTATGAGTCCATCAGAGCTCTGCAGTCTACAAACATCACTTTTTGGTCCCATCCCAAATGGGTTGGGATTCATACGCATGTGAATGCGGTAGACTGGAAACGCAAGTTTTGCATGTCGCTACATTGCAAAGTTTAAGCTCGGTGAACTCTGACTTGTGAAATTGCATCATGTGATTATGTTCGACCAATCAAAGAGTATGACCTCTCTGGAGAGAAATTTAAAATATAGAGCAATCACTCGCTTTTAAAATGTCTAATCATCTTGTTTTATCCCACCCTTATTCACAGCGCCGTATGACAGAATTTCGTATGCACAAACTCTAGTGTGACCACAGCTTAACTTAAGTAGCCATCAGAAGATGGGTACACTTTGGTCATAAAGGGATGGACATGGTCAGCAACAATACTCAGGTAGGCTGTGGTGTTGACACGATGCTCGATTGGTACTAATGGGCCTAAAGTGTGCCAAGAAAATATCCCCCACACAATTACACCACCAGCAGCAACCTGAACTGTTGATACAAAGCAGGATGAATCCATGCTTTCACGTTGTTGACGCCAAATTCTGACCATACCATCCGAATGTCGCAGGAAAAAAATCGAGACTTATCAGACCAGGCAACATTTGGCAAATCTTCTATTATCCAATTTTGGTGAGCCTGTGTGAATTGTAGCTTCAATTTTCTGTTCTTAGCTGACAAGAGTGGCACCCAGTGTGGTCTTCTGCCATTCGCCTCAAGGTTAGACGTGTTTTGCATTCAGAGATGCTCTTCTGCATACCTCGGTTGTAATAAGTGGTTATTTGAGTTACTGTTGCCTTTCTATAAGCTCAAACCAGTCTGGCCATTCTCCTCTGACCTCTGGTATCAACAAGACATTTGCACCCACAGAACTGCCACTCACTGGATATTTTCTGTTTTTCAGACCATTCTCTGTAAACCCTAGAGATGGTTATGCGTGAAAATCCTAGTAGATCAGCAGTTTCTGAAATACTCAGACCAGCCCGACAACAACCATGCTAAGTGTTCAAAGTCACTTAAATCACCATTCTTCCCCATTCTGATGCTTTATTTGAACTGCAGCAGATTGTCTTGACTGTAGCTATGTTTCCATCCACCTAAAAACGGTTGATGGAAACGACATGATGCGAATAAATTTTGAAAATGAGCATAAAAAAACATGCGCATAACTGAGTAGGATAAACTTTTTATTCAATAAGAAAAGATGCGCATAAACTACGATGAAAACACTTTTACCGCACAAATTTCACTATGTGCATTAAAAAAGGGCATGTGATTTTGTTAAAAGAGATCATGTGATGATAAAAATGTGTGTAAATGAACAAACCAGCAGGCTGAGCACATCTGAAACCATCTGAAATGTTGTGTTGGTCATTCTAAAAACGCCTTACCATTTAAGTATTAGTGTTATTATGTTATAATGACATCCAAAATCAAGACCGTCTGTGCTCCACGTCTGACACCTTCAAACGCCACCACATGTTCACTGCGTGTCAGGATTGCCTTCTGAGGCGCAAGTCATTTATTAGATAAAGAAAAGATTGACGTAGCTTCTCTTATCACAGCAATTTAAATTTTTACTCTTGATATTTGGCGCCAGTTAATCAGGAAGTGACAATTGTGTTCGCTTCGACTCGTTGGATGGAAACGCTGCTTTATTTGCATGTCTTTAATGCGATAATCCAGTTTTGCGCATAAAGTTTATGCACATTTTTGGATGGAAACATAGCTTATGTCTACATGCCTAAATGCATTGAGTTACTGCCATGTAATTGGCTGATTAGAAACTTGTGTTAACAAGCAGATATGGCCCGTTTCCACTGAGTTGTACGGTAGGGTTCCGTTCGGTATACTTTTATGGCCGTTTCCACTGTTAAAAGCGTACTGAACCGAACCGTACCGTACCAGTTTTTTACCCTTTCGAAAGGGTACCAAAGACGAGAAAGGGGACCAAAAGGTGGAGCTACACGCGCAGCTGAACGCTGATTGGTTTACAGAGATACGTCATGATCTCGTGGAGCTAGCTAGAATCAAAGCAATGGAGCCACCATGATTTTAAATACACAGCCGAGACAACTATATGCATATAATAACGATCCATGGATGACCCGGGCTCAAAACAAACCTTGTCGTTGTCTTGATGAACAGCCACAAAGCCAAAAATTTGCCATGCCCTGTTGTTGTTTTACGAGGCCGTCTAAAAGTCTAAAAGTGCGAGCGGTTTTCGCTTTCTCCAGGGAGCTCACGATCGCTTCTAGATTTGTTATAATGAACGTCTTGAGCTGATGATAATAACGTGTGTGATTAATGAAGCATCTTTGACATCTGATCCATTTAAAAAGAAAAGGACAAACGCGAGAGTGAAGCGCGGAAAAAAGGAGAAGCCCAACAAAACACAGGAGCAAATAGTTTCAGCAACCTGAACAATCTGCCATGAACAATCTGCCATTAACAAATCATGAACAAACTGCCATGTTTATCATCAGCTTTTGAACTATTATGAACTCGGAATGACGGAAATTATAGTGGTAACATATCGGAGACTGTAAGAGTCTGTATGTGTTCATATATCTTGCATTTATTTATTTATTATTTATCTATTTTATATAATTGCAGACGTTACAGTAGGCTGTAACATTGTCACACTGTCATTGATCTGCAGTTATAATCAAATCATGTTCATAGAAATGTTAGTAATAAACATTTATAAACAAGTATTATTATGTTTAAAGCATCTGTTTTGTTAGTAGAGCTTCTCATACAATGTGAACGTACTGTACAGCTTTACTGTAGACATTTATTCGAGCGAGAATGACGTAGACTGAAACTTTCTGTAGCACACTACGCCCACCTGATAAAGGTGACCCGTACCGACCTGAACCGTACCGTACTGTACTACTCAGTGGAAACGAGCCATTAGACAGGTGTTCTTAATAAAGTAGCTATTGAGCATATGTTGCTGTTCTCTGATGACCTGAAGTGCTTCTATTATCCTACGTGCCTGCTAAATGACTAAATATAATATGCACCTTTGCACAAATTTTTTTTTTGAGTTTTCAGTCTTTCAAATACTCATCACAATAATTGACCATAATGACAATAAAAAGGGTCAAAGCTTCAGAAGCTTCAATAGAGATCCAAGAGTCATGATAAAAGTCGTTCCTGCTAATTTCAGATCTTCATTAGTCCATATTTTTTTTTAATCATTTTAGAGCTTGAACAATGATGTACAAAAATGCTGTCATTTAATTAACATTGATTGCCTTTTAATGAGAGCTGGCCCATTTTTTACTATTATAGTCTAAGCAAGTACAAAATAGTCACTTGATTTCTTTGCAGTCAGAATGAAAGCTGTAATGTCTGGTAAACCTTTAAAATGAATGAACTGACAAGAGCTAAAAATGCAACGGGCAGAGGGTCATTCAGATTAAATAAAGACAGTGCAAATTTGACCACATTAGAGAAGTCTAGTGCTGTAAGTTGACGAGTGGAGGTGGTATTAGCCAATATTGTTCATTCTTTTCCTGCCCTTGTCTTTTTTATGATGAGCAAACATCTGGTTTGCATGAGTCCTTTGAAAAATGCATCTTGTGAACAGCCACATCTGCTCTGACATTTCTGAGTCTTTCCTCTATTCCTGGTAATGAAAGGTAAAGCTGTAAAATTGGATGGAGGAAAGCTGCCTTCTAAGACAAACATGACCAAGTTATCTGTCACTCGCTCTGTGGTGTGTTTGCAAACTGTTTGAGTTCTGGTGGATGCCTTTATGAGAGTGCTTCACGATTGGAGTTTTGGACTCTATTTGTTTGACGTCAGTGTTTGGTTTGTTTGGTTGTTGTCTGAAGTCATCCACTTGAGTCCACTTGAACATGGACTGTAGTTGTCATAGACTCCAGTACAGTTTAAAGTGTGACTAACCAACACAAGTGAAGACACAAAACCCAAACTTTGATTGGAATTCTTTGATGAGAGAAAAGTAAAACACGGCCATATGATCCAAAGGCATCATCCAAAGAGTCAGCATCTTTTGGTCTCCTCCCAGTTCTTGACCTCAGTTAGATGAAAAGACATGTTTGAAGTTTCCATAAACTGTCTGGATTGGTTTTCTGCTTTGCTTTGCCAGAAACAAGTTTGCATGCAAACAAAACTCCAGCAGTCAAAACAAGAGAGGTTTTTTTCTTTGAAGAAAAGTCTCAGCCTCAGACTTTAGCTCGGTTATTGACTCTTCTTTCTGTAGACGTGTAGGCAACAATTCAGAGAAAAGAGTTGATTCACTTGTTCTTTCCCTGTAAAGTGAACTACTATTTTGCTAAGGTCTTCTGGGTGTTTATGGGTATTGTTAAGTGGTTTTAAGTGACTGTTAATGGTAATTTGAGTTATCTAAGGAGCCCAACCCAACTCTCATTCAGTTCTATTCAGTTTGTTCATTCATTTTCCTTCAGCTTAGTCTCTGATTTATACAGAATATGCTTTACACAACAAATGCCCCTCCAGCCGCATTACTGGGGAACACCCATAAACTGATTTCACGCGGCCGCCATTATTAACAGCAAAATCGAGGCTGCGGTGGGAAGAAACCCAGAAGTATCGCCTGAGTCACACAGGAATATTGTGTACCTGGCTGTATATCTTATCAGAGAAGAAAAAGTCACACAAATTTATAATTTCACCGCCTTCCGAGTGACCCGAAGGCCCGTTCTGAATGAATAGTGACAATAAAAAGGGATGTTTGACCTCATTTTCAGCTAAATTAAGGGAAATGACACTACTTAGCTAATGTTTTCTTTCCCAACCACACATTTTAGATGCCATTCATCAAACTCAAGTTAATGAACTGATTCTTTAACTATATTAGACTTGTCACGATACAAAATTTCCGTAATGAAATATAAAAAAACGCCCATTTCTCGTTAACATTTAAGGCACTGTTGATGGCATTCATAAACAGTGCTGATTGGCCATTGAGTTCACGTGCTTAACAGAAATCACTTTGATTGGCTGTGAAGGTTATCAATTCACCAAACTCACCACTGTTTACTGAGTGCAAACACAGACGAGCGATCCGCTGATGAATCGACTGATCTTCACTACTTTAAAACGACCCAATATCCGTCTATGTGTGTTTTCAATCTGTGAAGAACAGCAAACTGATAACCTTCACAGTCATTATGTTGAGCACTGGTGAATACTACGGCAAATCAGCGGTGTTTATGAGCGCGCTCAAAGGTGCTTAAATGTTAGCGAGAAATGGATGTTTTTAAAACTTCAGTACCGGGACAACACTGTTAAAGACAACACGAAGATGTGCTACAGAGGACTGCATTGTTTTATCGCTCACCGAGTTACATGGGCTGAAGCAGGGAAGCGTCCCCCTGGTGTTTACCTGCTGCCATAAACTGAAGTCTAGGAGGACACTTAAGCGTATTACTCTTAAAGAGATTATGATTTTGTTTGATGCCTAATATGCTTTTAATTGTTTAAATTAAACTGAACTGAATGATTTTAAAGTGATGTTTACACCACATCTGCATTTTGAAGTCGCAGCAACAGCTGGAGGTTTATAGTCCACAGCATATCGTTGCAATGTTTACAGTGCCGATCATATACTTCCGGGTTTCTTCCCACCGCAGCCTCGCTTTCGTGTTTTAAAATGGTGGTCGCGTGAAATAAGCGTATACAGACTCTCATTTACACACTAATACACAATGGCCTATTTAGTTTTATTTAATTCACCTACAGTTGAAATCAGAATTATTAAACCCCCTTTTGAAATGTTTTTTTCTTTTTGAAATATTTCCCAAATGATGTTTAACAGAGCAAGGATTTTTTCACAGTATGTCTGATAATATTTTTTCTTCTGGAGAAATTCCTATTTGTTTTATTTTGGCTAGAATAAAAGCATTTTTTTTCATAACCATTTTAAGGTCAAAATTATTAGCCCCTTTAAGCTATATTTTTTTTCCCGATATTCTACAGAACAAACCATCGTTATACAATTACTTGCCTAGTTACCCTAACCTGCCTAGATAACCCAATAACCTAGTTACACCTTTAAATGTCACTTTAATCTGAATACTAGTGTCTTGAAAATATCTTGTAAAATATAGTATTATTTACTGTCATCATGACAAAGATAGAATAAATCAATTATTAGAAATGAGTTATTAAAACTACTATGTTTACAAATATGTTGAAAAAATCTTCTCTCCGTTAAACAGAAATTGAGGAAACGGAACACCTAGAGGAAACCCAGGCGAGCACAGGGAGAACATGCAAACTCCACACAGAATTGCCAACTGACCCAGCCGGGACTCGAACCAGCGACCTTCTTGCTGTGAGCTAACAGTCCTAACCACTGAGCCACTGTGCCGCCCAGTTCTATTCAGTTATATCTTACAATTCAGTTTTGTAGGATGTTTTTAAAGGTGCCATATAATGAACTATGTGAACATACCTATAGCTGAATAATAATAATAGTTCAATACATGGAAATGGCCATACCATGAGCCTCAAACATCATTTTTCTCGTTCTCATGTAAATTGTGTGTGTGTAAAATTCAGGTGAATAGAAGGTCAGTCGGAACAAAACAACATAACAGACTATTTCACACAGGATCATTAATATGCACACCAAAGACTGCATATGAATGGCCACAATATTTTCTAGTGAGATTAATTTTCCCCTTCATTTTTATGTTTATCTAAGCTGTCTACTATATGTGTGAGGGACTTTTATTTGAAAATGAGAGAGGTAGAGAGACTACGAGTTAGGAGACAGGAAGCCCGCTGCACTGCGCCACATCTTTACATCGTTTACAATATATTGCTAAGCAACCCAAGTGCTGAATGGCAGTACTGATGTGTATATACTAAAACATTCACTCATTAATTAATTTTCCTTCAGCTTAGTTTCTATTTCAGAGGTCACCACAGCGTAATGAACCACCAACTAATCCAGCGTATGTTTTACACAGTGGGAAACACCCATACACTATGGCCAATTTAGTTTATTCAGTTCACATATAGCACATGTCTTTGGATTGTGGGGGAAACCAGAGCACCCGTAAGAAACCCACTGGAACACGGGGGGAGATGCAAACTCCCCACAGAAATGCCAACTGACCCAGCCGGGACACGAACCAAAGACCTTCTTGCTGTGAGGCGACAGTGCTAACCACTGAGCCACTGTACCGCCCCTACACTAAAACAATGTTTACAAATGCAAAAGATGTGGCACAGTGCAGCGTTTTACATCAGGTGTGCAGAGGGCTTTAGGAGCAGTTTTTAGCCAGCCATCTGTTCACAGCATGTCAGAATGCAAAAAGCAGAATATACGGATTGTACATTTATTCAGTCCCACCCCAAAGAGGCACATGGTCGATTTACCTTTATCTTTTGTTATTTTTATGTATGTTTGCCATGTATGTTTGTAATGAGGCAACAAACACATGTAAACTGCTAAGTATAAGTGTTTAATGCATGTTTATGCATTGTGTCATATCACCCAGCTCTGTCATTTTTCTGAAGCCTGTGTTTTCACATATGTTTGCAATAAAGCTCTAAATATCTGTACGTTGATCCTTTTGGTCAAGTGTAATTATAATTTAGCCTATATTTTATCCACAACACATCAGTAAAATAAATTACTCTAGTGACCTAAAGATAGCTCACTCGCTCCTTCTAGCTAAAATAAACCTCTCTACCACTTGAGCTGAAACTATTTGAAACAGCAACTTCTCCATTTGTACAAATATTTTTTAACAAATGAAGTATGATTATTTTCCATGTTTATTCAGAGTACATCACACTGTGTGTGTGTGTGAGAGAGAGAGGCAGTGACACAAACTGCGGAGAGTCAGAGCACAGCTTATTAATTTTCACAGCTATTCCAAATATGGTCATGCATTCATTTATTCATTTTCCTTCGGCTTTGTCCCTTTATTAATCAGGGATCACCACAATGAACCGCCAACTTATCCAGCATATATTTTATGCAGCGTATGCTCCTCCAGCTGCAACCTATCACTGGGAAACATCCATACACTCACATTCACCTACTAGGATAATTTAGCTCACCCAATTCACCCAGCATGTCTTTGGACTTGTGAGGAATATCAAAGCACTTGAACGAAACCCACACGAACATGGGGAGAACATGCAAACTCTTCACAGAAATACCAACAGACCCAGTCGAGGCTCAAACCAGCGACCTTCTTGTTGTGAGGTGAAAGCACTACCCACTGCACCACCGCGCCGCCCTAAATATGGTCAATTATTGGTAATTTTTGGGGCTTTAAATGAGCATGTAAACTAATTTCAGATGTTTTTTATTACCTAAGTCACACACATATTATGTAGATACCAGAGAACAATTTAACTTATTGAATTAATGCACTATATGGCCTCTATTTTTGTCCTCTGATTCTCAACCTTTTCCCCAATTCCAATATACAAAGGCCCTCTTATTTAAATTATCAAATTTGGATGGGTGTGTTTTGCTGCACCATGGGATTATACTGAAACATAAAACAAACTTTTTTGATTGCTTGGTTTCAAATAAAATGGACTTTGGACTAACAGGGAAATTTGGGGTTTGTCACATCTTACAGGATACTTCTATAGTACAAAAACCATTTATTTCAAAACATCAAGGATCTCAAAACTTTTAATTGTTTTTGTTTAGTGTTGTTTTAAAGATTATGATTAAAACATATTGAGTACCACAGCAAGTTTGCAGATTCCCACAGCCTAGAGTTTCAGCAAATTTTACTAAGCCTTGTTTAAGAGTAAATATGTTGCTGAATTTATGATACTTGTCATTTGCAAGATAACCACTGCTGTAAGTTTCGGGGCATTTCACATAATTTACTACGCTTTGAAAACAAGAACAAGTGCTTTATGTACTTGGAACCTGCTTGTTGTGCCTAGTACTTGCTTAGTAGCGTTACATATGCAGTGCTAAACTCCCCTGAGCAATGTTTTTGACATTTCTCATTGTATGTATTTGAATTTCCCATGGCAACAGCTCAAGACATTTTCCAGCTGTTCCTTGTGCATCTGCTTCTCATAAGTTTGCATGTTAGAGCTGATTACAAAGTGTTGAATACATCTCAAAATATTATACATTAGGTCAGTGATTCAGATAATTTTCAATTCAGTGACCCAGTTTTCATACACAACAAGTTGTTGGAAATGAGCTATTAAAACTACTATGTTTACAAATATGTTGAAAAAAATCTTCTCTCCATTAAACAGAAATTGGGGAAATGGAACACCTAGAGGAAACCAACGCGAACACAGGGAGAACATGCAAACTCCACACAGAAATGCCAACTGACCCAGCCGGGACTCGAACCAGCTACCTTCTTGCTGTGAGATGACAGTGCTAACCGCTGAGCCACTATGCCGCCCAGTTCTACTCAATTATATCTTACAATTCAGTTTTGTAGGATGTTTTTAAAGGTGTCATCTAATGAACTATGTGAACATACCTATAGCTGAATAATAATAATAATAGTTTGATACATAGAAATAGCCATACCATGAGCCTCAAACATAATTTTTTCTCGTTCTCATGTAAATTGTGTGTGTAAAATTCAGGTGAATAGAAGGTCAGTCGGATCAAAACAACGTAACAGACTGTTTCACACAGGATCATTAATATGCACACCAAAGACTGCATATGAATGGCCACAATATTTCCTAGTGAGATAAATTTTCCCCTTCATTTTTATGTTTATCTAAGCTGTCTACTATATGTGTGAGGGACTTTTATTTGAAAATGAGAGAGGTAGAGAGACTGTGAGTTAGGAGACAGGTCTTCCTGTTTAAAGGAAACACTCTAAAAATGCTGGATTGCAATAATACATTGGGGTCAAATATTGAGCACTGGGTTAAAAATATATATTTTTTAAGTAAATAAGTGGTTGGAATTGTTAAAAATTTACCCAAATTCTTTTTTTTTTTCTTCGTATGTAATTTCTCATGGCAACATTCAAGTCATTTTTCAGCTATTCCTTGTGCATCTGATTCTCATGAGTTTGCATATTAGAGCTGATTTTAAAGTGTTGAATATTTTTTTTTTATTATACCTGTGGTCAGTGATTCTGATCAGGACCCCAATTTTCATACAACTCTAAATCAGAAAAAGTTGCGACAGTAGGAAAAAGCAAAAAAAAAAAAAAAAGTTGTGACTTTTAAATTTACTTTCACTCATATTTCATTTCAGATAACACAATAAACATTGTTCAATGTGTTCCTCATGATTTTGTTGTTGTTGTTTTTTCAAAATGAACATGTTTTCCAATTTTGATTCTTGCAAAAAAAAAACAGTACCAGTAACAGTAAAGCATTTACCACTTTGTAATGTTGCCATTCCTTTTCACAACACCTAAATTTAGGGACTGAAGACACCAAGTGTTTCAGGTGTAATTTTGTCCCATTCTTCCAGCAAAGAAGTCTTAAGGTGGGGAACAGTATGGGGTTTTCGTTCTCACATTTTGCACTTTAAAATGCACCACACATTCTCTATCTGGACTGCAGACAGGCCAAAATACAGATATCTGCATCCTCTTCCTCCACACCCTGGACTTTGTAATGTGTTGTAGTGGTTTTGCATTGTCTTGTTGACATACATAGGCGTCCCTGGAAAATAAGGCAGCATATTCTGCTCCAAAATCTCTATGTACTTTTCAGCATTAATGGTGCCATCACAGAAGTGTAAGTTACTTTTTCCAAATGCACTGACAGAACCCTATACCATGACAGACCCTGGCTTTTGAACTTGTTACTGGTAACAGTCTAGATGATCCTTTTCTTCAGCTCACTGAAGATACACAGCACACTGTCTATTTCTCCCAAAATATACCAGAAATACTGATTCATCTGACCACAGTACAGGTGTCTACTGTGTGATGATCCCAGATGCCTCCAAGCCCTGAGAAGTCAACAGCGCTTCTGGACACTGTTAACATAGGGCTTTCTTTTGGCACAGTACAGTTTTACTGGCATTTGTGAATGTAACTGCATATTGTGGTAATTGACAAAGGTTTGCCAAAGTAGTCCTGAGCCCATGTGCTGATATCGCTTATAGATGAATGAGAATTCCTGATGCAGTGCCGCCTGAAGGATCGGGGAGTTCAGCTTAAGACTGATTTATATTTCTATGCAAACGCTGTGGCGCAACCTGCGCGCAGTCGCATAGCCCTTGCCGTGGCACCTCTCAAAAAATGTAATGACATATCGTAACAACGCATAGCATTGACGAGTGTGGCCAGAACCGAGAGCCACGCGAGCCTGTTGGAGTGAGTGTTTACAAGTGTTGAGTCTCGTGAAGGACCTCCATGTGGAAAGTTTTGTTTTGTGTTTACCTTGTGATCAAAGTTGTTGCACGTCCGCCGGTTCCCGCCTCAAAATGAGCGAGTTTGAGTCACTTGTACATTAAGGTAGTTTTCAGAAAAAAACAAAACACCAGCGAAGAAACTCGACACAGAAGAACATAAAAACCTCACTGCCAGCTAGTGTTTCAGAAGTGTATTGCAGAGCAACACAAACACAAACTTTTTTTGGAATGTATTACAGGTCTGAATGATGGGAAAGGATGTATATTTACAAATGAAATTAGTTTAAGGCGACGCAGTGGCGCAGTAGGTAGTGCTGTCGCCTCACAGCAAGAAGGTTGCTGGTTCGAGCCTCGGCTGGGTCAGTTGGCGTTTCTGTGTGGAGTTTGCATGTTCTCCCTGCATTCGTGTGGGTTTCCTCCCGGGTGCTACGGTTTCCCCCACAGTCCAAAGACAAGCGGTACAGGTAAATTGGGTAGGCTAAATTGTCCGTAGTGTATGAGTGTGAATAAGTATGTGTGGATGTTTCCCAGAGATGGGTTGCGGCTGAAAGGGCATCCACTGCGTACAAAACGTGCTGGATAAGTTAGCGGTTCATTCTGCTGTGGTGACTCCGGATTAATAAAGGGACTAAGCCGAAAAGAAAATGAATGAATGAAATGAGGTTGACCTGGCAAAACATGAAATATTTTGTGTTGCATATTGTCTGCAATGAAAAACAAGTCAAAGTAAATTTGGAAATCACTACTTTCTTTTTTTATTTGTGTTTTTTCATACTGTCCCAACTTTTTCAGATTTAGGGTTGTATAGAACATTCAGAGGCCTATCTGTTTAAAAGAATCACTCTGAAAACGCTGGATTTATCAAATATTGAGCACTGGGTTAAAATATTCATTAAAATTAGCAGTTGGATTTGTCAAATATTGACCTTAATTATTTTTTTCTTTGTATGTAATTTCTCATGGCAACAGTTCAAGACATTTTCCAGCTGTTCCTTGTGCATCTGCTGATCTGACCGTTGCCGACTGCATGCTTCTCATGAGTTTGCATGTCAGACAATCAGCAAACAGCTACTGAGCTCCTGTAACTACATTATTTTCATCCAGTCGATTTCCGGGATTAGCTGATGTCCATCCGCCACACGAGCACAATTTAGCTTTGGGCTGGGAGATTCAAGCTAATGACTGCAAGAATGTAATTACCACCCCTTATCACTCTAATCCTTTGCTAGGAGAAAAAGAAAGAGAAAGAGTATTTAAAGTGCAGCTGAACAATGTATAAAATGAGTAATGGAGGTGAAGAAACGGAGGTTAACACGAGCAGCTGGATCAGTGGGGGAGAGAGTAAAAGGAGAGCGACAATGTACAAACATCGGTGTTCTTGTTAAGGAGGCATTTCCTTGAGTGCCTTCACACGCTCCAGCTCCCAACTGTTTATCCCACAAAGATAACAGCAGAGGAAGAGCAAAGTTCCACCAGCGTGCGGCCTGCACTCTACAGACAGTCCCATTTGTCACCACTAATGTCTTCAGATGGCTTAGCTGGATTTGAGGGCCATGAAGGGGGATTGTGAGCCTGCTGGGACCTATTGGGTTATCTCTACTTTGAAAATGCAGGCAGTCACGACACAGTGAGGTCCTAGCAACGGGCTGGCAAGTGTGGGAAGAGCAGCCTACAGTGGTAAATGTGCATGACAAGAGGAGCAGAGAAAAACTGAGATGAGATATTGGGGGAGGGGCAATTTTTGTAATGGTTCTTTTCCACATTCATTTTTTTGTGGTTGTGGTGTTATGACCAGCTCATCTCCTCAGTACATCCTCTAACCCACATCAACAACATTCAATGTTTCCAGAGATGTAAAGCTCTGGTTCAGTTGAAGCTGTGTTCTCCAGGTGTGAATTGCTTTTTTTACTCCAGATCCAAGTTCAAATCGGAGGTGAGTAACAATAGGTTGAGTAATTAAGGTTGCAGGTGTTAAAGGAAAATAGGTGGTGATATGACTGCAATGGTTTAGACTAAGGCCCTGTCTACACGAACATGGGTATTTTCAAAACCACACTTTTTTCTATGCAGTTTTACTGTTTTAAAAGGCAGTGTCAGGTGGCTGAAAGTAACACTTTTTGGAAACTCCAGCAAGGGTGAAGAAATTCCAAAACTCCGGGTACAGTGTGATGCTGTGGACACTACAAGCGGAGCCGTCACCTTATGACATCAGGGTGTGCACAGTTTTTTTTTTCTTTCTGATTGGACAACATGGCTGGGTTCATACCAAAGGTGGAATCTTGCCTCATTCGTGGCTAATGCATCGCATATTACGTGTTGTTCACCCGCAACATGGTAATCCGCCTCTGTTCTCACATTTGCATTGATTTGTGTGCAGTTTACTTGAAAAAATATGTAATTCCCCATTTGGTGTGAGCCCAGCATAAAAAAGTGTCACTATCGCCACCTGTTGGTCTGGCATGTTCTTAACATACATCACAGTGTATTTTTGCATTTTTATGTTGATAGAAATTTTGTTTAAAAACACAAAAGTGGGGAAAACCCTGTTTATAAAAATACACACGTGCATGTGGACAATGCCTATATAATTATGAAAAAAGTATTATTGAAGGTTGATAATTTTTTATTTCTCCTGATAAATTGAATTGGTTTGTCTGGTGGAGTTTATTTTTCTTAAAGTATTTTTTTATATATTTCTGAAGAAGAAAGAGTGGTTTGTGTGAAAGATTTGGATGTTGTAGGTTGTTTTCAGGGAGATCACAATGTAATCAGACCAACAAGTAATTTTGGATAAATCAATAAATCCTATTTATGAGTTGAATGTACATAAACGCCAGCAGAAACTCTCAAGTTTTTGTTTAAGACCTGAGTTTCTGAGTTTGTGCATGTCAGTGAGAAACATGGCGGAATTATTGATCTATAAAAGACAATCAAATAGACAATTATATGTGTTATATTTTATATTATATTATAATTATATGTTACACAGTAAACTGTACAGATCAGTGGGTGGAATTTGTGGGTGCAAAATAATTTTTTACTCTTCGTTTTCTACAAGCAAAGTAAACAAACTCTTCTGTATTCTATTGTACTTGATCAAAAGCAGGTACAGCTCCATCGAGTGCCAATGAAAATGACATCATTATAATGACTTTTCATCTCATATGTAGGAATATTCCAGGAGAACTTGAACTTGAATTGCAGATATACGCTTGTGATTGCTTAAGTATAATGGGTAAAAGCTAATGTCATGAAAAAAAGGTTTGATGATATTTAAAAGAAAAAACAGTACAAACCTGCCCATATGCTGTAAAAAAATGCTGGCTTGTTGTAGCCCAACATTGGATCAATTTTGGACAAACCCAGTGTTGGGTCACATATGGGCAAAGCCAATGCTGGGTTGACCTTTTCAACTTAATTTAAATTACACTTACAGTACAAGCAGTGTTTGTCCATATTTAACCCGTTTTTTTAGAGTGTACTGATAATGTACACTATACACAGGTAATCGAATCTGGCAAGAACATAAACACAATGCAATAAATTAAGCCATTTCCTGCTAATTCTGTCTATATAAAATGGTATTAATTGAAACAGATTAAACGGCAAATCCATGGATGTTTTGCTCAGTAGTTTTCCATGCCATCAGTAACCAGGCTTCCATTCTAAAGTGAAGGAAATGAAGTTTTTTCTAAATATGAATTAGGTGTGTCTCCACAAAGTCACTTTAAGGCAAGTCATTTCACTCGGCGGCCATCTTTGAAACGCCTCTCGGGCAGTATGCTCGGGCATTCTGTTTGAATGGGGAAATATCAAATTCTCCAAAATTGCATGCCAAACTTACAATTAAATTTCATTTTAGGAATCACCTCCGAAGGATGCAGACTTCAAAGGTGAGTCCTTTAAAGTCCACACAAGCCAAACCGAGCATTTAGAAATGAGACAATCTAGCCTACACTCTCAGAAATAAAGGTACACAAGCTGTCACTGAGTGGTACCTTTTCAAAAGGTACACATTTGTACTTGACGGGTCCATATTGGTACCTTAAAAGTATATACTGTATTAGTACCTACAAATTTTAAGAGGAACACTTTTGTACTTTTTAGCTACCAATATGTACCCTTGAGGTATTAATATGGACCTTTTAGGTGCAAATTTGTACCTTTTAAAAAAGTACCACCCCAGTGACAACTCGCGTACCTTTATTTCTGAGAGTGTACAGAGGACTTGTCACCCAGCAACGGTTAATAAGCAATAATACAATTTGTAATGACTTTTTTCAAAGTGGTTTTAAAACTTATTTTAAGTGATCTGAAGGCAAAACAAGGTTTACAAAAGCTGGAAATATTATTCCTTTAATCTTATCAAATTTTATTGTCTATAAAATCCCTTTTTAGTAAGACATGTCATACTCTTTTTGTTTGTGTACTCATGTTTAGATATCCAAGTAAAGTAAAACATAACTCGTACATTAAATCCAGAATTTTCTTTTAAAAACGTCCTGCCGTTATTAGCGCACATTGAATCTTTGGATGTTTGAGGCCACAAAGGATTCAGTGGTTGTATCATGGGCGTTGCTAGGCCTATTTTAGGAGGGCTGTAGCCCCCCTATATTTCTACTCAGCCCCCCTAAAACTTTTGCGATTAGCTCATAAACTGTTATTTATCGTCTCAGTCCCCTTTGAATTTAATATGAAAATGGCGGCAGAATTCAGCTCCTCCCCATCTTTTGTTTTTCATTTGATCAGCAAACCACAGCTGTGGACAGCGAGAGAACGAGGTTATAATATTGTTATAATATCTGCTTATTTGCAGTTTTTTTTATATAAATACCCTTGTATCACCCAATGTCATGGAGGAGCAGTCGGGTTTTCTCGGCGTTCACCTCATCAGCACAGCTGTTTCCTCCAGCAAAAAATTTAACTCAACTCTTAAAAATTTTACTCTTTAAACACTTTACAGTTTGTGTGGCATTAACTATACCATACAGTCTTGCACAGAAACTATTAAACACAGTGACAGAACCACTTAGAGAATGTACTCGTTTTAACTGTCACTGAGTCACTGACAGAGATGGAAACATCAAGTGTTGTCTAGAATTAATAAAATACTTCTTATTTATTATTATCATTCAGATCGTGAAATATGTGAATTAGCCTGTAAGTTTAAACTATATATATTTATATGTATGTTATTTAGAAAAGTGGTGGTTTATTTATTTATTACATGGAAACAAAAAATGCACTTGAATATAGAAAATGGTTTTTACTACAGTAAACCGATGGCTTAGCTTATTCATAACTCAAATGGCTATGCCTGTCTATGTAATACTAGTATACAACCCATATTAAAAAAAACATTTTTAAGTGTATTACTATTAAATTACTTCTTATAAATGTAATAATAGGCTTTATAGATAGATTGATGACACAGCAATTGTCTTTGGTTTCCATCAAATTGTTAGAGCAACTGACTGTAGTATTGGTAACCTAGTACCAACAGTAAACAAAGCAAGTATATTGGAGACAGATTAGTCTAATAGGTTTAAAGTCCACTACTTCAGAGTTTACAGGTACTTGTCAAATGCTTGTCCATCACATTAACCCCTTTTCACACAAGTCCAAATCACCTCAGACAAGGATAAAAGTTTTATTTGGTGAATTAATACATGTTTATTAAATATTTGCTGTCTCCATGCGCTACTTCAAAATGCACAATTAACACAGATTGAAGGAAACCTAGGGTTACTAAAAACTATGAATATGGCATTTTTTTCATAAAGATACCCTAAATTAACTTGAATTTATAACAATAATGATGTTAGACTTAGATAGCAATGCTAACTACTGTAGCTAATCGCTCAGTGCAATAGTTTATAAAACCCCAATACAAAAGCTGCCCTTGTTTGTTTTATGCTGGTAGAGATTGTTAATGTAATGTTTTAGCAGCTTACAGATGCCGACACATGGTCTTAAGTGTTTTGAGTTTGACGTAAACCGTTATCATTCTAAGATGCCTATCGCACACAGTTCATTATTTCTCTTCCTCACTTTATGCTCACAAACTCTTAGGTGCCAAATCATGCATGTCTTCTTGCTTCAAAACATACATAGCTAAGCCCTCTTATCTAAAACTGTGAAATGATTAGCCATTTGCAATATTTTATGGCTGGCTTAACCTCTGATGATTACAACACAAAGCTTTGTTATTTTGCTACCAAAAAAAATAAGCTTATCCTTTCTTTTCATCAGAAGCTATTTGCTTGGTAACATTTTGTACAATATGAGATTTCTCTGAAAACATTTATGATAAAAATAAACTCATTTGTTTGACTTGCTGAGCTGGAATGACTGAAAATTGCAGGCGGAAAGCAGCAGCAACATAATTTATGGGTTTGTTTAATGTGCACGCAACCACTGAAGTTCACTTTGTTTCAAAGAGCTTCCCTCATCCTTGGAAGTGCCTTGATCTGCTCTTTCTAGATGATGGGCCACTGTATGCAGCCTATTTCTTTCCATATCTAACAATCTTGCTATTATGAGAGCAGCTTTGCCGTTTAAAGGGTACCAGTAATCCTGTTCACAAGAGTAGCTGAATGTTTCTTTTGGTCAGCATTTTAAGTGCCTTCACCTGAGCCAGTGATAAAGCAAGTAATGGGGGTTTAGGGCTGATGTGATGTCAGAAAGCATCTCAATCAGCTTCATAGCTCCCAAGGTCGTGGATCAGTGGGTACATGATTTTGGGCACTAGTTAGCTTGGTTGACTACAAACTAGGGCACTTTGGGAGTCATCATCAAAAGTAGAATTTATAAACAACAAATTTTTTATATATATTATATATATATATACCTTTTAAGTTTTTAAAAGTACATTTCAGCAAAATAATTTGATCGTTTCATATACCAGCAACATTTCCACCATTAAACAACTCTAAATATTTGCTAGATTGTTCTAAACTCATCTAGCTATGTTTGTTCATGTTAAATCGAAAGAAATAACAGCTTCAGTTTAGAAAAACCGTCTCTTGTTTGTCATTATGTGAAGTTTATTTATAAACTAATTTCGAGAGAATTACATGCTCATGATTGCTAGCGGCTGGACCCACATTATCCAATTCACTACGCACCAATCAAATGATCCCTAAGCTACTATAAATATCCCAGGTTTCATATCACCGCTATCTTCGCTTTGAAGAATCCCCCCTTCCACCCCTACTCCTCCTTTTTCCTAGATGGGTGACACGGCCTCACAGCAAGAATGTCAATGGTTCTAGGCTTTAACAACCAGCGGGCATTTCTGTGCGAAGTTTGCACAATCTCCCGGTGCTCACATGGGTTTCCCCCAGGTTCTCTTTTTTCCTCCCACCGATTAAACACATGCAACCTAAGTTATTGATTAACCAACACTATAGACTTGCTCTCTATCTAGTACCTATCTTGTTAAAGAGAACTACTATCTGCTCTTCAATCACTACGACAAGGGAGTTCTCGAGATCTACCTGAGCTCGATCTCCCCTCTCGCCTTGCAACGGGAGGGAGCCCCGGGCTCGAGGATCTCATGAGCTTAGGGCTCTCTCCCGGGACAGCATGCCAAACAAGCTTATAATTAATCATCAGCTAAGTGGGAACTCTTGAAGTTTGATTAATTGGTTCTCATGGTTCATGCTTTGCACTTCATAGTGTAACATCATAGCTAATCCACTGAAGAATTTTGTGATTGAGACAGTGCTTAAGATGCTTACTGAACAAGGGATCTGATTGAGACGCATACAATGACTTTATCACTATCGTTGGCATTGCATCCTGTTTCAAAAGAGCAATTTAGCTAAAACCATCATTAGGTGTTAGAGAATGTGTTAATCTACCTAATATAATCACATCAGCTTTCAAATTTTTGTCCCCAAAACTGTAATGTCCAATAAGCAATTGTTATCTAAAATATATGTAGGTGAACCTGTTCTGACCAGGACTTATTGTGCACCATGAAACGGTTCCATGCTCTCTTGCTCCTCCTGACGCAGATGTGAGCCAGATGTTTTGCCCAGAAGTTTCCCATTGCATCCAAATATCCCAGTCCCCCGGCTCACTGTATAAGAGTGATGTGGTTTCAGGGTCCAACTTAAATATCTTTTGGTTTGCCCTGCATCATCCAGTCTTTGCCACTGCATGAACTCATGGGATTCGAAAGGCAAACAGAATCAAAGCTTGGTAGTTTGTTTATTCAAGTCATACTAATGTACATCTCTATTAATAACTGAAAGCTTTGTAACTTGGGTTCATTTTCCCAAACTTCATGCATACAAAATTATTTGGATGCTTACGCAACATTTTAAAAATGGATTTGATTGTAAGGAATATGTGAAACCGAGAGTAATTTACAAACCATTGATGCAGGGCATGTTATCAACACAATATAATGGCATTTTGCAACTTAATTTCAAGAGTTGATTGATGATTGATAAATAAAGAGTGTTTGGCATGCAGTCATGTGAGAGAGCCCTAAGCTCAGAAGATCCTCGAGCCCGGGGCTCCCTCCCGTTTTATAGAGAGAGAGGGAAGTCTGAGCCAATAGTATCTGGATGCAGCCTTTATGATGCAAGCTGAGATTGCATCGCTCATAGATGCAATCTCAGACACTATGCACTCAATGGAGCTAGTGACGTCCCTGTGAGGGGTAAGGTTAGGGGTGGGGTTAGGTGAGCACATTAAAAAGCATTGGATGCAGCTCAGATTGGTAGGTCTGGAGAACTCCTCTGAATTCATTAATTGGGTTAAGTTCTTTGTTTATCAGGGGTGCCATGGCGGAATAAACCATCAACGATTCCAGCAATATGTTTACACAGTGGATGCTCTTACATTTGTAATTCAATACAAAAACACTCATACGCTCCCGCCAGGGCTTGACATTAACTTTCTTGATCACCTGCCATTCTGGCTAGTAGTTTTCCACCGTTACTAGCCACTCCCCATTTTCACTAGCCACAATTTTGTTGTTGGGAAAATATATTTTATATGCATAAATTTGACTTTGGCATGCTAAAATTTACTTCATTTAGATTTAGTTTTTTCCACTTGCCTCCTCGTTCATTTAACTGTTTTTGTTTAAGAGCTTACTCAATGAGCATGAGCAAATGCATTATGCTTTCATAAAAAAGTGTCGCATTGCAATTAGTTTTCTTTCACAGGACTTTTCAGGGCTCAACACAATAAGGATTTACCTTTTTTTTTCTCTGGCCACACCAAACTAATTATTTCCTTGCCACAAATTTTAAATAATGTGTCAAAAAAAGCTAAATACTGCTGTATACATACACGTTTTATTCAACAAAACAGTTGACATTTAAAACATATGTATTCTCACGCATCTAAAACTATGCACAGTGGTCTGCTCTGGCTCAAGATCCTAGATCACCAGTTAACTATGCATACAACAACATATTAAAGCAATATTATTGTAAAGGATGATTATTAAACTATATTAACATAAATAACAGCATTAAAAAGAAAGTGGGTAAAAAAACATTCCGTGTGCAATAATGAAAGGATAAGGCCTGCACACGGTTAATGGTAGGCCAGTTAATAATCTGTTCAAAGAATGGTTAAAGCGAAAGTGGCAACTGCTGCTGCTTACAAAGAATCTCAAGCCCTTGAAGGACTGTGGATGCACAAGCATCGTTTCGTTTCCAGGCACGGTTGCTTCGAGTGAGGAAACGGCACAGGAGCTTTTAAACACTTGCGCGCATCAAATCATCTGTGCGCGCAACACTAAAGCCCTCATCAGTGAGTGAGGAAAACCAATCACATCGTGCGCGTGATCCTCTCATTCGTTATTCACCTGCTCGCACGAAATGCTGTTTTTGTCATTCGTGCTGCTTCTCGATTATAAGATCACATTTGAATGCATATAGACAAACGGTCAGAAACTAACATTCTAATCTGTAGTGACGACGAGCCAGCACTGGCAATTTAAAAATGTGTTTCAGCCAGCCAAAGTGGCTAGTGGGCGTGTCTGTCTAACCCACCACAACAGAAATCTACCCGCGTTTGGCGGGTTGGCGGGTGTTAATGTAAAGCCCTGGCTCTCGCACTAATATACTACGGCCTATTAAGTTATTCAATTCACTTATGCCACATGTCTTTGGACTGTGGGAGGAAATCGGAGTACCCGGATGAAATCCACGCAAACACTGGGAGAACATGCAAACTCCACACAGAAATGCCAACTTGCCCAGCCGGGACTCGAACCAGAGACCTTCCTGCTGTGAGGCAACAATGCTAACCACTGCATCACTAAGCCATCCTACCCTATAAATTATACTAGGAAAGAGAGTGGAGACAAAGACAAAGATGACTAAGGTAAGGAAATCTGTTTATTGGATTTGTCTGATTGGTAAATCATTCATTTATTTTTTTTGGCTTATCCTCCTATTAATCTGGGGTCACCACAGTGGAATCAACCGCCAACTTATCCAGCATATTTTGCCCTTCCAGCTGCAACCCATAACTGGGAAACATTCATACACATTCATTCACACACTACGGACAATTAAGCATACCTAATTCACTTGTACCACATGTCTTTGGACTGTGGGGGAAACCGGAGCACACATGCAACTTCCACACAGATATGCCAACTGACCCAGCCGAGACTCGAACCAGCAACCTTCTTGCTGTGAGGCAATCGTGCTACCCTCTGCGCCGCCATGCCACCCTACCCTGAATTATACTAGGAAAGAGGGTGGAGGAGTCGGGGTGGATAGGGGGATTGTTCAAGACTAAGATGACTAAGGTAAGGAAATCTGGTTATTTATGTGTGTATTAGATTCATCTGATTGGCAAATCCTGTGATAGCTAATGTGGGACCAGCCGTGGTCAATTATAAGCACATGATCCTCGTAAAATTAGTTAATAAATAAACTTCACTTAGTGGCTAATTTGTATGATTTCATTCATACATTTTAATACAGTTTGCTCTTCACCAAATGACGGTTGGGTTTAAAGACATGCCTACTTTTAAAAATAACATAAAATCGAATACAAAAAAAATCATATAAATTTGTACAAATTAGCTATTTTCTGACAATACATACAATAGTTATGTTCAAGCTTCAGATCAGACTTACACATTATTGAAATGCATTTTAGTGCTTTATTCCTAAATTACATTTCTTTTCTCTAATTATGAATATATTATTCTGTTGGCGGTTCATTCCACTGTGGTGACACAAATCAGGCACTAAGCCAAAGTAAAATTAATATTGTTCTGTTATCAAGAATTTTTTTCATGCAAAAAATGCTACATAAGCAACACAAAACACCCATATAATGCTTGCCAGTAGTGACCGATATCTCATCCCTGTTTACACAAACAGAAAACTTCCCTCCATCTTTGTTATAATACTCCATAGGGAGTTCCTGTTCCCGCTGCTAGCCCCTTGTTTACAGACATCTTGTCCAGCAGCCCTGTGACCACTCAGAATGGACAAACCCACAGAAAGCCAGATATGTTTATATTCTGGCCATTGCCAAGTGTACTGACCCAAAGACATCAACAAAGGGAACCTACTATCCATAAAAGTCACATGGAATTGGAGATAGTGGTGGTGGTAAAATCTATGCAGAAGTTGCAGCTGAGATTTCAAGAGACTTAGGAGGTATGGTCCACATGCTACAGTACTTATTGGATCCTCTGACATAAATTTTCAATCCCCTCATTTAGGAATGTCATAGTTCACCTCCAACAAAAACAATAGTTGAGAAAAATAACCGACTAGGGTTAAACACATAGATCCTTTTTTTTACCTAGAGTCTGCCAGAAAATAGTCAACTGGGATTTGTCAAAAGCAGACCATTTGACCAAATAGCCTTGTTTTTTGTTGCTTCATGAGAAAGTACAGGTTCAGCTGTTGGATACAGTCCATGAAGTTCGCAGTTCCACCTTACCGTCAGCGCTGTGGGCCTCCCACAGAAACGCAGGCACTCTGGTCATGTGACCAAGGTTTCTGGGGACTTTGGGTCTTCCCATGGTGCTTGTGTTCCTTTGGTGTGCCCCAGGGAATGGGGAGGCTGAGGGACTGCTTCCAGGAGGGGGCCTGAGATAGACAGAGATAGCTAGAGAAGCACTGGGATGCAGGGAAAGGGGGATTGGAAGGGAAATGTGTAGGGGTGACCGAAGGAAAAAGGCTAAAGGACAGAAAGAGAGAGAGGATATGCTTGACGTCAGAACAAGATGACAATTGACAAAGTGAGGGAAGTTAACAAAGAGCAAGATAAAGACAAGTATATAGGGGGAAGGGAGAGATGGAGACATCTGCTTCTCATCTGGTATGGGAAAATCCCCTAAATCCAGGAGGATTATCCTGGGGTCCCTCGAATGAGGTTTCCCAGTCAGATTCTCAGACTGTTAATCAGGCCTGAAAGATGCTTCTAGTGTCTCTATGTAATATATATTTTTTACATTATCTAGACTAATTGTAAGTGTTGTCGTAAGAGTCAATTTACACAATGCGAGCATGTTCTGGGTCATTGCCAAGGCACTGTGGTTGCTAATGTGTTGTAGTTGGTTTCTAAGAGTGCAGGTTACACACCAAAGTACTTAGTAAATGTTGGGTATTTCCATATTTTTCTATAGCATGTCAGTTTGCAAAATCAATTATCATTTCTACCTTGGCAAAGCTTCATACCTTTGGCAAGATCTCTAAGATGCATCAAAAAAACCTTCCTGTAAAGCTACTACCATAGCTAAACTGGGCAAGTGTACCAAGTGTTTTAAATGCAAAGTGTGGTCATTCCAAATGTTGATTTGATTTGGTTAATGTTAATTTAAGTTAATTGATAAATAAAATGTATGTATGCGTTATTTTTGAAAGCATCCTCATTTTACAGCATTTTTACTTTTAAAGTAAACTTTTTTAGCTTTGCAGGTAGGTTTTTTTTAAGCATCTTAGAGATGTTGCCAAAGTTATTTTTGATTTAGTTTGTCTCAGTTTGTTTTTTTCTTTATATCATTCCAGACAGACTGGAT
The DNA here is from genome assembly GCA_903798205.1 of Danio tinwini. Classification (NCBI taxonomy): domain Eukaryota; kingdom Metazoa; phylum Chordata; class Actinopteri; order Cypriniformes; family Danionidae; genus Danio; species Danio tinwini. Next base: position 1,736,803 of record CAIGQZ010032689.1, read on the forward strand.
GATAATCAAATCAGATCTCTGTGTGGAGCGCTGGCTGTTGTCAGACTTCTTGTGCAAACAATAATCTCACTTGCTGCGTCCCAATCCGCATACTTATACTACGCCCTAAAAGTATGTACTTTTTTGTGAAGGAAAAATACATACTTTTGAGTGTGTATAAGAGAAGAATATGCAAGCTTTGGGACACACTACTTTCTCATTAACAGATCATTGTGTTGCTTAGTTATGAGCCATGTCAATCCTTCACACATCGTCCACATTTCTGTCGTATTTAATTTCCTACCTTATTGGAGAAGCAGCAGCAGGTTAATCTGCCATTCAAGAGTCTTTCATGCAGAGAAATCTTCTCAGGTGTTTGGATAATTATGCATTCAGACGTTAATGTCCAAACACGTCTTTATATAATTCAGTGTTGTTGTTGCAGATGAAATATAACACAGAAAATGTGATTTAAATATTTTCCAGTGGGCTAGATATTAATTAACATCATACAAACATCTTTACCGAAGCCTCTCTTCTTGACAGTTGGTCTCACGCGTCCATCATGTTTGTAGTTTGTTTACACTTTTAACCCGTGATTGTAGTCCTAATCAATTTCACGTCCAACGCGATGCACTGTGGGCAATATCAGCAGTCAGAGTATGGACGCTTCTACACTTAACATATTGACCGGAAATAGTAAACCATCCGGGAACCTTTGGCATACTCTTTTCGATATACTATGATTTGGGACATACTAATTCTATTTTCAAATACTATTTAGGACAGATAAATGCGAATTGGGACGCAGCAACATTATCCGCTTGTTAAGCGTGACGTCACGCAAAGCGGTTTCCGGGTCCAAGCGCTATATCAAACTGTATGGGGAGACTCAACAAAGCGATGGAATACTTTTGAAAATCACAATCGCAATATATATATATATATATATATATATATATATCCTTGCCTAATTTCCAATGGTCAGAAAGGGATTAATTTTCTAAAAATATTGTTCAAATATTTCGTTTTTAGATGTAGCAAGTCCAGAGACTGTTGCATATTGTACACCACGGTTTTAAATAAAATTCACTTTAATGTGTGATAAAACTGAAAAGTGGTCATAAATTAATATTTTCTAAATTCAAATGAGTAGCAGTTTGGACCCAGAAACAGTATTTCAACATCACGACTTAACAAGCAGATTATTACAGTTAATGACAAAAATAATGTTTGAAAATGTAAATTTACATTTCAAACTGACATATTACAAAAAAATATAGAAATAACGGTAACACTTTACAATAACAGTACATGAATAATTGTGAATTGTCATAATAATGTAAATTAAACATTACTTTATTATGAATTATTGGGGAGTTAATGCATGCGCTAATCATGAACTAACTTTAACTACAACATGAGTCACATGAGATCATGTGTGGATAATGGCTAGCTTCATTTCTTGTTAGTACATGTTGTTAATTATTGTATTAATTATCATTTAAGATTAAGCTAAATGTAACCAACATGAACTCATGAGCTATTAATGTATAATTATGTCATGACTTTACTTGGAGGGGCACATTATCATTAACTCATCCTGATATAATTATACTTTAACATGTCATGAGTT
>CAIGQZ010032689.1:1753417-1805058 GCA_903798205.1 Danio tinwini
ATATATATATATATCTGTGTGTGTGTGTGTGTGTGTGTGTGTGTGTGTGTGTGTGTGCCATATAATTAGAAAAGTGGCAGTTTTATTTATTAAGTACATGAAATCAAAAATTTTACTTCAACATATAAAGTGGCTTTTACTACAGTAAACAGGTTTGTTAAGCCTATTTGGCTCATTCAGAACTCAAATGACTATGCACGTCTATACAATACAATGGAATACTGCTAGTTTAGCATACGACTGATTTTATGCTTCTAAATGAAACTTGGCTAGATGACAGTTGTAGCGCAGCAGTTCTGAATGAAACAGCTCCTTTAAACTTTGATTATTTGAGTGTTTGCAGAGCTAATAGGAGAGGTGGAGGCATCGCTGCCCTGTTTAAAAATGTCTATGAGTGTAAACAAGTGTCATTTGGTGACTATTTGTCCTTTGAATATCTGAGTATAACACTAAAAGGTGCTCCACGCATTTTACTGATTATTATCTACAGACCTCCAAAATATTCTCCAACTTTTATTGATGATTTTACAGAACTGTTATCAACAGTAACCTCTGAGTTTGACTATTTTACTATTGCTGGGGATTTTAATATTCACATTGATAATCCAGAAATCAATGCTGTAAAAGAACTCATGACTGTTTTTAACACTTTTGATCTGACTCAGCATGTTCAAGGACCCACACACAATCGTGGACACACTCTTGATCTACTTATAACTAAGGGTCTACACATTTCATCGACTGTTGTTAAGGATGTTGCACTATCTGATCATTTCTGTATTTTTTTTGATATATTGATCACTCCAGCCATTGAAGACAGATCTGTCTCTGTCAGAAAAAGATGCATAAATGAGAACACTAGTGAGCAGTTTATGAAGGCCATATCGCTAGCACCAAGCATATCTGCAGACTGTGTTAATTCTCTCCTTGATTTGTTTAACTCTAAATTTCAAAATGTCATAGATGACATTGCTCCTGTTAAAGTCAGGAAGAAAACGGGGATGAAAAATGGGCCTTGGAGAAAAAGAACAGCAGTTCAAATGATGAAAAGACATTGCAGAAAAGCTGAGCGTTTGTGGAGAAAGACGAAACTAGTAGTCTATTATAAATATCTATAAAGACAGTCTTCAGGCTTTTAATGTGAAACTAAAAACCGCTAGGCAGACTTTCTTTTCAACCCTTATAAACAGCAACTAAAATAATGCACGTACACTCTTTGCAACGGTGGAGAGACTCACAAACCCCCCCAGTAGGATTCCCAGTGAACTACTCTCGGAAAGTAAATGTAATGAGTTTGCTCATTTCTTTACTGATAAGATCAATAATATCAGAAAGCCAATCAGCTCATCCAATCAGCCAAGTTGTGTCGACGTCAGACAAGCTCAACCATAACTTAAGAAATCAGACATTATGTCTGATTTCATGGCAATTAATGGTAAAATCTTAGAGGAGATTGTGCAAATTCTGAAAACATCAACCTGCAGTCTTGACACGGTCCCCACATCATTTTTCAAAACGGTGTTTAACTGTTTAGAAATGGATCTCCTAAAAGTGGTAAATGCTTCACTTCTCTCAGGGACTTTTCCAAACTCACTTAAAACTGTAGTTGTTAAACCCCTCATGAAAAAGAGCAACCTGGATAACACACTATTGAGCAACTACAGACCAATCTCAAATCTTCCTTTCATTAAAAAAATCTTTGAAAAAGTTGTTTTCAACCAGCTTAACACGTTCTTAAACTCCAAGGGGTGTTTAGACAAATTTCAAACTGGTTTCAGAGCACATCACATACAGAGAGCGCTCTTATAAAGATAATCAATGATATGCGCCTAAATACAGATTCAGGCAAACTAACAGTGCTGGTATTGCTCGATCTTAGTGCTGCATTTGACACTGTCGATCACAGCATACTTCTTGATAGGTTGGAAAATTGGGTTGGGCTGTCTGGGACGGTCCTCAAATGGTTCAGATCTTATCTTGAAGGGAGAGGTTACTATGTCAGTATAGGTGACCATAGGTCGAGGTGGACACCCATGACATGTGGAGTCCCACAAGGCTTAATTCTGGCACCTCTCCTGTTCAACCTTAATATGCTCCCTCTGAGCCAAATAATGAGAAAGAACTAAATTTCCTACCACAGCTATGCTGATGACACTCAGATCTATTTAGCCTTACTGCCTAATGACTACAGCCCTGTTGACACCCTCTGCCAATGCATTGATGAAATGAACAGCTGGATGTGCCAAAACTTTTTTCAGTTAAACAAAGAGAAAACTGAAGTCATTGTGTTTGGGAACAGAGATGAGGTTCTCAAGGTGAATGCGTACCTTGGCTCTAAAGGTCAAACAACAACAAATAAGGTCAAGAACCTTGGTGTAACTCTGGAGTCAGATCTGAGTTTCAGTAGTCATGTCAAAGCAATTAGTAAATCGGCATACTATCATCTCAAAAACATTGCAAGAATCAGAGGCTTTGTTTCCAGTGAAGACTTAGAGAAACTTGTTCATGCTTTTATCAGCAGCATGGTGGATTACTGTAACGGCCTCCTCACCGGCATTCCCAAAAAAACAGTCAGACAGTTGCAGCTCATCCAGAACGCTGCGGCCAGGATTCTGACCAGAACCAGGAAATTAGAGCACATCACAACTGTTCTCAGGTCTCTACACTGGCTCCCAGTTACATTCAGAATAGATTTTAAAGTATTATTACTTGTCTATAAATCACCAAATGGCCTAGGACCTCAATACATAACAGATATCCTCACTGAATACAAACCTAACAGATCACTCAGATCTTTAGGATTATATAAACTAGAAATTCCAAGAGTTCAGTCAAAGCAGGGTGAATCGGCTTTCAGCTACTATGCCCCTCGCTGCTGGAATCAGCTTCCAGAAATGATCAGATGTGCTCCAACATTAGGCACATTCAAATCCAGACTGAAAACACATCTGTTTAGCTGTGCCTTTACTGAATGAGCACTGTGCTACGTCCGACAGATCACACTACTATGTTTTTCTCTTCTTTTCCATTCTTTTACAACCTGTTTTAACATATTTTATCTGTTTTTTTTGTTATCTTTTTATTTTTTCTTACACTTGTCTTTTTTATTCTTGTTTATGTAAAGCACTTTGAATTGCCACTGTGTATGAAATGTGCTATATAAATAAACTTGACTTGCTTGCCTTGCCTTGCAACCCTACCATATTAGTCAAACATTTTTAAGTGTAATACTATTAAATTATTACTTATATTATATATATATATATTTTTTGAATGCTATATATATATTATTATTATTATTATTATTATTATTATTATTATTAAATGTATTTATTTATTTTCCAATAAGGAGCTGAGCCCCCCTAAAACGAAAATCCTAAAATCGCCCCTGTTGTCAGGTAGTTTAAATGCAGGTTAACTTAAGTTTATTTATAATAACTTTCACTGTTGAATGTTATTAGTTACTAGTTAATTAGTTAAAGTTATTAGTAACTAATACAATTTATGGTAACTAATAACCTTAACTTTTTCAAATTTGATAGTAACGCAATAATGTACACCTTTTGTAAAGCTGCTTTGAAACAATAATTATTGTGAAAAGCACTATAAAAATAAACTTGAATTGAATTGAATAAAAATGTCAGCTACAGACTAAAGCTGATTTGATAATCTATTAAATTATGGAACAACCCAACATTTGTAATCACTGGCTGTCTAAGAGAGAGATCAGGCCTCTCCATTCTCACAATCTTTCTCGCGCCATCCTGGAGCTTCTCTGTTTATTTGTTTACACGATGTAACGGAACCAGTCATGGAAAATCCAGCATCACATTGAATATCAATGTGACTGAGAAGTCTAGCAGTCAATACTTCAAGACTTGGACAGACACAATCTGAGGTGAGAAAATATTTAAACAGAATAATACTTTAAAAAAGCTAATAGGTAACAGATCCAGTCATCCTGGGCTCTGGATATTGTTTTTTCTTGATACAACTAATAAGATAAAGTGATAAATCTGTTCACTTATTTCTCTATCACTTCCAAAACCAAGCTCATTTGATGTTTTGCTCCACAAAGGTGGTCTTTGACTGAAGATCCTGAAGGACATACGTCCATGTGGGACCGGTTCTCTTCACCAACCCTCCAGGACTCATGGCACCAGACCAGTCCATTATGAGACAAGGGTAGAACAACAAATAGACAATATCAGAGGAAATCAAATCTAACATTTCAGCAAGTGCACAGTGGCCCTGGAGCTCTTGTCTCTGTTAATAGACATTTCAGCAATGGTTAGGAGTTGCTCTGCTGCCAAATTCTCATCGTCCGGTTTCGTTGTGTATTGTTTTAAGATATTAACTTTCCAAGCACTAAACCCATCATTCTATACAGCCCCCCCTTTCTCTGCATTTTTCTCTTAGACCCATGACGGGCTGCCGTCTCCCCCATCCTTGTTCTACAACTGGAGGCAGTGGTAATAACTATTTAGGTAGTTGTCTTTTCCCCACACAAAAATAAACTCAAAGAAATAATTTGGCTTGGCTGCATTTCATATAAACACAACTCCATCGGATGGATTTCACCTTGCATTCGCCTCTGGCATGTCCTACTTTAAACTCTTGCAAAAGGATACGCTGAGGCTCTCAGTCTGACAACCCTCCCTTAACCTTACACTGTGTTCATAAAGCTCAACCGAAGTGTTTGTGGAATAATTAGATCCACTTCCTGCGAGGGGAGAGTCTCTTGATAGAATTTTGGTGAGTTTTGTCATTTTGTGCAGAAGAACAATTAAAACATTTAAAGAGGAGCAGAAAATAGCAGTGTGAGTTATAATGTTTCAATAACAAAGTTCGAAGAAGTATGTTTAGATAATTATCCTAAACACAACGCAGATCGCATCTAGTTATCAATTGAATTTTTCAAGGGAGTATATGAAGGAATAATGTACATGTACATTTAGGCGGTTGTTCTGTTATTCTGTTAAAGGCCTTAATTCTGTAAAAACAACCACCTAGATGTACATTATTATTATTATTATTATTATTATTATTATTATTATTACCTATTAATACATGGCTACTTGCCACAAAAGTCAACAATTTAATTAAAAAAGCTGTAATAGTTTACTCTTTTATTTATCGTAAAGCTGAATGCAGCCTACACCATGTATTTTTTTCAGTCACAAAATGGTGCCAAACAGTCAAAGACAGTGGAGTGACAGAAAAGCTGAGAAATATGTGTCAGTGTATTCTTTACCAGCCACTGTTATCTGGAAATTACCTCAGCAGCCATCTTTGAAACGTCTCTCAGAAATGCTAGTGCAGCTTCTATCTCTTTAAAGGTGCTGTATGTAAGTTTTTGACTCTTTTAAAGCATCAAAAGTACCATAATATGTTTGGAGATATTTAAGAAACATGCTAAGTAAACATTTTGGTTTATCTGAAAAACAATGCTAAAGTTATGCAGATTTTCTGCTTTAAAAATGTATTTTCCGTGCCAGAACACTGTCTATGCTTATGGTCGTTTAGCTGTCTAATGCCAGTTTAGCCAATTATATTTCAGCACTCCGGGTTGCCTTGGTGGAAAACTGCATATTTCATTAATTCAGAAAGAAAGTCTCTGAAAGCATGCATCTGTGACCGAAATGCGACCGAAATGCGACCTCAGGTGGACAGTAGACTTCAAAATGAGACAGTTTCAGTTCCACATGAGGTTATTAATTAGCAAATGATACAAATATTACGAACGTAAACATTAGGTGAGCAGGTTACATTGTAACCGCGTGTCCTAACAACACGCTTCACGACGAGATACGCAGTAATAAGCAATTTGGCTGCTTGCACCAGACGAAACACAACAGAAATTTAAATACAGCTATTCAGAGGCACAGAATATGCACCACTCACGAAATGGTTTATAATCTATTTAATACACATTAGCCCTCTTTAACATTATTAAATGTAGATGCTGAATTACGTGTTTAGCTCTAAATTTTTTTTTTCAAACGGTTTATTTTATTTTCAAGATCTGAGGTGAATTATCTGCTGCTGCTTTCAGTATATGGCAATAAATGTCATGTAAAATGGCATTCAAACTCACATTGTTAGCATTTAGCACTAAATAAAGCACATGCGGTTTACTTGAGGTGACCATAGTTTTCTGTTGTTCACCTGTGAGAAATAGAAGCCGTTTCTAATATATCAATTTGAGGTGATGGGTTTGACAAAAACACCTTTTAATATGGAAAATATTACTTCTATCGGGTGCTGTTACTTTTATTTGAGACACGCTTTAAATCACTCACTTCTGTCCTCAATCTGGCAACCTGCGCTTCAGTTTGTTTTGATCCAGGAGTGCAATACCTAGTTCAACCACTGGGTGTCAAACTTACATACTGCACCTTTAAATAAACAAAACATCAAATTCTCCAAGCTTATGATTACATTTCATATTTGTAATCAGTAATAACATTTAGAAACAATCTAAACCTTCGAATCAAACTAAAAATAGCATTTTAGAGGTTGTCCAAGCTAATGGGCTCCCAAAGAGAAGGAAATCACTACACCAACCTCTATTATGGCCGTTTCTGGAGGACGCAATCAGACGTCATCCTGTTAATCAAACTATGTAACTACTATAACTACAATAACGTTCTTGTTACACATTATAATCCTCTTCTGAAGTAATTTCCAACTTATTCTTAACAGCAAATCTCCTCACAAAATGGGAGTGATGCTTTTGTTTACATGTCTGTGGCTCAATGTTGCCGTCATGTGATTTGTGTTTGAATGGCGGAGGCTGGACATACAGTACCTCACATTTGTTTCACACAGATTACAAAGCAGAGAACATTTGTTTTCAAGTGCAGTTGGTTGATTTAAAAATAAAGATTTTTTAAGCTGTATATATATTTCTCATGTCTGTGAGGCAAGTATTCGCTGAGATTCATAACAGACGTGTCATAAAGAACACATGTCTGGACTGAGCCCCTGCTCTGGAGAATGATCATTTTATAGAGGTCATTGATTGGCTCCTTTGCTAGAAGGCGGGGTTTCCTTCGCTAGAGCAACCATATTGATTGTTACATTTTCTTCCATTCAAAACTATACAAGTCAACATAGGCTCATTCTGAAACTGTACCCCTATATACAATGTTGGGAGTAATGAGTTACAAAAGTAATGTATAACAGTAACATATTACATTTTCCTGTAACGCAGTAGTGTAAGGCATTACTAATACATTTTCAGTAATATTTTACTCGGTACATGTTCAGTAACGCGTTACAACAAACTTTTTTCCCGCAAGACATTAACAAATAAAAAATAGCGCAGTTCTATTTCCTGTTTGTGGTGATTAAACATACGTGTGTGTTGTCTTGAATCTCCCTCTGGTTATTGGAACTCTTTACTTTGAACGCGGAACGATTTTAGCCTCTGAGCTCGCGATCTGGGGCTATTGGCTCAGCCCAGTTCGCAGTAACGATAAGCCCTAATGCGCAGAGGAAAAGCGGCAAATAGATGAAAATGGCAGAAGACAGTACATTCACGAGATGGACGTACGTGCACATGGCGTTATTTCATCGTAAGCACAGAATTACAAGTCGAGACCGCATTCATGTAATACGAGTGAGCGAACGCTCCGGTTTCCTCTGTTCGTGGACAAAACTCCTCGCGTGCACTCAAAACACTGGCTGGGCTGCTCACATGCGAATGATCTGCTCTCGCTCCGTCAGATGATGCAGACTCACAATGTGTGCCTTGTGTTTCCTCTTTTCGTGCTTTTGCTCTCCAGTGATCCTCCTGTTAAATTGTTATCCCAAGAATGTTGATATGGTTTATATATTGTTACACTATTTACCTACAGGTTAAGGTAAAATCTATAATAAATACTAGTGTTTTTGAGCGTTAGGTATACTGCTTATGTTTTAGGCCATTATTATTTACAACTTGTTAATGAATGCTTTAGCATACTATAGTTTTAAGAATAGTGAACTCATAAAATTAAATACAAAGTTTTACTACAATAAAGTGTGGTAAATTGTAGTATAATATACCCTATATTGTAAAAAAAAAAACTACAGCATTGGGTCATTTGTTTATATTACACTTGTTGTGTTACCATAGCAACTATAGTATTACCACAACAGATTAATTGAAGTACTTTACTATAGTACTGTATCACAAAAAGGAACAAAAGGAAGAGGGAACACAGGACACAAATTGTGAGTCTGCATATAATCTCACTGAGCGAGTGTACTGAGCGCGGGCAAGAAAATTTGTGCGTGAGCAGTGCATATTTAAGAAAACATGAGAAAATTTGTGTGCGAGCGGCGTATATTTGAGAGCTCGCAAGCAGTTTGTCCACAAACAGAGGAAATCGATGCACAAGCATTATATTGAGAAGGCTATGTTCATCATGCTTACTTTGTGCAGGACAGTTTTGTGTCGTGAGCCACTTGAATTTAAAGTGAATACAATAATGGCAACAATAAGAAGAGAAAAGAAATCTGCATTTTGTCATGGCATTGGAGTTTACATATAAGCCTGTTCTGTCTAATATGAATATAGTCAAACTATTCACAGATATTGCCAGATAACCACTTTACCTTTACCATACTTTTAACAGATCATTTGTGAATCTGACTGTCATCCTTTCTTGCATTATCTTGGGCCTTCACGTTGCCAATTATATACTAAATTGTTAGTAGTCTGGATAGGTCACAGTCATTCTGCTACATCATATCACTTTCTACTGGATGTAAAATGCTCTGCAGTACATTTGGTCATTTTAGAATGTTAAGTTCTAATTCTGTAGTTATTTTGGTGAAAGTAACTAAAGGTAATGTAAGAGTAAAGTAACATATTACATTTCTGAGACAGTAATATTGTAATGTAAGGGATTACTTTTAAATAACAGTAACAAATAATCTGTAATGTATTAATCTGTAATGTAATAACTTGCACAACACTGCCTATATACGTTTCTGGAGGTACTTATGGCTGCATTTCGTCTTTAAAACGAACACTACGAGGTGGTATGACACCGTTCCTTACTAGCTGACCGCTTACCTCCATGTGGACGGCTTTTTGTTCAGAGGCTTGTTTGTTTAGAGGCTCGCCGCATACATCAGGTCAATCTGTGCTTTAAAAAAACACTATCGCTTGGGTTTAGGGAAGTAGCAGGGTGAGTCAATCAGTCAGTCAGTCGACAGTGGCCTCTGGTGGATTTACACGAGAAGAGCAGGCATGAATGGTACTGGTGTGAGCAATTTGAGATCTGAAAAAGCATACACAGCGGCCTCTGGTGGATTCGTGAAAACAAAAACTGCAAAAAAATGACCTCCTGGGACGTGTTTGGCGCTTTACAGAAATGTTTATAGGGGTACACATTCAAAATGGGCCTGGGTTGATATAAGCAACATGTCTTGTGTATTCTATAGTCTTTGGAATAACATACCTATTGATTGACCTATCAGAATCAAGCATTTCAGAGAGCCATGTAATAAATATATGCAACAAACTCACCTTTGTCAGTTGACAGCATCACTCAAGATGTAGTGTAAAAAAAAAGTTAAATACCAAACTATGCATAAAATAACGTCATATAGTAACTCTTCAGTTTGCTTGGAAACACAGTGTTACAGTAATGCATGTTTTATAATGGGAGTCGAAGGGCCAAAGTAAAAAATATGAACCTCACAATAATGGGTTTTAAACTCTGAGCACACACTTAAACTGTCCGTCCAGATTTATTATTCTTTATTTATTTTTTTGAAATTTAAAATGATTTGTCATAACTGGCATCATGCCCCACATACAGTAATTTACCCAGAATATGCTTGTGATTGTAAATTTATCTGTAAAGCATAGAAAACTTTTAAAAGAAACCTCTTGTATTTCACCCTAGGGTAGAGTAACTTTATTAGCAGAGGGAAGAAGTATTATTGTACTGCAACAACAAACAGTGCTGCTCCGGTAGAGCAGAAGTCTTAAAGACCACAGTGTGTTTGTATGACTCTTGTATTTGCTAATGTTATTCAAAACAATAATAATTAAACAGTGTAACCTACCTCATATTAGCTGCAGTCCATCAGTGTAAGGGAATACTAGTTCTATATGCCAAATGAATTAAATTAATAGTAATCATACTACTACTACTACTACTACTAATAATAATAATAATAATAATAATAATAATAATAATTTAGGTTATTGAGTTATTTTCCGGTCTAATTTATTTATTTTTTTTCATTATGGACAAAACACATATTGACACAATCCATTTTACATATTGAAAGTCAATAGGGAGATATGTTACATATTGTCAAATAAGTTTTCTATTCCAAAATGAAAATATATATTGTATATATTGTGTTGCAACTCTAAACTTTCAGCATCGTTACTCTAGTCTTTAGTCACACATGATTTTCCAGAAATATTTCTAGTGTCTGTAAGACTCATAGTTAACTATCGTTTTAAAGATCATGTTGCTCAAGGGGATACTTCACTCAAAAACGAAAATTCTGCAATGATTTACTCAGATTTTTTTAAACAAAAGGTTCAGAAAAATCCTGAAAACCTGAAACCTAAAAGTCAATGGTGACAGCTTTCTTCACAATATATTTTGTGTTAAACAGTATAAAGAACTCAAAAAAAATATCCCTTTAATGGCATTATTTATTTCAAAATTTTCATTTTATCATCTTTCACTCACTCTCATCTTGTCCCATTAGACATTATTTTGTTCAATTCAATATTTATCTTCACTACACCAATGTAGATATTTTTAATAAGGAGATTTCTGACCCTTCACTGAATATATATATTCAACAAAAAACATTTAACACTTTCAAATGTCCATAGCGTGTTATAAAAGGGCTATTTATAAGGGTTAGTTTGCCAAAAAAATAAAAATCAACCCATGATTTAGGTTGTTTACCTCATCCTCTGGAAAGGCAGTATCTCTTAAATGCATGTACGACAGTTAGCAGAAGTGTTTATAAACTGTTTATAAATATGATTAGTCAGTCGCTACATTCCAAAGTTGATTATTCCCAGATTAAAATCGCTGAAATAATTACACAGGCTCATTTTGAATCATTTTGACTCAGTGAATACATTCACGTTCATACATTTATGCTTATCAGTCTCCGCCACAGTTTGGGGCCATCTTGTGAATGAATAATAATATGTGGGTTAGTGTATGCTCCATTCAGCTGTTTTTGTTAAATAGTTCATAAACCATTAGGGTTCAAGATGGTTCAACAATGTTTTACGTCTATTTTTTATGTTTTGTGGCAAGTAGCTATGTAAAAAGTGGGATTAAGTATTCCATTCTGATAAAGTAGTCATGCTGATTATGTACCCCTATATACATACATGCTGCGTTTTTTTTTTTTTTTTTTTTTGCAGTTTTTGTTTGCACAAATTTTTAAGAGGCCGTCATGTATGTTTTTTGAGATCTCAAATTTCTCTCATGAGTGCCATTTGTACCTGCTGTTCTTGCATAAATCCACCAGAGGCCACTGTCGACTGACTGACTGACCGATACCCCCACCCCCTTCCGTAAACCCAACCGATACTGTTTTTAAAAGATTCACCAGAATGTTAGGGGTACGTTATCAGAAGATAGAGTTATCAGAAGATGAGTCTAGACTGTCAGGCTTTATTCTAGAATCACCTGGATGTACTGTATCCCTTGCATTAAAAAATGAGGTAAAAGATACACACGTATACATGCATAAATAGCTAGACAAAAACAAATCCAGGATAATTAAGGACAGAAACATTTAACATCACATTCTTCAAAGCAATATTTGAGGTGCAATGTATAGATGTTAGTACTTGGTGTATTAACACTGTTATTAATATTTCCATAAAAATCTATTCAAATAATCTTTTTTTCCTATAGCGCTTTTACAATGAAGATTGTGTCAAAGTATAACATACAAATTTTAGTAAACTAAACAACACAGTTTTGTAGAGTTGAAGTTCAGCTTAGTTCAGTTCAGTGTGGTTTAATTTTCACTGCTGTAAGTCCAAACACTGAAGAGGAAATCTATTAATGCACAGCTCTACAAGTCCCTCTATAGTTGGCATCATCTCTTCGTATGTGTTGTCCTTGAGGTCCTAGATGGTTGGCATCATCTCTTCACAGGTCTTGAATCACATCAATGGTGCTGGCATTGGTCTAGAGGCCTCGGGATGAGTATCCCCTGGTGGAAATAGAGAGCAAAGAAAATAATTTGCGTAGCTGCTGTTCATAGTGTATTTAAAGAAGAGAAATTAAATATCAATGCAAAAAGTGCTATAAATGAGGGCTATTCCAGAGTTTAGGAGCCATAAATGAGATGGCTCGACCTCCTTTAGTAGACTTTGCTGTTCTGGATAGTACCAGAAGCACTGAGTTTAGAGATCTTAAAGAGCGATCTCAAATAAATGACAATTATGTGACAATTTCTACCATATTTTTACAATAAAATTTGAGCACCCACAAGCACATTTTTTTTACAAGCATTGCAAAAAAGGAATGTATTTTTTTCAGTGTAAACAATACAGAATTGTCATTATATTTGATATTTTACAGTTTTTTTCCAGTGTTGACTTAACGGAATCTTCATTATATTTAACCGTTATTTCATATTATATTTTTTTTTAAAGAAAAACGTTTTCTAACGAAACAAACAAGACAGAACTTGCTTTATTTAAAGTAAAACTACTTTCCAGGAAGTGACAAAAGGTGCCAACAACAAGAGCAAATGCCTTGCAAGCACCAGATGTCCTTATGCCAAAACTGCCGCCACATGACACATCATGTCTGACAATAACAGCACATCAGACTTGCATGTGCTAAACACAACTTCCTAAATAAACACAAAAATCACAAGCCTATACAATAGGGAGAAATGCTGAGGAAACCGCTTAACACCTGTCAGCTTTTAAGACGTGAGGAACTCTGTCATCTCAGTTTTGTAAATAGGAAGTGATACATATTGATAATTATCTTAATATCAAAGCAATACAGAGGGGATTTTACTGGAGACTGAGCCACTTCCATTTAGTCCAATCTTCTATTCAGATTTACGTCAGAAACAACAGGTGGACAGACAGAGCGCAGGAATTGCAGGAAGTTGATTCATGTAATATCCGGTCGAGGTGCTGACCAGATGGTCTAGTAATGACAATCTCCAAAACACACTGCGGTAATGGAGATTGCTGAATACCTTTAAGCTTCACGATATCCGGCAATTTTGTTCCAGTGTTTATCATGTCAACTAAGATTAGTGTTCCCATGTGTAAAATGAACATTCCTCAGAGGAAATCTGACCTTCTAAACAATGATGAATGGATAGCTTTAATGTAGATGCGTTTGCCCTTTAGAATCTGGGATAAATGAAGGGCCATTGGGAATATAGAGTCCAGATCACCCTTAAAACATTTCTGATAATAACAGCAGCACGAGAGCTGCTGTTTATGATCCTTATATCTGATACACTGCATCTGGAACTTGTCTTTTTTTAATGCAGATAAGTGGCCGCCGCTACTGCTCTGTAAAAAAGAAGAAAATAATCAAAGTAAATGGGTAACACTTTAGTTTAAGTTTCAAGTGTCACTGTTAACAAATGGCTTATTATTTGCCTATTAAGATATTGGCTGTTTGTTAGTGCTTTTATATTCTATTCTACACCCCTAATTCTTAATACTTAAACGCAACTTCTACCTTAATAACTATTATTAAGCAGCAAATTAGGACTTTATTTAGGTAATTGTCATAGTTAATTGTTTAGTAATAGTGAGAATTGTACCTTAACGTGAAGTGTGACCCATAAAGGTATTAGCGTGCCCAAGAAATCGCGTCCAACAATATATACTAAATTCTTAGTTAAACAAATAAGAAAACAACTGTTCATATTAGCTCATATCTACTAAACAGTCAATTAAATCTGACATTTGGTTTCAATAAAGTGTTAGTAAATACTTTAATGTAGATGGTTGCATTGTTTTTGTGATAGCATTTTAGTATGTGGAATTATTTATTTATAACTACTGTATGACATTTAACTGTATAAACTTCAAATTTATTTATTAACAGTTAGTATTGTGTAGTTGTTGTAACGGTTAGGTTTATATATGGGATAAAATTAAGGGATGTAGAATATGGTCATGCAGAATATGGCATTAATATGTGCTGTATATGCTCTCATGTACAGCCAATATTACTATTTATATAAAAGTAAGAATTGGTAAGCACACTAAAGTCTCACCATTTTTGTTTATATTTACATCTTGTTTATATTTGCATATTTACATTCATTTTGTTAGTGTGGTAGAAGGTCCTTGAGGTTAAAAAAAATGCTTTTAAGAAAATGTCAATTGATTCATTATTGATTATCAATCAATTCGTGCCTTTATTTTAAGGTGACAAATACCTTTATTTCCCCCCTGGGATCTCTGAATTTAATTTATTGATGCAATGTGTTTTTTTTCATTGTTTTCATTGTTGTTGGTTACATCACCTTGTACAGCATTATCGGGTTTCTGGTGGATTGAGGAAATAACATACAAACTGACATTGCTAGAATGCAAGAATAAATGTTTATCTCGATCCCAATAACCTTGGTAACTGGCCATTAAACTGTATGTTGAACTGTACCTTTATGTGCAACTACTGCATAACTCTCATTAGAGTATAAGAAGAGTAATAGAAGAATAAGTTGACGTACTAACAGTAATTATAAATAGAATCATGCCATCAAAAGTTGACAGTCAACTACTAAAATGACCATCAAAAATACTTAGATTTTCTCACTATGTCTGAAAGAGTCAAGAATCTGTTTTTTTTAATTCCCACCTCTCTGCGAGCCTTGCTCTGGTTGGTCAGATGGCCCAGTCTTTAATGATAGGTGATGTTTATGGCATGTCTTGGAAAACATTTTGAGTGAAATAAACAACTGCAATGGTGTCAATTTTGTCAATTTATGTCTGAGTATTTTTCTAATCCTTAAAGTCCAATAAAATATACAGTTGAAGTCAGAATTATTAGCCCCCCTGAATTATTAGACCCCTTATTTATTTTTTCCCCAATTTCCCTTTAATGGAGAGAAACATTTCAACACATTTCTAAACATTCCTAAGTTTTAATAACTTATCTCTAATAACTGATTTATTTTATCTTTGTCATGATGACAGTAAATAATAATTTACCAGATATTTTTCAAGAAACTTCTATACAGCTTAAAGTGACATTTAAAGGCTTAACTAGGTTGATTAGGTTAACTAGGTTAGGGTAATTAGGCAAGTTATTGTATTGTAAAAAATTGCTTAAAGGGGCTTATAATGTTGACCTTAAAATGGTGTTTAAAAATTAAAAACTGCTTTTGTTCTAGCTAAAATAAACAAATAAAACTTTTTCAGAAAGAAAAAAATATTATCAGACATACTGTAAAAATCCCCTTGCTCTGTTAAACATAATTTGGGTAATATAAAAAAAAGAAAAGAAATTTAAAGGGGGGCTAATAATTCTGACTTCAACTGTAGGTGAAATAGATATTGTAGATTTACCTAAGTGTTTAAGTGAGTGTGTGTGAATGACAGAGTGTGTGGGTGTTACTCAGCACAGAGGGTTCATGAGTTAGTGCTTTCTCTGGGCTGGGGGCTCACTCTGCTGTAGCAGCTCCTCATAAGGAAAGGAATAACCTGAAGGAGAGAGTGTTCACTTTGATTTTGCAGGCCTTCTACATTCACCAACAGTTTGAGGTGTTTTGCTTTTTTTTTTTTTAAATCCCTTATATATTTAATGTTATTCAAATAAACAGGTAAAAGATAAATAATTTCAGATTTAATTAATGCTAATTCAGACTAAAAAGCTGTGTCAAGGTGCAAACATTGAATCTTTAAAACACTATGAGTAAAAACCACAGTAGATATTCTGATTGCCTGTTGTCATTTCAAGTGTTTATTTTCAGCTCTGGGTTCACCTTTTGGCCGCTCCAGCCAATAGCAGAAATGCAACTACTGAAGAGGCAGGGCTAAAGATAGTAAGGGACAATCTGATTGGTTAAATTTACATAAACCATGCATAAAATGAATATAAGTTATTTGTACAATGTAAAAAATGCAGGGGTCCACACAATTCATTCATGTTGAACCAACCCAAATCGATTAAATTAACTTAACACTTTGAACAAATTTATGTGGATTAAACATAAAAAATTCAGTTGTCCCAATAAAATCTCAAGAATTGTGTTGATTCAGCTTATTTTAAATAAGTAGTTTATATATATATATATTTTTGCATGTATATTGCATATACAATTATCATGATTACGATAATTTTGCCTTTTATTGTGCAGCTCTATTACCAATCAAAAATTTTATTTTGGTAGGCATTTTGCTAAATGTCATCACTAAACATGATCTTAATATGCTAATGATTTTTGGCATTTAAAAATCTATAATTTTGACCCATATTATGTATTTTTGGCTATTCCCACAAAGCAAACTAAATACATTGTGCATTTATTCATTTCATTTTCCTTCAGTTAGTCCATTATTCATCAGGGGTTGCCACAGCAGAATGAACAACCTACTATTCCAGCATATGTTTTACCCAGTGAATGCCCTTTCAGCCACAACTCAGTACTGGGAAATTCCCATACACTCTTGCATTCACACACACACACACACACTCATACACTACAGCCAATTTAGTTTATTCAGTTCACCTATAGCACATGTCTTTGGACTGTGGGGGAAACCAGAGCACCTGGAGGAAACCCACGCCAACACTGGAAGAACATGCAAACTCCACACAGAAATGCCAACTGGCCCAGCTAGGACTCGAACCAGTAAATTTCTTACTGTGAGGCGAAAATGCTAACCACTGAGCCACTGTGCCACGCAGGGGCAGACTGGGATCAAAATTCAGCCCTGGCAATTGACCAAAGAAGGGGGGGGGCTAGGGATGACTAACTAAAGAGCGGGGTTGGGGGGGGGGGGGGTGCGGGGGGGGGCGAGGGGGAACAAGGGGGGGGGCGGGGGGGGGGGGGGTGGGGGGTGGAGCGAGAGATAACCAATTGAAGAGCGGGGGATGGGTGGATAGCGATAAACAACTGAAGAGCGGGGGGGGGGGGGGCGGGCCCGGGACCGGAGAACCTGGGGGGGGGGGGGGGGGGGGATGCTTTTTTTTTTTAAATGGTCCGGCCCTTCTGGCATTTGCTAGAATTGCCAGATGGCCAGTCTGCCCCTGGTGCCACCCAATATCTGTACAAGTACAAAAGTGCACCAACTGAAGAGCCTTTAACAATCACATGCTTTTGTTTTGAAATCTTTTAAGAACTGTTCTCTGAAATGGTTCTTCAACCAAAAATCCCTTTTTGTAACGTTTCTTTTTAAGAGTGAATCTCGATAAGCTTCTTTCCCAGCTGAAAGCTCACTGAGTTGATTTGGTGGTAGCCCAAGAGCAAGTGCTGTAAGAATGGGGGATAATCTGAGGCAGCGGAACTCGCACTGTTTGCTGACACCATCTACCAAAGCGTGCTCTGGAACAATGGAACACAGAGGCTCTGTCCATCAACACGGCATGAAGAATGCCAACTGAAGAATCTCCAGCCTGAGCATTCCAGTGCTACAGCAAACATCACATACTTGTATATAAACTTGGTGTAAGCAAAGAACTGTTCAACCTAAACCACATACAAATAAATGTGCACTCATGCATAGCGACTAAATATGGAGCAGATACATTTTTCAAAAATGCTGTCTCACTACTAGGCTAGTTTATAATAATATAGTGTACTCTGCAAATGGGTTTTGTTTGTTTCTCAGGGCGCCTATTCTGAGCTTGTGCTTTTTCTGGTCTGGTCTGACTGACTGTGTACCCCATACTGTTTTGCCCAGAATACTTGATGAATTCTGAGACAACTGACCGCATAAACCATCGCAGAATGGGCCAAAATCAACACACATGCTTTCAAGTTTCTGTATTGTCTTATGACACGATAGCAAGTGCTAAGCATGTAACATGAAGAAAACACACTGTAAAAAATGCAGGGTTCCACACAATTCATTCATGTTGTCCCAACACAGATCGATTTTAAATTAAAAACTCTCAAGCATTGTGTTGTTTCTGCTCATTTTACATGAGTAGTTTGAACAAGTAGCAAAAAAAAAATTTTTGAGTGCATGACAATGTAGTTTTACTCATTCCTCTGTATTTATTAACATTTGTAATGGGTCATTGCATTGAAACAGCTGATAGTCTTAATTTTGACCCTTACTCATCATTTTATGTGACTGCTTTGTTGGATACACTGTAAAAAATGTTGGGTTCCACTCAGGGCCGGAGCAAGCCGAACTGCCGCTCTAGGCAATGGACTAGCACGCCGCCCTCAACCCGAAAGTGAAAACGAACCTGACCAGTTCATAAAGTGAGGATGGGGGTTGATGTTGCGGATGAGTCAGTACGTTGGGTGGCGGGGAGCGTTTGCCGCCCTCACTATTATGCCAGACCCCTATTATGCAAGTGTTCTGTTGATGTTGTGGATGAAAGTCAGTACGTTGGGTTGGGCGGCGGGGCGCGTTTGCCGCCCTCATTTTATGCCTCTCTAGGCGGCCGCCTAGGTCGCCTCTATGGACGCGCCAGCCCTGGTTCCACTCGATTCCTTCATGTCGTCCCAAAACAAATCAATTAAGTTAATCGTTTTTACATTTTTAAGTGGTTTGAACATAAAACAATGAAGTTGTATGCAAAAAACGTTAAGAATTGTGTTGTTTCAACTGATTTGAAATAAGTAGTCTGAACAAGCAGCATTTCTTTGAGTGTATCATGTTTTTTTGTGTATAAAATAACATGAATTTATGTTTTTTCATGAACGTCTGAATTAATAAATATATTGGATCTTTCACAGGTGTGCTGGAAGAACACTTTATTACTGCATGGTGTCATAATTCACATCCCCAATCCTTATATGTGTTTTCTGTTTAACCTTTGTGTCACGTCTTGTTCCAGTCATTAATACCTTGGTTATTTATTGTCTCACCCCCCTCGTCATCTTGTTTAGTTAATTGTTTTCGGTATTATTTGTACCCTCTTGCTGTCTGTAGATTTTTTTTTGTTACTTCCAAGATGTCGATGGTTACTGTATGTTTTGGTTATGAACTGTAAAATAAATCGCTCCTTGACTTGAACGTGGATCCTCAACTCATAATTCACCCCTCGTACACACCCAGACGTAACAGATGGAGCATTTTCACACCTTTATTCGTAATAAATAAATGAATCAAATAGTTACAGATACAACGTTTATTAAAGCATTTTAAGATCAAAAGTTATATATCCTCCACAGACTAGCATGTTACTACTGTACCATTTTAAAAATACTACTAAATAATTTATAAATCTTACACTTTAAAAAATACTGGCTTGTTTTAACCCAACACTGATCAAATTATAGACAAACTCAACCATTGAGTTAAAAAGTGTGTTAAATGTATTAACCTAAATTTAAACTTAATTTAATCAAATTTAATTTAATTGAATAAAGAAATTAAAATAACCCAATATTCGGTTTGTCCATATTTGACTAAACAGTCTAATGTTAATTACAACATTACCTCATACATGATTTTTTTTAATATTTCAATATCGGGCGACGCAGTGGTGCAGTAGGTAGTGCTGTCGCATCACAGCAAGAAGGACACTAGTTCGAGCCTTGGCTGGGTCAGTTGGTGTTTCTGTGTGGAGTTTGCATGTTCTCCCTGCGTTTGGGTGGGTTTCCTCCGGGTGCTACAGTTTCCCCCACAGTCCAAAGACATGTAGTACAGGTGAATTGGGTAGGCTAAATTGTCCGTTGTGTATGAGCGTGAATGAGTGTATATACATGTTTCCCAGTACTGGGTTGCAGCTGGAAGGGCATCTGCTGCGTAAAACATGTGCTGGATAAATTGGCGGTTCATTCCGCTGTGGCGACCCCCGATTAATAAAGGGACTAAGCTGAAAAGAAAATGAATGAATTTATATGAATATTTCAATATCTGTAAAATATTTTAATGGGACTGAGCTAATAAGAACAGCTGTGTTTAATACCTAATGTCAACAAATATGATTAAATACTAACCAATATATAGATCGATGCTAATTAATAACAAACATTAACTATGTAAATAATGGCTTTAGTGCTATACCACTAAATTCTGTGAAAATAAACAGCATCTTGTGACATTAAGTTCCAATAAAATAGACCAATGTGTAAAGCATAACATATTTTATAAAAATGTGAAAAGATTAACACGTTCATAAGTGAAAGTATAAGTAATTTCACAAATACTTTAGATGTTACCTAACAATTTCATTGACATTATTATTTAAGACCATACTGATAAAATCAGGAAAGAAACAGCTTTAGGTTTTTACTTTATAAAGCACACACTTTGCTGTTTATTATTAACTAATTAGTTCATTCATTCATTCATTCAATTGAATTCATCGGTTTGTTTGTTTGTCTATTGTCTGACTGAGCTATGCACATAATAGTAGTGAGATGCGCGTCTATGAAGGGGAGGGCAGTGGGAGGACAGTATGAATATGAGCAAGGCTTCAGGAGGAGGAGATTTAAATGATGAACTTGTTGAAAGGTAGTCAGGGCGCTCATGTGGAAGTGTGCCACTCTATTTGGGAAATGCGCGAGCAGGAATCACGCAAACTGACGCTGGATTTCCAGAAGCGCGCGAGGACCTTTAAAAGCTGCAAACTGTAACTGCAAACACTGGACATTGCATAAGGACTTATTTAAACCATTTTACCACGTGCATCAACTACAGGGAGCGATAGATTGGGTGCAATTACATGACGTGTCACAGCTGTTGAATATATTTAATTTAAATCGTTTAATTTATTTAATTTGGTCCCTTTGAGAAAACCTCCGACGAGGAAGGACATTCAAAATCGTTTTGTGGAATAGCTGCTGAAATTGGATGGACTATTTGGGTGGACTACTGTTTGGATTTTCCTACGACTAAACTTGGCTTGGCGTTCGAGATGAGTTATTTGACGTCACTGTTACGAATAGTTGCCGCGGTGCAGTTGAGCCTTTTACCTGGACAGGTGAGCAAATGGGTCGTCCATTTTTCACATTTAACTGCATACACGAGTGATTTTTGTCACATGTAGCATTTCACAAGACACGTTCTTGCGTTCTATATTTTTTATTAACATTTTGGTCAGTTTTTAGTTTTTTGCTAAATTATCGGGCATATAGGCTTTGTTTTTATGCAATACGCGTCAAATTAAAACTATTTCGAGTCCAGAAAGTTTGTTTTGTACCTTTTGGTTGTGCTTTAGGCTGTACGCGTTCAGTATGAATGCATGGCTAAAATGTGAATGTAAATGTAAACCTGTTAGTATGCCCAAAACAGATGCTCAACTAGCCTTCCTATTTAAAATATAATGAATTAAAAAGAGGATGAGGGAGGATTTGAATATGTCTACGTGCAGTTGACAGTCATGAAAGAGCTGACTGAATGAATGGAGTCGGTTTACTTTTGACACGGCTCCCAGTCAAGCCCCACAGACGGCTGTTTTTATAACACCCTCAATAACTTGATCCCTTTTTGAAGTGCTGCATCAGAAAGCGTTGAGTCATGAAAGGGAACGTGCCGAACTGCATCGCTGTCTAAACCGCAGGCGTGTGTGACACACCGACGTGTTCGCCCTGGTGATGAACCAATGCCAAAGTCATCAAATTAAACAGCCAGACTATCTTTGAAAGGCTTTCTACTGTTGTCAAAGAAAATTAGACGCTAATTAGGCGAAATTAGCATGTCTAAGTTGTCCAAGCATGTCATGTAAGTGTTCCAATAAAAACAAAGGTAACATACTGCCTGTGTGGCTTCAAACCACACTCCTATAAAAGTAAAGGATCTTCACTCTAAAAAATAAAGGTGTTGGGAAGAACTAAAATGGTGTTTTCACAGTGATTCCATAGAATAATATTATTTTTTTTGGTTCCCCAAAGAAACTTTTAGTGAAATGTTCTTCACAGAATCATCCCCTAGTCCCCACAGAGGGAAGGTTTTATTTTTTAATAAATTACTTTTTCTATAAAGAACCTTTTGTGGATGTTAAAGGTTCTTCATAGAATCATTGATGCCAATAAAAAACTTATTCAGAGTCATTTCTGGCATTGATGGTTCTGATCCATTGATGGTTCCTTTCTTGTAAATGGTTGTTTACATAATTAAAACATTTCTTACACTTAAATAGTTTGTTTAAGAATCATTCTTTGAAAGGTTCTTTGAGGAAACTAAAATATTTCCTTTTTTAATGGCATTGCTGCGAGAACACAGTTTTGGAACATTTTCTTTAAAGAGCGTATCCTATTTGAAATGTTATTTAGAGTAATAAAATGTTTTCACACTAAGAAACAAATTATTATTTTATGACTGTGAATTCAATTCAGTGAACAATTTGTAAAAGAATCATTTATTTACTTTGGGGGGACCCAGATTGGATATATAGAATTAGAGCTTCACAATATATTGTTTCAGCATCGATATTGCAATGTTATAATTCGCAATAGTCACATCGCGAGTATACACAATGTTGAGTCTGGATTATAATTTATCATTTTGCAAGTGTTTTTTAAGGACTGTGACTGTGTGAGGGTTGGAAAAGCATTCAGGCATAAAAAATTGTTCCGTTTGTAACTTAACAAATTAACAACAATTAACTTTTATTGAATTGTTTATAAAACAAAGACTATGCAGTATTATTTTACATTTGATTATTCAATTACTGTATACCAGGGGTCACCAATCTCGGTCCTGGAGGGCCAATGTCCCTGCAGGGTTTAGCTCCAACTTGCCTCAACACACCTGCCTGGGTGTTTTAAGTATACATAGTAAGACCTTGATTAGCTTGTTCAGGTGTGTTTGATTAGGGTTGGAGCTAAAATATGCTTGTAGATAGTTTATTATATTTTCTACAGTCCCCTACAGAATCATCCCAATCAATCTAACCAGTTCTTAGTATAATTCTTAATCAATAATATTTTTATTTATTTATTTAACTCATCTTGTATGTATATCACAATGTATTTCACAGAAAAAAAATAATGAGGTTATGCACATTTTAGTCATGGCTGTTGTTCATTTTTGGAAGGCTCTCAATATTTTGACAGGGTTTTTGACTCAGGAAGTTTTTTGTTTTTGCCTAAGGAGATCAAAATGGCTATATACACTAGCACAATGACTTAAGCTTTCATCTGAATATAATATCCTCACATCCATTTTTCTGTCAACCATGTAGGAGAATAGTAGAGAAGCTTCTGTAAATCTGGTATTCTCTATAGTTCCAGATGCATAAAATGAGCAGTGACGAACATTATAAGAATGTAAATTGCACGTTATTTTGTCATTCAATATTAATCTCGCTACTTGCAGGTCAGAACAAAGTTTACAGGCATAGTAAAACCTAAAAACGGCACACGTTTTCCGGACCCCACAAATGATTTATGCCTCTATTCACTTTCCCCAAATGCACTAATGCTGCATCTCATATCACTTGACTGTAGGTGTGTCACGGCACCTTTGTTTTCTCTTGTCTCTTGCTTGTGCTTGCGGCAAAACTTTGATTGACTTTATTTCAAGAGCTATAGGAAGTTGGCAGTCACCTGCGGTTACTATTGCTGTGATTATTCAAAGGAACATGTTTATTTAAGCACTTCTGTAAAAATGAATGGACATATGACTATAGCATATCTTTTTAATTTGAAAATCACATTTACAGCTGACAATCATAATAAAAAGATACACGAGATTAGGTAAAAATATCAGATATTTTGACCTTCATAATATTAGTTCAATTAAATTATAAAAAATAATTGATATGTGTATACTTTCTTGAAATTAAAATGTAGCAGTGTTTATTTATTAATAACTTTACAGTTACCCCATAAGCATCTTGTAAAGATCCTTAATATAAATAAACATAGCTCTTTAAACATATTTTTCCACCTTTCCTAAAGGCACTGAAGATGTGCTTCTCCCCTACCTTCTCTGAATCTCCTGTTCTTTACTTTAGTATGACATGTACAGTATGATGCAATCTTGTAATGATCACTTAAAAAAGGAAGTTGCTGTATCAAGTTGTATAATCAGCTCACAGATGGTTACTTGAATGAAATCTGTTTGCAAACTTGTAGTATGTGACAATGTTAAAATGCTTAAATGTATAGCATACTACTATACATTAATGCGATTACATTACAGATGATTATTTTTTTGCAATGATCTCTAAATACAGGGTTTGAATTCATGCATTCTGCAATTCGAACATGCAGTACATCACAGTGTCAGGTTTGCCACAAGGGGCACTCTAACAGGTATTAGCTTAAGATTTCTTGTTTTACAGGCATTTTTAAAGACAAGTTCTCCTTCGGGAGGAAACTTCAATGCTATGTGGAAAAACTTACACTATGGGGATTTCGTCAGAATCCAATCATCTGAAAGAGTATAAAAACGGGCCAATGAAATGCCAATGAATTGGCGACGTCAGCGTGCACAGCTGTCTTCAATGAAAATTAGCTTGGCATAAAAGCCCAGCATGTGCTCAGCAACGGCATCCTTTTCGCTTCAGCATTGGCTTCACGATCGGGTCCCAAGACGCGCATGGCACGCGAGCGCACACCGGGTGGCTGTCACTCCACTGTCGCCTCGCCCTCAGCCTCTGGATGGACCCTGTGTTTCTACAGGCCTGCGGGCCTCTAGAACAAGTGACCAGGCATGTCGTCATTTGATGGATGCTTCCAGTACGTGCTGGGGGGCCGTGTGTTGCGGGCATGCAGCTGTAGCTTCGTGGTAGGAACCTGGTTGCATTAGCATCTTAATTGCCTGGAGCTTTTGGCAGTGTATCTCACGCTGCGCCGTTTTTTACCGGCGTTAGAAGGGAAACACGTGCTGGTCAGGACGGACAGCACGGCGGAGATGGTGTATATTAACTGCAAGGGGGATATCCGCTGAAATCGCTGCATTCCATTTTTCTCTGCCGAGCTTAACCGTGCCGCCGATGCGCTCTCACAGCAGATCGCCTGGGAAAATGGAGGCTCCACCCCCAATTGTCCAGCTGTTATGGGTGCGTTCTGTGCATAGGCTGCACAGCTGGCCCCGGGGCGTGCGTAATACGCATTTCTCCAGTGAGCCTACTCACACAGATGCTGTGTAAAGTCAGGGAGGACGAAGAACAGGTCTATGCATTGCGCCTCTCGGGCTCAATTAAACCTGTATTCCAGCTCTCTTCTCGTGATGGCCCCTCCCTGGCATGTCCCCTGGAGGAAACTACTTCTTTGGGGACAGGCACCGTTTGGCACCCGCGCCCAGATCTATGGAACCTCATGTGTGGCCCATAGATGGAGCGCGGAGGACTTAGGTGACCTACCGTTTAGGTGGTTAACACCATCACTCAGGCCTAGAGCACCCTCTATGAGGCATGCCTATGCCCTAATGTGGAGTCTTTTCGCTGTGTGGTGTACTTCTCTCCGAGAAGGAAACCCCAAACATGCCAGATCAGTGTGATACTATCCTCTTTCAGTTGGCTGGAGCCAAGGCTGTCCCCTTCACACTGAGGGGTTGGCGTTGCAATCATCCTAGCTCTAAGGACGCGGAGATGGCGGCGCGCTGGGAAAGCATCGGGGGGGGGGGAGAAAATGCTTTGTTCCTTTGCCACAACGATTGTCCCTTAGCTGTTGAGAGTGAAAGCCTCTTCAGCTAGAAAAGATGCCATTGCTGAGCACATGCTGGGCTTTTATGCCAAGCTAATTGTCATTGAAGACAGCTGTGCACGCTGATGCCGCCAATTCATTGGCATTTCATTGGCCTGTTTTTATACTCTTTCAGATGATTGGATTCTAACGAAATCCCCATAGTGGAAGTTTTTCCACATAGCATTTCCGTTCCTCCCCTCGGGGAATGAGGGTTACTTTATTAACCAGAGCGTTATTCATTCTTCACTTAAGGTAAAATGTTGCAAACTACTGACCAATGGTACTTTCAGGTTTTCATTTTGGGAGGAGATCTGGTGACTAGAATAAGTTGAGAATTATTTTAGAAGTATTTTTGAACACTGCAAAAAAAGCTACAAGTAGGCGCGGCCAGCCGTCGCCATTTTGTTAGCGCGTCATTGCACCAAATGCATTTTGCTTAGACCTGGCTTAGACAGACTTTTTAATTTGGGAGAACGCTTAATACTTCATTACCTGTGACTCGTTTGTGTTCTGACCACATGTGCTTGGTTGGACACTATATCAATAAAGTGTTTAGACTTTTAAAAACACTGTTGTAATACATTAATCCACTAAGCATTTTTATTATGACGTTTTTCTACAGGAGGAAAACACGACTTCCAAACACTTCAGATATAGTCTGTGTTAGTACATGCAAGGCTATTTATGATATCCAGGCATAAGTATGACAACGCTTCAGATAACTGTTTTATAGCCTACAGCTAATCAATCTGTCAGATGCTGGAGTGCATTACAGGTCTAAAGAGAATTATAAATGATAAATGATCTTAAGTAAAACAAATGCATTTATAGATAGGGTATATAAGTATATAATTTCACTCACCTGGGAAATGGAGGCAACTTGAACGGTTTGCAAGCACAATTAGTGCACACAGCATGCTATAGTATCTGATAATTGCAGGAAATAATTCCAAAAGGCAAATGACTGTGTAAAGAAACATTAACCAAAACAAAAATATGATGAATACGCCAAGTTCAGCGGTTAATTTGCCGAAATCAGCTGAGGTGACGAGACAGCGAGCAGCGCCCTAGCTGTCACTCAAGTGGCCACGCCCTTAATTATGCAGACTTATGCTTGGTAAAAACAAGCAAGTTATTGATTCTTATGGTGGTTACATAATTTGATTGACAGGATAACGTCCTCCAGAAACAGCCATAAACTTGGGCAGCATAAAAAATGCAGTTTGTTTGAAGGTTTAGAAACAAAATTTAAGAGACTGTTGTTGTTAAATAATTTCACAGGGGATTCCAAACATGAAATTTAATCATAAACTTGGCAAACTGTTTTGGAGAATTTGACGTTTTCACATTCAAAGAGAGAGGAGCTGCACTAGCATTGCTGAGAGATGTTTCAAAGATGAAAAGTGAAATGATTTGCCTTGAAGAGACAATTTAAGAAAATAGGGTAAATGTGCATTTATTTACAGCAGCGGAAAGAACTTAAATGACTAAAAATGCATTAAATAAAACATTTTTGGTTATACAGATGAGAATAGGACTTAGAGTTTAAAGAGTGAACTTTTATTTGGTGCTTCTGTTAAAATAAAAAAAGCAAATATAATGTGTGGCGAGGGGGCGTGGCCGAGAGCCGTGGGAGCGAAACGAGGCCCGCCACAGATGAGTAACACCTGTGGCGCGCACCTGCCTTCAATCCCACGGAAGGAGCTCTGGACTATAAGAGGAGGAACGATGGCAGAGGACAGAGAGAGAGAGGACTGGGCCCGGACATATTACTTTTGCTTTCAGTTTGACGGCAGTCTCCGTGAGGAGCTGCCGTCCGTTTGTTTTGATTTAGACGGCAGTCTTTTATTAATAAATATTTATTTAAAACAGCGTCGGTTCTCCGCCTCCTTCTTCCCGGCGGCCAGGTGGCCTTAACTTCATTACATAATGATTTTGAAATAGATTTTTGCGACAAAATTAGGCATTTATTGACATTTTTGTATTCCCTAGGCTTCTCTCTGGGTACCTGCGCTTATTTATTTATTAATTTTTTCTGATAATCTACAGCACAAACCATCATTATACAATAACTTGTTTAATTACCCTAACCAGCCTAGTTAACCTAATAAACCTAGTTAAGCCTTTAAATGTCACTTTAAGCTGTATAGAAGTGTCTTGAAAAATATCTAGTAAAATATTATTTACTGTCATCATGGCAAAGATCAAATAAATCAGTTATTAGAAATGAGTTATTAAAACTATTATGTTTAGAAATGTGTTGAAAACAAAATCTCTGTTAAACAAAAATTAGGGGAAAAATAAACAGGGGGGCTAATAATTCTGACTTCAACTGTATATCTGTTAACTGTATTGTATGTTTTGTTGAACAAAAGGGTGAATAGCAATGAGGCCACATATTATCAGCACTATGATTTGCCTGATCACCTGTCAGTCAAACTACCTGCAATTGCTCAAATGCATTGCTTCCCTAATATTCACAAATCTTCTCCCATGACTTTGATAGTAAAGATGCACACAGAATTAATATGAATTAATATATAAAATTTTTAATACATAATTATTGTGACACCCCTATTTTGAAAAGAACCCTTCTAAACTAATAAGTTAGCTAGTTAAAATACTTGTACAATAATGCATCTGGCCATATTGAGCTCTGAGGTTTGTTACAGAATCCAACATTCTTGTGGCTGTTCGAAAGAGTGCTCTTGAATTTGACTTTTTTTTTTCAACTTTAAACAATTATCTAAAGAAAATCTAGCGCCAAAATGCACAGATGCTTTATATTACAGTTTCGATAAAGACAAATTGTATTTAATGCATATTTTGAAATTCAGTGCATCATGCATGAAATCCCCTTTAAATGGTTTACTCATGCTCAAGCTTAGTTGATGGAAAAGATTATTCGATGCACCAAAAACTTTCCAATATTCCACTTGCACTTCTTTGGTGCATAAATGCAAAGTGTCAGTCTTCAGTTTGTGAATTTCAATTCACCAGAGCATACACACACACAAGAAGGCTGTCCTGTTTAGTGCCAGGTGAAGCTATTTTGGAGCTGATACTGAATCTTTATTAAAGGAAGATTAGCCACCTACAGTACTGCTATCTGGTGCAGTGCAATCAGATCACCTTTTGCCCCTGGTGGAATGAAATGTAGTTGCCAGTGGAACAGGACAGAGTCTATGCAGAATAATGTAATCTCCCTCCCAAGCTTCTCAAGGGAGAGATGTCTTCTTTGTGCTGTCTGTTTTACCAGTCCCGTCTTTCTCATCTGCTCTGTTAACCATTTCTGGAGAAAGCAAACAGAAAGAGAAAGTAAATATTGCTCATGTGGTTGTGAGGAACATTTATAGATGTCTTGTCCTGGCCGCTCATGTCGGGTGGAGTTTTCCTGAAATATACTGAGTCAGACACTGGGAAAAAGTTTTCTGAGTGTCATTGTTGTGTGGCATAAGCTTACGTGTCAGATGATGTGTCATAATGGCAGCCAAGTTGTTGTTTTTTCTACATCATTGTGATTAAGCAAAATAAGATTCTGATGGTAAACTTATGATTAAACTTAATTAGTTATGGTCTTATAATAAACTAGGATAAAATATCAAGGTATTTTGATTACTACTTTAAAAATGGTCCTTTTTAATGTCAAGACAACTCGTTTCCCCATTTAACACAATATATTTTATTTTAACAAACATTTAAAATATTTTCGAACAGTAAAGATGTCAGGCTGAATAATTTAAATATATTATTGACTTCTGCTGTCTTAATTAGTTTCAAAAACACAGATTTCCTTACAACTTGAATCTTTCATTTCTTTGGATATACCAAAAAGCCACTGCACTGTTCAGATCCATAGCATGCTTGATTATTGGTTTATAAGCGATTTGTTTTTCAAATGTATTCTGAATGTTGTGAATGATCTGGAGGGTCCTTTTCTGCTGGAGATACTGTTGCCCTTAAAGACTAAATAACATAGTCATGAAAAACACATAAAAAAATAACAAGCTTCCATCTACTGTAGGAATGGTATAACAGAAATTTTTTGCAGTTTTAAAACCTTGACTTTAACAAATCATGGTAAACCGTGAAACTGGCTATCGTCCCATGCTTAATTGTGATGTGATGGCATTTTGTGTGGCAAAATGGCAGTAATGATTAATGTGGGTGGTCTAGACTCTAGAATACACTTAAAAAGTGATTAATTATTACCTTTAGAAAAGTGAATAAACCCATTGCCTTAAATGCGACAAGTTAACCTTACTTTAAAAAGTCAGTAGACCTTTGTAACTTGGAACTGTTAAGTTGACATTATTTTTATGAATATGAACATAGTAAATTTACTCCCAATAAACTCTCTCCCAAAACTGAAAACTTTGTCATCATTTACTGTAGGCCCAATCCCAATTCTACCCCTTAGCCCTTCCCCTTAGCTTTACCCCTCGTTTTGTGCGTTTCCGTGAAGGTGTAAAGGTGTCCCAGTTCTCTTTAGCTTGAAGGCGTTTCGCTGTACCCAGAAGTAAGGAGAGCCACAAATTAGGATTTTTTGGTCATTATTGTGAATTTTTACAACAAACAAACACATGTTTTAATATATTCATAACCGCGTTCGCGTTTTACCATCATGCTTTTATAAAAAAATGCAAAAATAAAAACCACTAAATTTAGCGATCTATAATCCCACAACATTCTGACACTCGATGACAATGAAACACCCTGTCAAAAAAAGCGTAGTGGCTGAGAATGAGCTTTTTACAGTGTCTGCTATAATGTTAATGTTGTTTTTGTGTGTTCACATAGATGAATATGGCCACTGTGTAAATGTGCAGTATAGTTACAATCTTATTGCCACATTATATCGTTATGATAACATAATATATGCCTTCAGTGATTTCCTGAAGATAAATACAAACAATAACACAACTGGAATAACTACAGCAGTCGCGATCATCTGATCTTATATGAAGCAAGAGATGGCGATGACATCTGATGACTTGTGCAGGTGCTCTAGTGCTGTCCCAATTCTTAGGGGTAAATTTTGAAGCCCTTCCCCTTCACATTCATTTTAAGGGCCTGGGGAAGGGGTAGGGTTACAAAAATAGAATTGGATTTGGGCTTTATTCTTTCTTTTTCAAATCAGTAATCCTGGTCAGTACCTGGATGAGAGACCACATGGGAAAACTAGGTTGCTGTGGAAAGGGGTGTTATTGAGGCCAGCAGGGTGCAATAAACCTGCAATCTGTGTGAGTCCTAATGCTCCAGTAAAGTGAAGGGGACACTATACTGTCAGTGTGTGCCATCTTTCGAATAAGACGTTAAACCGAGGTCCTGTCTCTCTGCGGTCATTAAAAAATTCCATGGCACTTATTCTAAAGAAAAGACGTGTAAGCCTGGTGTCCTGGCCAGATTTCCTCCATTCACCCTTACCAATCATCCCCATCCAACGAATTGTCTCTAACTGTCTCTCTACTCCACTAATAGCTAGTGTGTGGTGAGCGCAGTGGTGCGGTTGTCTTTTGGCTGCCGTCACATCATCCAAGTGGATGCTGCACACTGGTGGTGGTGTGGAGGGACCCCCCAACCTCATGATTGGGACGCGCTTTGGATGTTTGGTTATACACAATAAATGCTCTATGTAAATACACATTACATTACATTTCAATGTTTACAGGTTTTCAGATTTGTTAAAAATATCTTCTTTTTTGTTCAACAGAAAGATTTAAAACCACATTAGGGTGAGTAAATACTGAGTAAATGTTCATTTTATGGATGAACTATTCCTTTAATAATGGCTTTACTCACTTTTTTAAATAAAATGCCCTCTTACTTAAAAGTCAATGAGTCTTAAAGTTTTACATCAGTGGTGTGGTTTAGTGGCAAAAAACGTAGGCCGGTAAGCCAACAGATTTGATATATGATGTGTGGTACCTTCACATTGAACATGTTGTAGTAAAATGACTGCAATGACCCTGTGTTATAAATAAATACATTTACAGAAGTGATTTTTATACACTTATAAAGCATATAAAATGCAGTTAAGTTAAGTAAATGATACAATCTTTTCAATCCAAAGGAACAATATATTTGAGAAAGTCATGTACATCATTGAATATCACTGACTATTGTTTAACGTTTCTATCATAAGTCTTCCTCTCCGAGGGAGAGCTGGAGGTTGCCACTTGGTTTAACCCTGAAAGTTTTGTGAATCACTCTTGACCGCATGTGAATTTTATTCAACTAAAAATCTTTTTGTTTGTGTAGTTGTTATTATTAGCAGTCAAAAAATCAAATATGTAATCATTGCATATTATAGATGTATGCAGTGTGCTGTATATTCTAGTATTCAAAATGTTATGGATCTGTGAAAGAATTTGCAAAGAGAGGCAACAGGATCTGTAAATTAACGCTTGTCCCAAGGTGGAGTTCACTATAAAACTGGTTTGAGTACAGACTGGGCCAGTTGCCGTTTCTGTGTGGGGTTTGCATGTTCTCCGTGTTTGCCAGGGTTTCCTCCAGGTGCTCAGGTTTCCCCCACAGTCACAAGACATGGCGCTGTAGGCGAATTGGATGACCTAAATTGGCCAAAGAGTGTGTGTGTGTGTGTGTGTGTGTGTGTGTGTGTGTGTGCATGCATGCGTGTGTGTGTGAATGTGTAATTCTGTATCTATGATTACAGCAATATTTTTTACAGTGTGACATGTGCAGCCAATCACATGACACATAAAAAGGTCAGGTTAGTTAATTTCTTAGAAGAGAGTCAGTTCAGTTTACAATTTTGTTGAAGAGTAAGAGGAGACTGGTCCGACTTCAAATTAAGTGGCCTTAACTAATATGTACACTGAAATGAATAATTTGTTACAATGTACTTAATGTGTAAATACAAGTTTTTACATCATACTTATGATTGAGTAAATACCTGCATGTAATTAAATCGGTTATTAATTTCTGTAATTACATTTGTAGTCTCCTTAACTGACCTTTGCTAACCCTACTCGTATCGCACCTCAAGAGCACCAATGTTCAGCAATCGGTGTTATTAAAAATAGGATCATTTTTTGATGCAAGGTAATGCCACCTAATATAAAGTAGGACAGTTAACATTATCAGAAATCGACACTATTGATTCAGCAAAAACTGAAGAAGGCAACCTGATTATTATTATATCAGTGCAAATCAATCAACAGATTTTGATCATGTAAATTCACAAACAGCTCAACAGATTTTAAAAAGCTTTATATATTAAAGCAAATAAATATGTAAATATTTCATTGTTATTTTTTTATTTAAAGGTATTACTAATATTAATTGACAATTTTGATGCCGGTTGAATATATATAATATTTAAATAAATAAATAATTACAATTCATATAATATAAATAAAGTATTAGCAACAAAGGAAAATTAGACAAAAAATGCTTAGTGCTTAGTGTTTGTTTCAGTCTTAATGAAATCATTTTAGTTGATGAATCTGAACATAATTTTTACCAGGCCGCAAGTATTGCAATTTGTCATATGTCAGAAGCTTCAAATTAGACTTGATCATGCACACAGTGTTTGAATATCATATACATTACAGAGTTTAGCTCTACACAACTACTCCTTCTCATACTTCAGCCTCCACATCAAAGTTGCTGAAAGCAAACAAGGTCATAGTGCTCCAGGATTGTCCAGCCCAGTCACCAGACATGAACATTATTCAGCATGTCTGGGGTAAGATGGATGAGGCATTAAAAATGACTCCAAAGAATCTTGATGAACTCTGAAAGTCTTGCAAAAATGCTTTCTTCGCCATTCCAGATGACTTTATTAATAGGTTATTTGAGTCACTGCAGAGATGTATGAATGCAGTCCTCCAAGCTCATGGGAGTTATACACAATTTTAATTATTTTTCCACTGCACCATGACTTTATATTCTACACTGTACATTATTTCATATAAGCCACTTATGATACCAAATGATCAACTAGATGTCAAATTATTATTTGTTGTTCCTAAAACTTGGATATGTACAAGACTTTTTTCAGGTAGTGTATTTAAAGATGTGCACACTAGCCAGTCTTACTGCTTGTTTTCTTTGAAGACTCTAACCTAACTCTATTTATGTTTCAGGACCCAAACTACTTATAAGGTTTTGTGCTGCACTGTCTGTATTTATCAAGTAGTAAAAATGCCTCATCCCATTAGCAATACAAGGCATCTGTGGATGAAGGAACACTGTCCTGCAGCACTTTATAGGCAGTGGAAAGAGAAGCTTAACCTGACTCAAGTTGTTTTTTTGTCATCAACAGCTCTACAGTTTCCACCCATCATATGAGCAAAGCCATTTTTGTTCCATTATGTGGGGTATTGCAATATACTATTGATGACAAAGCAGATGATCTTGTTCACAGATGCAATAATTCCAGATTAAATTGCAGAACGGTGCTAAAGCGAATCAATAAATCAATGAGTTCTTTCTGTATTCACTCTACCGCCTCTGGAAAACCACCAACTTTAACTCCATAAATGCTGAAGCAAAGAGAACACTAAATTACACTTCTATACTATGCTGCTAAAGGATTACACGAGAGAGAGAGAAAGAGAGAGAGAGATGAGAGATGTATATTTAATCTCTGTATTCTTGAAACTAGACAAATTTTCAGATGAATCTAGTTTCAATAAAGCATTATTTTTTAAATGTCTGCTGAGAAAACCCTGAATCATAAATAACAAATAATATAGTACTTTTTGAGCCAAAATATAGTACCAACACAGGCTCATTGTGAAAACTTACTCCTGTATACATTTCTGGAGAGTGCAAATTATGTAGCCAGATCTACGTATGGCTGCAATTTGTCTTTAAAATGAATGCTAAGGGGCATTGTATGAAGGGTATGATGCAGCTAATGGCTTCTGTTTCTTTTCCCGCTACCGGCTAACTGGCTTATCTCCGTTTAGACGTTTTTTCGCTGTAGTTTGCCCAATAGGTCACTGCATAAATTGGCGGACTTGAGGCAGAGAGAGGAGTTGACTGCGACAACAGGGTTTGAGTCCAGCGAAGAACAGTTCCAGAAAGCAGGTAAAACAACAACTAAAAGTAAAATAAACAAGTAAATAACAGAGTTAGAACGTGGTAAGATCTGAAAACGTGTTAAAAATCAGGTGGCCGAGAGGGCTTTTTCCTTTGCTTTCTGAATTGCTTATAAAAAACACTGTCGGTTGGGTTTAGGGAAGGGGGTGCTCGGGTCAATCTGTGCTTTTGAAAACCCTATCACTTGGGTTTAGAGAAGGGGGTGGGTGAGTCGATCGGTTAGTCAGTCGGTCGACAGCGGCCTCTGGTGGATTTTTGTGAGAACAGCAGGCGCGAATGGCACTCGCTAGAGAAATTTGAGATCTCAAAAAAGTGTACACAGTGGCCTCTAGTCGATTTGTGAAAACAAAAACTGCTAAAAAAAGTACCTTCTGGGACATATTTCACGATCTGCAGAAATGTATATAGGGGTATGTATAAATAATGAGCCTAGGTTGCATAGTAAAGTGTATTATACTGTATATATTATAGCATTTACTAAAGTTTGTCAAATGATGCTACGGCATACTGTAGAATTAACTATAGTTAACTGATAAACACTGTGGTATACTTTAGATTTAATACAGTAAAATAGAGTATTGTAACTACCCTATAGTTGTAAAAACCTACAATATTGAGTCATTTGTTTATATTGCTATAGTTGTTACCACAGAATTATCATAACCAACTAATTCAAGTTATTTGCTGTAGCATGGTTCAAAACTCTAGTGTAGCTGCCCTTTGGCATCCATGAACGAGACAGAGTTTCTTACTGGTGCTTCTTTCTTTATTTTGCTCATGAGGAGAGCCATTAAACTTTGGATGCATAGCACCGTGACACTACACAAAGAAAAAACAAAAATCAATAAATACAACTCGTATACAGAAAAATATGACATATAAAGATACAATGTACAGAGCGATATATGAAAACTAAACGATGAAGTATATGAAGACAGTTTAAAACAACTAATAAGAAGGCAGAGCTCACGATTAACATACATATACAAACAAACTCATATGGCTTAAATAATCAACTCTGCTTTTCTTTACCAAGGGGTTCTACGATATAAATTGAGCAGGATTAAGCCTCCTTTCTTCATAAATCTCTACTCATCCCCTTAAACTGAGCAGAAACAGGTTTTCTCTTTGCTCTGCTAATCTGACTAACCTATTTGTTACCCGGACTACGGAAAACACGGACATGCTCTGATGCTCTGAACAAATTTAAAGGGATATAATCATTTAGTGGTCACTTACAAACAGTATTTATTACAGATTACTATAGTAATCTTAAAATATAGGAATCTGCTAGCATTCTCTCAGAAATAAAGGTACAGGAGCTGCCACTGAGGCAGTACCTTTTCAAAAGATACATATTTGTACCTGAAGGGTCCATAATGGTACCTCAAAGGTACCTTTTAGGTACATTTGGGCATTAATATGCATCTTTGAGGTACCACTGTGGACTCTGGGTACAAACATGTATCTTTTGAAAAGGTACCGCCCCAGTGACAGCTCTTGTACCTTTTTTTTCTGAGAGTGTTTGTGTACTTGAAACCCTTGATGGGAATTCCCATGAATATGCTTGATTTGCACTCTTTCAATATAGAATGCACTCATACTGGTAGAATATCACATGACTGGGAAGACCAAACAGCCAATCAGATTTGAGAACTAGAACAAACTTGTATAAATACCATTATGCCATTTCTTTTTTTTCACATCGGGTTACCAGTCTGATTACAAACATTTTTGGGGGGGTCCATGTGAATGCAACTACTGTCTATAATGGTTATGTCCGCTGATATTGAAGATTTACAGTATAAAAGGCATTTCGCAGACTTTTATAAGTCTCTTTAGTGAATAATCTCTGATCATTATTTCTGGGTAAATAGGCCAGTTAAATAGGGTCATGCTGTTAAATATATTCACACTTGTCTCATTTCAAGATACTGTAGATTCCTTGATTGCTTTAGCAAATGTACAGGTTCATTCGTTCATTGCTAATTTTGAAGCTATTCTATTTTCCACTTTTCCTGTCTTGTTTTACCTTCCTGTCTCCGGTGTCATGTGCAGTGTGTTCTTCCATAGTCTTTCCTCCATGTGTTCATACATTCTCCCCTTTGGGGGTCATGCAGCATGCCATCTTTCATTTCCTTCCTCATTGGATCATGAACATTGTCTCTCTTCATTCACATAACATTATATTCTGGTGTTCTCCTTTTTCGTGTTAGATCTTAACCCCCTGGATGGGACGGTGGGTTTGGAATATTTTAAAGCTTTGTGTTAATTTACAGATTCTAGCTTCCTGTTAGAGTGAACGTCCTGTGTCTGTTTTTAAATCGAGGGTCATGCCAGCTTTGTTGGATATTTCGGTCATCTGATCTTATGTCAGAAGATGTTATTGGCAGTGTTCCCTCTAAGTGCAGTTTACAGTGTGCAATGCAGGCTCTGAGCAATCTGTCATCCAGTTTATTTGTCATTTTTATTTAATGCCAGTGTGAAGAGTATAGTCAATTGCTTTCAAATGACATCCTCATATCTGCAGACACATGGGCTGGCTCTATTTTAATGATTTAGACTCAAAGTTTAAAGCATATGGCACAAAAGCATTAGGGGTCAGATTCCACTTTGACTTTTAATGATGGAAAAATATGGTCTGCACTCTGGCGCTGTAACAAATGAGGCAGAGTCTCATTCATCCCACCACCAGAGGGAGCTCTCTCCAGTATATTGACTCTGCATTTCCACGGTGGTACTTCCTGTTACCACCATATATAAACACTGTGTAGCCCTTCTCTTTTCAAAGTATTGCCAGTTCCACTGTCTTACTGAGTGTTTTAATCACTATTATGTTTGCCTTGTTATGATCATTTGCCTGCCTTTTGACCACTGTTTCTTTAGATTTTGGACTGTGCTTTGTTTGCCTGTTTTGGAGTGCCTTATCGTTTGTACCGACCTTTGCCTGATTATAACTACGACTCTGCACGTGCATTGCTGTTTGTTTAATAAACCTTCAGCATTTGGATTCACACTGTTTCCATGTCGTCACCTACGGCTCCCTCACAGGCGCATGGTCTAACAGGGATGTGCTTATTCTCTTAATGAGTAATGGGCAACCCAGGCTCATTCTGAAAAAAAATTCTGAGTTTTTGTTTTTGCTAATCCACGAGAGGCTGCTGTGTACGCTTTTTTGAGATCTCAAATTTCTCTCAAGTGCCATTCGCACCTGCTGTTCTCTCATAAATCCACCAGAAGCCGCTGTCGACTGACTGTTTGACTGACTGAATGACTGACCGATTGACTGACCCACCATCCCCCTTTCCCAAACCCAACCAATAGTATTTTAAAAAGCACAGATTGATTGTCATACAGATTGTCGTACCGCCTCGTATCGTTCATTTAAAAAATGAAATGCAGCCATACGTACTTCTGGCTACATAATTCACGATCTCCAGAAATGTATATAAGGGTAGGTAATAAGGCTGTGCAATATTATTGATACATCTAACTATTGCGATAATTTCTTTTACTATAGTGTATCGATAGTCCAACCTCAAGTATCGATTCAAGTTGTGCCAAACGACCTCCTCCTACGCTCTTGTAGATGTCGCTAACTCGCGATCAACAAAACGCCAAGAAGTACGGTATCAGAAGTAAGCAAAAGTGAGCATGGCATAAAATATAAAGGTGCTTCCAGCTTTTAGAGCTGAGGTGTGGCTGCACTTTGGTTTTTAACACTATTAGGGTTGGGTCGATAGACGATGCGATCGTCCATCGCCGATGGCCTATAGACATCATGATGCTGAGGCGGCATCACCAATCCTCCGCCCTGCCCCCGTTGCAAACCCGCTCGTGAAAAACACACACTCAGGCCCCGTTTACACTGATATGTCTTCACCAAGCATTTCTGAACAGCCCTCCGTCTGCTGAAAACGCACATAACATGACCACACACACACACACACACACAGCCACAGCACCACACAGTCATGCGCTCGTCTGAACTCCAGAGAACAGTGTACAGACTGTATATTTTATACAGTCATTGGTACAGACAGTTTATCAAGGATGTACCGCTGGATCGCGTCTCGCTATAAGTTAGTTGTTAAACGTGATATTTAATTCATCTTGTCACTATCTAACGACTCTTCAGTCTTTTGATTTTCTCAGGTAACGTGTCAAAGCGTCAGTACACTGCTTCAGTCTTTCGATTTCACGCTCTTACCCAGTAGTTTTAGTGAAAACCTCAGATACTGTTGGTTAGTTCCTGTTGGTTGTGCAGCTTTTTTACCAAGCAAGTGTGTGGGCGCCATAACGGCACAGTTCACTCTGCCTAGTCATGCCAGAGTCCCGCGGAAAAAAGTGATTGACAGGTGGTAATTTGGGTGTAACTTATCTTTATTTATTTATTTATTTATTTATGATTTGGTTATGAGTAAAACAAAGGCCATGCGGGTCAGGTAGTTGAAACGGTAGGCTACAAATAATTAATTATTTATGAATTTATTAATTATTCATAAATAATTAGTTCACCTCCCCCTATGACGACAATGCCATGGTCCATCGCCATGTTTCACATTAGACATCAAACGATGCCAAATTGTTCAACATAGCCCAAGCCTAAATGCTATACCAGGGAGTACTGAATTAGACAAAAAATAAATGCCATTTTAAGCTTTGCAATATACATAGTTCTCTGTTTAATCACACTGTGCAGTTTTGGTGAATTGGAATGGATGGAAAATAAATTAGAATTGGAATTTTTATTTCTTTGCCGACTTTATCAAGTTGTCAATATAATGTGACACACATACTAATACAAACTATTGCAATATATCACAATATATATTGTATCACAATATATTGTATCGTGACCCATGTATCGCGATATGTATCGTATCGTGAGGCCCTTGCCAATACACAGCCCTAGTAGGTAATGGGTGTGTTTAAAAACATACCGTGAATTAAACCAATCTCATCTCACATTCCCTTAAAGAGTCAGTTTGCAGATTTGGCACATTTGCTACTTACATGGTGGACTTTGTAATTGGAAAACTGAACGCTTCACTAGCGAGAAAATTCTAAAAGGATAAAGAAAGAGCCGCCTCCATTCGGCTTCTTTACTTTCTCTGTACTTTAAATCTTTACTCCTTTACTTTCGTAGAGTAAGGAAATGGTGGAAACTCATCCATTAGACTATATACGGTCTATTTCAATTTCTCAAAATAGCAATGCACCAACAATGCACCTTAACACACCATCTTTTTACCCCCATGAGTCCACAAAGTGGGGCAAATGGATTTGCTGTTAAAACACTGTGGTGCAAAACTTGAAAATCAGAGTTGCGCTGGTCTGAAAATAGCAACAAATCGTGCCATACACATCTTGCACCTTATTGTGCCGGGTGTATGATAGGGCCCATGATAGCTCTAGTCTTTCACAGTGCTCTGGTGTGAAATGTAACATCTTTTCATTGACTGTAGTGGGTTATTAGCCATAATTTTGTAGCCAAGTATTTTCCAGACCTTTCAGTCAGGTTTAGGTCAGGACTCTGGTTTGGCCATTTGAGGATTTTTCTGTTTTCAGCTTTACTCTATTGGCAGTGTGATTGGGCTCACTGTCCTATCTTATTTATCCTAATTACCCTGATTAATTGGGAACAGCAGTTTTAATCAAACCAACAGGTGAAAAACAGAAGCTCTCTGCTGCTGGTTTGTGTACAGTTATGGCTAAAAAAAGGAATGGGGACCTGCGGGTGCACATTATGGCTGCTCACATATCAGAAAACACCATATCTAAATGTTTTGAAGTTCCAGTGGCTACAGTGCAAGAAAAGCCAAATGTGACACCTGTGCTGGGCAGGAGTATAGTGAGAGTATAGTGAGAGGTAAAGAAGAATGAGCTCTGCTGGTGGCAACATCTCAAAGCAAAAAACACACTTTGCCTTTTGCAAATGCTCATCTGGACATAGAAGAATTTTGGTCTTCTGTTTTATGGTCAGATATAACAAATATTAATTGGCAAAAATACCAGTGGAGACATGCAACAAGCCGGTCAGCATTTGATTGCTGCTATAGCCAATAAAGGCTTTTCTATTGATTATTGACACTTTTTGTTAAAGGTAAATAAAAGCTGAGAATTTGTTGTTCTGCAATGATACCCCTTGTGGGTCAAGGGAGAATCCTGTCTCATTTCTGGTAAAAAAAAACATAGTTGAATAAACTAAGTTAGAATTTACCTGGGCTGTGAATATGTTCAGGCTTGACAGTATGTATATATGCTTCCCATCATATGAAACAGGGCATGAGTCTAATCCTCATGTACATGAAGTGTTTTGGCGGGTCTGTCAAAAAGTTCAGGCACATTTGATCAGGCAAGATCAAAAGTTTAAAAGACAAGATTGTAAAAAAAGTCCTGAATTGTGTCAGACAAAAAAGGATAATTATAAAAACAACAGAGGATGTGATTCAGACAGCGCAGATCAATATAGTACTGACAAACAGCCGAAGCTGAAGAAAATCAGGAAAAACCCTCGAAATGTGAGGTGAGAGAAGTGACAGCGATATACATAGTGTGTGTTTGGTTCAGCGAGGCTCGTGACAGGATTCAGTGCAGGTGTTTCCTCTCCGTCAACACTTACAGCTAAATAATACTTGAGTCTGACCATCTGCGTCTGCTCGCGCTTCCTCTGCCTCTGTATCGTCAAGTGGCAGCTATTTATTCAAGCTTCACTGACGGACTTGCTTGCAAAAGTAAACACCTGAGCCGACTGTTAACTGATCCTGCTTCTGCATTTGGTAAATACGAAGAGTTCATTTTTTAAGACTATAGGCAATGACCACACCTGTTCATGATCCACCAGCAATAGAATAGTTTCTGGCAGTAGCACATTTAGTGCATATTGTATTTCATGCATTGTGTGCAGGCATTGTTGTGTACTATTGTCAGACCCCCTGGTTTTTATGGTTTGTTTGTGATTTTTTTTTTTGCGATAAAAATCACTGATTTTGTGGCTGTAATTCCCAGAAATTTGTGCACTATTTTGCGTTTTAAATATATATATACATATATAAAAATTTTACTAATTATATATCCTTACCATATAGTGTAGCCTAGGTGTGCAATCTGAAACAATGACACAAATCATAAAAAATAAAGCTTCTTTATTTTGGTCTCTTGTCAAGACAAAATCTGAAAAGGTATGGACTAAGCCAAAGGAAGGTTGTATTACTCTTTTTTTTTATCTATGATCTTACTTTTTCTCAGATTTCACTCCCTGTAGCATCTGACATCGTCACACATAGGACATGCACTAGGGCTTCCCCTACCATAATACATCTAAAACACAGATTGCCGTAAACTCGTCAATGGCAGGGAAGTGTTTTCTCTCGTTAACTGCAGGGAAAGAGTTCAACAAAACAAATTATCGATTTAACACACATCATAATACCAGCAATACTTGTAAAGCACAATAATGTCCTTCAATGCCATCACCCTTGAACCAATCTCATCTCTTCCTCATCTCCTCTGCTTACTGCACAAGCTGAAAACTCCCTCTGCCCCCCCCCCCCTTCTGTGTACTGTAATGATTGTGAGGGTGCATGTGAGGCGTCATTTTTCAAGAGACAC
Organism: Danio tinwini; assembly: GCA_903798205.1. Classification (NCBI taxonomy): domain Eukaryota; kingdom Metazoa; phylum Chordata; class Actinopteri; order Cypriniformes; family Danionidae; genus Danio; species Danio tinwini. The sequence goes on from CAIGQZ010032689.1 coordinate 1,795,859, forward strand.
TCAAATACATAACGTGCGCTGCATATGCAACCTCTATAAGTCATGTAAAAAATTCATTGCAAACTGAATTAAACCTAATTTGATTATATGGTTGGGAATATGATGTTTTATGAGATTTTTGGCGATTATTTTGCGTTTAATTTAAAATTTTGCGGCATAGCAAAAATTTGCGACTTTTTGTTGATTTTGCATTGGATTCAGCGATTGTGGAATCGTGAAAAACTAGGGAGTCTGTATTGTGTTGTTGTATACTGATAATCATATTTTGCTGTAGGTAATACAGTATGAAATGGCAAAAAATAAGATTGAATATATGTTTCCATACCACTATAATCAATGCTTATGTAATGGAGGCAAGCTAGTGAAGTGCTGTGCAGGTAAACCTCACTCCTCTGACTTCTAAAGGTGCTCTAGCGACGGACACTAGAGGCCATTGTCTTTAGCCACCTTGTTAGGGCAACTGACTCCCATGCGGAAAGTCGCCGGTTCGATCCCAGCTCAGAGGTTGGGTTGGGTGGTGTAGGGTCACATTTTATGCATTTGGCAGCCACTTTTATCCTATTACAATACATTGAAAGTCAACATCTAATCAGTATGTATATAAACCCAGGTAGCAAAGAATTCTTATATTGAACATTTAAAGATTTACCATTGTCAATTGTCTCAATGCAACCATCGAAAGATGTACAGTAATCCATTATATACAAAACAATACAAACCACACAATCTACATTAAAATAGACAGTTATGCCAATATTTCATCAAAGGTGACTGACAGATAAACTAGACCGATAAACTTATAGAAAAATGCTGTAAAAACTCTTACCTTACAAAACAATTCCCTTGCACTATACCATCTGTTTTTTTAAGAAGAATCCTCATACATTCATTGTATGCAACCTGCAGCTTATGGTTTTAAAAAAATATATAACACAGAGTAGCTGTGTATAAAGAACTGCAATAAGTTCTAGGGGGGGTTACCTTAACCTGCTCCAAACACAAATAAAACGTTCTTACCAGCATGTTTGCTTAAGCATATAACTTTTGACGTTCCCTGTACATATCATTATCATCACTCATATCTTCAGTAATGACATGCCCTAAATATTTAACAGTTTTGCTAACATTTAAAACTTGCTCTGACATAAAAATCTGGAAAAAAAAAATCATATCTCTGTTCTTTGGTTCTACATGTCATGTAAACACTCTTTTTTAATTATATTGCACATCATAGCTCTCATAATCCCATAATCTGCACAAACATTAAGCAGCTACTGAAAACCAGCGCTACTTGATGAAAAGATAACCAAATCATCAGCATGTAATGATTTATTATAGCATCACCAAGCACTCAGCCAGTCCTACAGTCACTTAATTCCTCAGACAACTCGTTCATGTAAACATTAAACACAGCAGGTGAAAGTAAACCTCCTTGTCGTACTACATTACATTTGCATACTTTAATTAGTATACCAGTAAGTTAAAATTCTTTGTTTTAATTTACTAAAAAGTTTTTGATGATTAACTTAGAGGCATCATTATAACCAATTATAATCATAGAATTTTGCCTTTTATACAGTTCTACTACTTTAACGTATAAATGCTTAAATCAGTGCTGTGATAAGACTTAAAACCATTAATTTCATGCAAAAAATAAAAATAAAAAACACCATGTCTGCATGCATAGCCAAATTCACATGCACAAAAAATGTTTATAAATATTTTAAAACGAATCATGTTCAAAAAATAAAATATATAGTCATAAAATGGTTCACAAATGCAAAACACCATTTACAAATCGTCACCTTGGAATTATAGGGGTTCTATCTGCGTTCTGAATGATTTTGAGATGTTGAGCTTCAAAGTTTTTGCATTCCATAGCAAACAATATGTGTGTAAAATTTGTTTTTTAAATAAAAAGTCTTAAAATGTAAACAACTTATAAAAAACATCCCATAATGTAAATAAGTTGTAATTTAATAGGAATATGCCAATAACTCAATTTTGACAAAAATGTCAGATAGAACCTTTATAATTCTAAGGTGAAGAAATGTATAACCGTGTACAAATTGTAACAATTTGAGAGTTCATAGTGATTGAAAATGTGCAAAAAAATTTTTGTGTGTGTGAATCACCCTGAATTTGTGTGTATTTTTGAGACTTTCCTCGCAACACACTGCTCTCACGATGGTTACTCTTAACATTTAGCCAATCAGATGCAAGCTCATTGTTCAAACTATCATAACCCGCAGAGAGCGATGTAATCAAGATCCGCTAACTTTTGTGCAATCTGACTTAACTTAGAATGAAAATGAAGCACTTTATGTCAGTTTGATCAGGGCATCTCTGTCTCAATCTGTTGTATGCTTCAGCTGTTACCTCTTACGATCAGCGCTGGCGTGCACTCATTACTCACCTTTTGCTCTTTGGATCTGATTCTACTCTCTACATATAATTATCCTGTCTTGTGATTCATTGTCATATTATTGTGTTGATTAAAGCTTACGGACACTCTGCAAATCCTTTATGTTTTTGTGTTAACTATTTCTAGTCTAGTCCAGTTCTATTATTATTTATTATTTAACTTCATTGCTTACCTGTGATCTGCGCAGTCACCTCGCTGTTGAATCCAGCCTCCTCACCTACGCTCGCCAGCTCCAGCACTCGCTCTGCTGAAGGGGCTTTCTCCTCGCCCTGCTCCTTCAACCCCTCTCCGCGCCGAGGGTGGAATTTCTGTTGCCTTCATCCAGTCTGCGATCCCCCACGTGTGGTCGGCGAACGGCAGCTGCCTAGTTCTTCTTGAAATTGAATAAAAGACTCATTTAAACGTTGTTTACTCTGTTTTCTGTCCGAGCCTTGACACTTTATCCCCTATTCAGCAAGGCAAACAGCATGGTGTTCATATATCACATAATTTGCATGCACAAGTTTGTTATTTAAAATTGGGAGCAACACTTCCACCAGTACACTCTCAGAAATAAAGGTGGTACCTTTTCAAAAAGTACACATTTGTACTTGTAGGGTCCATATTGGTACCTCAAAAGTATATATTAGTACCTACAAGTTTTAAGTAGTTTTACACTTTTGTATTTTTTTGTTACCAAAATGTACCCTTGAGGTATTAATATGGACCTTTTAGCTACAAATTTGTACCTTTTGAAAAGGTACCACCCCAGTGATAACTCGCTTACCTTTATTTTTGAGAGTGTAGAGTAGTCTCATTAGCTAGGCAATGATTAGTTGAAAAGTTTGAACAAGTTGAGGATTGAACAGCGCTCAGGATTGCACCTCATCCACAATGTTCATTTCCATTTAAAAAAAAAAAACTTGTTAACTTGCTACTGTAAACAGAAGCTCGCAACAAAGTTGAAATTGTTTTAACTTGACACGGCAACATAAAAATGCATGGTGCTGCAAAAGACACAAGCGTATAAAGGTCGCACACATCTGTCAAGTGCATGTTTACATAGAAAGAGAATGGAAATGTAACAGTGCTGAAAGAGAGTTTAGTTTTTAAACTTGCTGAATCTTAAATTTCATGCACAATTTATGTTTTTCTGTTGTTTTGAATGTTTAAGGCCCAATCCCAATTCTATTTTTGTACCCCTACCCCTTCCCCTTGGCCCTTAAAAAACTAGTGTGAAGGGGAAGGGCTTCAAAATTTACCCCTAAGAATTGGGACAGCACTACAACTGCACACATCATCATTTTGTCATCGGGATCTCTTGCTTCATATGAGATCAGATGATGGCGACTGCTTTAGTTATTCCAGTTGTGTTGGGCGGGAGTAGGGCGGGAGGTCATTCCAGACATCCCAAGTCTCCTGGAAGTTCCGGGAGTCTCCCGCAAATGCACAGAGACTCCCGGATGCCTGCAAACGAGTAATAATCTCCTGGAAATCATCGCACCCTGTCAAACACCACCAAACCACCCCCGACAGCTTAGCGGGACTCTTCAAAATAAACCGTGAAACTCTGACCAATGTGAGGACAGTTTACTCACACGTGACTTGTTTTAGCTATTTTGGTCCGTTTAGAAACTTTGCCGTGTGAAAGCGAACCGCACCAAGAACAAAGAGCAACAATGTAACAATTTTAATCCCTGTTTTGGAACAAATGAATCGATTCACTAGTGTGAAAGCACCCTTAGAGACATCACGATTCACTCGCAGGTACAGACATCCAGTCTCCATGCTGGAATACACACAAGTATCTAATCGCCGTGACGCACCTTCAAAAAATGGTTCAAACCGGAAGAACAAATTTGCTCAAAATAATGCAAAAACAACCAATTTTCACTTTTTAGTGCAATATGTGTCCTAATAGTGTTTATAGCAGCGTGGGACGTGTCAACAGCTCAAAAAATGTGTTTTAGTGTTTCGTGACTCTTTAACTTTATAGCAGACACTGTAAAAAGCTCATTCTCAGCCACTAGACTTTTCTGACAGGATATTCGAGTGTCATCAAGAATGTTGTGGGACTACTGTACAGGAGTTATGATTATAGATCGCAAAACAGCATTTTTTATTTTAGCTGTTTTTTTTTATAAAAGCATGGCGGTAAAACATGAACGTGGTTATGAATATATTAAAACGTGTTTGTTTGTTGTAAAAATTCGTAATAATGACAAAAAATACTTATTTGTGGATCTCTTTACTTCTGGGTGCAGCTGCATCCTGTCGTTGTAGCTGGTGTATTCTGGCAAATTCTTGGTTTCGAGTGTTGTCCTGAAAAATCTCAGTTCAAAGGGCTATCTACCTCTTCCCCTTAGCCCTACGCCTTCAAGCCAAGAGAATGGGGACACCCCTACCCCTTCACAGAAATGCGCAAAATGAGGGGTAGTGGTAAGGGGAAGGGCTAAGGGGTAGAATTGGGATTGGGCCTAAGTCTCTTAATTATCAAGTTTTATTGTTCATTATTAGATTTTTTTTTTGTGTGTGTGTGTTTTTCATATCACAAGACGCTTTTCAGTTCTGCAGCTCATTTTGACTAAACACTTCTGTCTGTTTAAGATAAACAGAAAATGTAAGCTTGATTTGAAAAGCAAGATTTATTGCTTATTCATAGGAAAAGATGGAATATGCACAGCTGGAAATATTTTGAGCCAGTTCAATTCATATTCATTTCTACAGCGTTTTTACAATGTAAAATAATACACCCTGAAATTCATTGTGCATCCTTTTTTTAGAGAAAATTCTGTGCAAAAATAGCATAAAAAAGGTCAAATTCAGCATGGTCCTGCTTAATCCAGTTGTACTGAACCCATATGAAACCGTAATACCGCGAGGTATGTAGCGAACCATGACTTTCGTGTGCCATTATAGCCCTGATGGATAAACTGTGAAACCCTCATGAAATCTGCTGCAATACTATATATAACCCACATAACGTGTTAATAAACACACATACGTCTCAGTTGTTGTGGTGACAGGACCTTGGCTCTTTCCTGTACAGGCCTGGTTTTGGCCCCGGAGATGAAGCGCAATCACAATCAGGAAAAAATGGATCTGTCCTTCCTTCAGTGGCACTCAGGGGACTGTCATCCACTCTTGTGTGCTTTAATCTCTCATCTGGAGGCAATTTGCTCCCATTTTCATAGCCACAACAGGGCTTACTGTAATAACGAGTACAATTATCCATGGTTGGCCAATTTCAAGCAAGTTTATGTGAAGATGTTTTTTGGCCAAAAATGTATGTGTTGTCCTGTTGGAATTTACTCACTAGCATTGGAATTTTACTCCTTGGAATGCTTTAAATGTTTATTATGATGTCATCAACAAACTCATGATCGATTAGCAGGGCTTGCTAATTTATGAATGGTATGTTTATAGTTTAATGGCATTTATGGCGCTCTGTGATATCTTGATTTCGAGTACTGTGCACTGACTTAGTAATTACATTTGTAAACTAAAGTTTTATTAACAATTGATTTATTTCTGCCCTAAGCAATTCCAGTTATGGGCCCCTAGCATTAAAACTCAAAATTCTCTTTCTCTATTTTCTCTGTATGTTAGCTTTTTTTTTAAATAAACTGCATGTTAAAAATATATTTAAATTATATTTTAAAATTTAAAAGAAAATATTTTTTCAAAAATAGAAAAACTAGTTCACAAATTATGTACAGTTAATTCGTTATTTTTGTGATTAGATTTTATCATTCTAAAAAAACATTTAAACAAGTTTAATTCACAATCAATAAAACTAATTTTATCACAATTTTTCCTATGAATTGAATAATTGTTGTTTGTGAATCTGTGGCTGTTACTAAATATGTAAATGTTATTTTATGTGAACAGGCCCTCTCTTAACAAGCTCACAGCACTTATCATCTAATCTGACAGGTATTTCGGCCAAAAGAACAGGATCGCTGGGGTAGCCGCGTTTCATTCTTTGTATTATTACTACTTTTTTACCCAAATGTTCCAATAGTATCTGGATGCAGCCTTTATGATGCAAGCTGAGATTGTCAGACACAATGCACTCAATGGAGCTGGTGACGTCACTGTGAGGGATAGGGTTAGGGGTGGGGTTAGGTGAGCACATTAAAAAGCATTGAATGCAGCTCAGATTGCATCTGCATAGAGTCTGCAGCCAGACCCCTCTCAAATGTTCTCAAAATTCTCACTCTAACACTCAATCTACTTCCATCTCAGCAGCTCTACTCTGATCGATCGCTGGCAGATTGGCAGTATCTTTGATTGAAGCGCTCACACCTCACGCATGTGCAGTATGGAAGGAACGATCCATTATCCCATGTCTTGGGGGTCCCTGGTTTGAAAAGAAGTATTTACGTTAAAATCTTTATGGTTATAGACAGATTTTACAACATATGATAGAAAATGTATAAAAGAGCTATATGATTAATATAGGCTTCCTAATTCCCTGGGGTCCTAAGCGGCTGCTTACCTTGCTTATTGGTTAGGTCCGCCCCTGTTGCAAAGTTAAACTTTTTATATTTAAGCTGTTTCATTATTTATTACATTATTATACACCAGTCTTGCTGTGTGTTTTGGTGCATTATCATTCTGATACACGGCACCAATTTCAGGATACAATGTTGAACCCTTGGGTGCACATGGTCCTCCATAATTGTTATGTAACCCTTGGCTGTGATGCACCCATCTAGCACAAGTATTGGGCCTAGGGAATGCCATGATATGGGCACAAGTGACTAAAGATTTAGCTATAGCAGCCCGGACATGTATATTGAGTCTGTGGATCTCCAGACGAACAGTTTTGGTGGAAACAGGAGAGTTGAGCTGCACATTTAATTCTGCAGTGAGTTGGGCAGCTGTGGTTTTATGTTTTTTGGATAAAATCTAGGTTAGCACCTGGGCATCCCTTTCAGACAGCTTCCTCTTGCGTCCACAGTTACTCCTGTTGGATGTGGTTCATCCTTCTTGAAGGTATGCTGACATTAATCTGGATACTGTGGCTCTTGATAAATCACAAAGACTTGCTGTCTTGGTCACAGATGCACTAGAGAGATGGGCACCAACAATTTGTCCTCTTTTAAACTCTGATATGTCACCAATAATGTTGCGTATATTGCAATATTTTAAGCAATTACTATGCTATTCCTATGCTAATTAAACCTTCACACTCTGCTCTTACTGGTGGAATGTGCCATCATTGAAGACTGGCCACCAGGCTGGTCAAATGTAACCTTGAAACCTCCAACACTAAATTAAACCAGTGTTTCAGTTTCATTGTCCAACCCTTTGATATACACAGTATAATAGAACAGGTCTAACAATGGATCTAAAACTCTAAAAATCTAAAAATTACACATTAAATAATATTAACAATTAAATTGGACAATGTTATTTACAATCTAAATAACAATATTGTTTTCAGAGATGACAGTAAAAAGTCTATGAACTTTTAAAACATTAAGTTGAAAAATTTTTTGTAATTGAATTTGAAATTGCATAACTCATCTGAATCACATGCTTTTCAATACATCTGTCTAAAATTAAGCTGCTTGTTTTACTGCGCTTTTTGTGTTTTATCTGCCTTTTACCGGGCTTTCATTGATCTTTGAATGAATGTAACCTCGAGCAACATGCTTCATGATCACAGGATTGTGTATTGGTATTATTAAATATAAAGGGGCATGTGGTTATTACGCATCACTGAAATATTCCAGTGATCCACCCTGTCTCACTCAGTTTTGCCAGTTAAGGCGTGCAGTCTGGCATCAGTTTTATAGATTTTTTTTCATTGTTGTAATTTGTAATGTTGAAGTAGAAGTTCCCATAGACTTCATGTCTGCTTGAAGTCTCTTTTTCAGTTTACTCAGACTCTTCCTGTCGAAGGGAGCCAGTCCTCTCCCACACTGCTGGATCAATCGGAAAAGACGGGATACTCTTTCTGTTGATCTCAGATCACTGTGGATTATTATTTAAGAGGCAGGTCTATCTTGAAGACGCGCTGACCTGAGCATTATCTCTCTTGAGTTACAGCCGGGAGTGAATAAGATAGCAGGAGCAGTAAATTCGGTTGATTGTCTTTGTGAATTAAGGAGATGGTTCACCCCAAAAATTTTAATTCTGTCATCATTTACTCACCCTCCACCTGTGTCTAAGTCAGTGACTGCTGCCAGTTTTCAGCTTTCTTCAAAATATCTTCTTTTGTGTTCAACAGAAAAAAAGAAACTGATACAGGTTTGGAATCACTTGAGTAAATGGTGGGTACATTTTCATTTTTGGGTAAATTATCTCTTTAAGACTGCATAGGAGAAAAAAAGATTTTTAGTTTTTTGGATTTTAGTTTTGTTTGGTTACTATATGAGTAAACCTCAGATAAGACCCGTTTCTGGAAACTTGTGTGACTTTTCACAGTGTCAGTAACAGCACCCACTAATTCAAAATAATTCTCCTTCAGTTGAGCCAGCACATTTTCCCAAACAGCCTCTCATATTTTCCTATTTGCATTCGGAATGTTCTCGGTTTCTGTCATAATCCACATTTTTTTAAGAGGAGCCAAAAGTCTGCAGAAATGTTTGGTTACCATTTTGTTTGCTTTCCTATTTTTCTCGAAACTTCCTGTTTCGCATCCCCCGGACCAGAGCATTGGAGACTTTTAAACCTGATGTTTCTGCTGGTAAACCCTGAAGTTCAGCACACATCAGTCTCTCCATGTGCACAAGCTCAGATAGATAGATAGATAGATAGATAGATAGATAGATAGATAGATAGA